>OY856414.1:247138000-247578000 GCA_963693085.1 Alisma plantago-aquatica | reverse complement strand
ATGTTTATTTTAGGATCTTGTTGTGTGTGATTGCTTTCCTATTTGGATTTCCTATTTTCTCGGAACATTTCTATCTCAAATCAGTAGAACAGGTATGTAGTTACGCTTATGGTTAATCACTTTAATTTCACGGTGATTCCTGGATGTTTTATCGGTTGCCTGAAAATAACACTTGGATGACTTTTATTTCATGCAATTATAAAGTGACTATGATTATCACCTTAAATATGTATACATGACTAGCTCAGATCCTAGTCCTCCTCTGTGGCTTTGCTAATGATGAAAAGGGTAACCTAGTACATGATCTACCTGTTAGGTAGGACCATTAGGTTATCATGAGTTAGGAATTGGGCTACCTATGTGTAGTTGCATGTGACTCTTTAGCATATCATGAGTTAGGAATTGGGCTACCTATGGGTAGTGCCATGCGACTCATCAACCCTAGGTATTGATCTACCTGCTAGGTTGGATCATGGGGGTTAATTGGGATCTACCATATAAGACGTAGTATCCAGGTCCACTGTAGGGACAACACAAAGGTTAGGATATGTATGGATTGAGTAGTTATGTTTAAGACATAAAGTTTGCTTGCTAAACCATAATTTCTTGGAATATGTTGTTACAGTTAATTGCATTATTATTATTTCCCCCACATACCGACATATTCATTTATGCTGATCGACATTTTGTTTGTCGGCGTTTTAGGTACAACATTGAAAAGGACAAACAGTAACGTGGCTTATTGTGAAAATAAGAAATAAAGTGCAAGGAGGATTAGTTAGAATAGATTCCATATGCGGATAGAAGTTGGATAGCTATGTTTTAAAAAGGTATGCATAGTTTTATTTTTATTCCAACCTTCAGAATAGTTTTGGTAGAATTTTATAATTATTATTGATTATTTGTTGAACCATTGATTTGGTTAATTGGGATAACGGCTCTGACCTTTTGGTCTCCCTTAATTGGGGCTTATCGGGAGAGGGGGTTGTTACATTTGGTATCAGAGCCTTGGTTCCTCATTTAATCCTTAGTAATTATTAAATTTTACAAACTCTGTAGAACCCGAGGGAGTTATTTGAGGATTTTTTGAAAGACAGAGGTGTCTAGAAAAGGATCACATCTGGGGGCTGGCAAGATTTTCCTCCATACCGCTAGTCAGAATATGATGACTCCCAGATCTGTGTGACTACTTGGCCAATGTCTTAGGATCTGACTCGAAATAAGATACCTTTAGGACTCTCTCATCTTGTTCATCCCTTCACAACTCAAATTCTGTTAAGGATTCTAAGAGTTATGGTTTTCTCTCTCTTCCTCACCTATTGAGGTCAGGGTATGTATAATAAGGTTAAGGAATCCTCCACTAAATTAATTAAATGCATGTAAATAAGATGTCATGGACATAAGCTTAATAGTTTAAGCATAAACTAAAGATTAGTTGCATGCTCAGGTTGTATGACATGTGTTGTCATGCCCTCAGGTGATAGAGAGAGTTAGTCTTGGAGTTAGAGACCTCCATTATAGGTAGAGACCTGTCACATCTTATGAGGATGATGCTAACCCTAACCCTAAGTGGTGGTTAGAGTGAGAGATGGAATGATGAGATGGAAGTTTTGAATCCCTATGATAGTTTGAGCCATGTGAGGTTGGCTGACCTAGTACCTTTTGGGGACCCAACCCTGGTAGGGCCATGCATGTTAGGGTGAAGGATAACTCCTTCATTGATGAGGTTAGTGATGACCATATAGAAACCCTATTGGCTTATATGAGCATGGCATAGTATGCACCTAGAGTACATAAGTAGTACGGGTAGTAGGTTAAAACCGTAGCCAGAAAGGCATGTTGGATAGCTTATGAGATAAGCATAAAGAGCTATGGATAATCTTGAGCAAACATAGGTTTGATCGATCATGGGTTTCACCCATGTAGGTGTTTGTATAAGAGCTTGATCTACCTTCTTAGAGAGAGAACCTCTAGTGGTAAGGTTGTTTGTAGGGTTAGCTCTAGAGAAAGAGAGCAAAGACCCGAGCCAGAAGGATGGAAGCTTAAACTCTGGGATATGAGGAACTCTGAGAAGTTGAGTATGTTATGACCTAAGTGGATGGTTGTGGTTGCCTCGTGCATGGTCCTTGTGGTTTCTTGGTCGTATTTAGAAGAACTAAACCCTAGAAGAAGGATGCGGCTTCTAGTACCTATGTGCAATGATATAGATGCTTATCTGCTAAGGATAGGAAGAAGAGTTCCTTAGACCCTGAGGAGGTTTGGTAACAAGTTGTGAGGCCTTATTCCTAGATGGTTGTCCTTGCGGAGGACTCAACTCTGAGCTGTTGCTTGAGTAGAAGGATAATAGGAAGTGCATGACATACCTTGTACATGCTTTATTCTTGGTTAAAAGGTTGAGCATGCAGTCAGACATTAGAAAAGTGAACTTAGGATTCCTAGACCTAAGAGGGGAAGTAGTAGTACCTGGTGCACCTGATGCTCATGACGATATTTGAGTTTCTATAGATTCGAGCATGGCACTTCTCATGATTAGAGGAATTGGAACCCCTTGGTTTAAGGTATATGTTGAATGAACCCCTACATATAGATTGGGAAATAGAAATGTGTAACGAACCCACCTCCTAGTAACCCCCAATTAAGGGAGACCCGAATGTCAGATCCGTTATCCCAATTAATAGGATCAAAGGTTCGATAAATAATCAATAATAATCATCAAATTCTACCAGACTAAACTGAAAACTGGTATAAAAATAAAACTTTGCATACCTTTTCCAAAAACTTGGATATCTACTTCTATCCACATCTGGAGTCTATTCTACCTAATCCTCCTTTGTACTTTAATTCCTATTTAATTCTACATATGCCACTTTACTTTATGTCCTTTTCAATCTTGCACCTAAAACACTGACAAACAAAACATTGCTCAGCATATCGAAATATGCTAGTATGTGGGGACAACCAAAATTTTGCAGATATGGCTAACAATATAAATATCACAATCAAGTTAATTAACAAGCCAATTTACATTTTCAATGTGACATTCTCCACCACTTTTCCCTAACCCTGGCATATCCACCTTAGGGTTTCTCTTTTGCCAATGACTTAAGGCCACCTTCTCAATCCCAAGCTTGGTGTCTGGGGTCACCACTCATGGTGCCCATTAGTCATTCAATAAAGACCACCTTCTCAATTGCAAGCTTGGTGTCTGGGGTCACCACTCATGGTGCCCATGGGTCTTCCCTCCTGGGCTTGAACTTTTAGCATCATCCATCAGGGTGGCATGTAGGTGCGAGAATACACACTTCTATTATTGTTGTGATAATCATAGTGACTTTATGATTTGCAAGTATGAACATCCAAACCGATGAGTTGCATTCAATGCGATGAATCATCCGGGAAACTCTTTGGGAAACTAATGCGACTGACCATAATTAACCACATACCTGTCAGGATGATTCAAGACAAAATTAATCCAATCATTGCAAGAAATCCAATAGGCAAGCAAGCACACAAGGAGATCCTGAAATATGCATACAATTTCCTATCATTGATCATTTCATCAAGATCTATTAAACCTAGCTCGCTTCCTAGGGTTTCTAATCCACTTTTAGGGTTTCTATTGCAATTAGGGTTTCACTTCATTTATACTATTTTAAACCCTAATTATCTCATCTATTCTTCACGAAAGTTATTAAGGTTACCCTTTTAACAACATATTACCTTAATTTCGGATAAAAAGGCACAATTAAACATCGATTAAGTCCATGATGCCTCTTTTACATTAAAACTACCATTTTTATCCTTTTAGTTTATGACAAGATCATTAGGCCTAATTATCATTTTTAGTTCCTTCCAGATTAACAACTCATAGTTCATTATGATCTAATTCACATATGAACTCTATTTATCATTAGTTCCACCTTTATCCATTAGAAAACCCTAATTACTATATTAAGGGTATTCATCCACAATTAGGAATTTTTATACTCAAAATAACTTAGAACCATCATATCTCAGCTTTATTCATGAATTTGAATTATTAAAGCCATTAAGAGTTACAATTACTAACATTAGGGTTTCAAGGCCCACTAAAGCTCGTTTATGCACATGGAATTCTAAATTAAACCAATTACGTGCAAAGTTCATCCTTTTTGTTCTTAATGTACTTTTATATAATTAACAAGTTAATATCAACTTGAATAATCCATTAAACCCTACTAAATACATTAATAATATCAAAATAGGGTTTCTTAATCATTAATACATTAAAGTTGATAACTTCCACTACTTTTTGAATTTCAAGAGGAATTATCTTCTAAAACTATTTTTAATGGATTCCTCTTATTTTTCTAAGCAACTTTCATATTTTATATGAATTCATCCGAGCTATGAATAAAAAGATACATTTTTTGCAATATAAACTTACTTGTACCAATGGCAAGCTGCCACGTCACCCTACTCATGCAACATTGCTTGGCTGTTTGAAAACATAATGCATTTATGTTCTTACCCTCGTTTACGTGGTCGGTGCTTCAGCCCACATAGGGGCATAACTGTCAAACGCCGCCCGTCATCCCCTTCCTCGTGAGACCTAGTGCTGCTGCCAGTGCAGCTGATAGCGGGGGTCATCCCCCACCTCCCCAGGGCCTGGAGCTCACTAAAACTCATCGCCCCACCTCCACTGCATCCCCACGCATTGAAGTATTCCCTCCACTCACGACCTACACCGCTGGTTCAGGCTGGGTGGATCTGCAATCATGGATGACATTACAGCCGTATTGCGGCTGTCGTGCATGAGCTGGAGCATAAGGATGATGGTCGAGCTCCTCTCTGGCAATGTGGGGCATTGCGCTTCAAACGTGATGACTTCCCAACCCTCGCAACCTCAGGGATAGCACTTCCCTCTCATGTCTAGGGTTTGAACAAATAGAAGAAGGAGAAGAGAGAAAGATGTATGGAATCCTCTTGGATTTAGCCAAAGGTTCTACCCCTTATATAGGGGAGGGTAGCCACACCCATACCATGCTTTCCCACGAAGCAAACAAGTCTTTTCCTAATAGGAGAACAATTTTCCTTTAATTAAGAAGTATTTCCTCTCTCTTTAGTAATTCCTTATTTAGCCATGATCCTTGGTCATTAAGGAATTCGAAAATCCTCTCTCTTATTCTCTGTATGCTTGACTTTTAATCTATTGGCACAAATTTATATTTCCTTTTAGTAGAAAATACCTCCTTTTTAACAATGCCACAAAATCCATTAATTATGTATCACATTATCATCTTATTTGTATTTATTGGTATTTTCTCTTTCCTTTTCTCCATCAGGGCTCCTTGGACCCCAAGAAACTCTAATATTTTGAAATCCTTTTTAGTGGATACTTATTATCCTTCTAAATGTCACTACTACAGAAATAGCATTCAGTGACACTTTTCTGGGCGTCGGTTATTAAGAAAAACCGACGCCTTCTATGTTAGGCGTCGGTTGTTTACGAAAACCGACGTCTATATTCGAAGACCAGCCAGACACGGGTACCGCTTTGTCTTCAGTGTCGGTTGTTTATAACAAACCGACGCTTAAAGTCGCCCGCGAAAAATAGTGTCCTTTTCAGCGTCGGTTATTTAGGTAGAAACCGACGCCTATGTCTGATGAAAATTTGCGCGAAAAGTGTCACCTTCAGCGTCGGTGATTAAAGGATAACCGACGCTGAAGGTGGTTCCCGCCAAACAATTTCATGAAATTATCGCCCAGTTGGACGTCGGTTTTCTCAGACAACCGACGCTAAAGACGTTTAGGCGTCGGTTGTTGTAAAAAACCGACGCTATTTGGGACTTTATAACCCGCGATGCCCGACTCTTCCTCTTCTTCTGTTTCATTGCGAGCCCTTTTTCTGCTTCTCCGTCGATTTCCCACCCTGTCGCCGTCGATTCTCTTCTCCTTCTTCTCCACGACAGCGCCGTCGTGCCGCCACTGCTACTCCGGCGCCCCCTTCTCCGCCGCCACTGCTGCTGGAGCTCGCCGCCGACGCCTGACGAGCCTGGAGCTCGCCGCCTCAGCCTGCCTGACGCCTGGAGCTGATCGCCGCCGCGGCCTGCCTGACTGGAGCTCGCCGCCGACGGCGCCGCCGACGCCTGCTTGACACCTGGAGCTCGCCGCCACGCCATCAGCTTCCACCTGACTCCCGCTGCCTCCCGCGCCAACAGGTATGCGCCAACTGGTTTTCTGGAGTCAGTGTTCTTAGACAATTATAAAAAAAGAACTATATACTAGAAATTTTGATAACTGTTCTTAGACACATCTTTATCTCTGACTAAGGTAGTTTTCATTTGATATCATATTCATCATGTTCATCATGTTGTTGTTTTTTATTGCAATTTTATGTAGATATTCTCCTTTAAATCCTAAGAAAATTATACACCCTTTAATTACAAACCCTAATTCACCTCTAGTCACTCACTTCTATCGATTATCCAAATGTAAATTGCCCCTTACTATGTCACCATTCATTCCAATGCAAAACTGGACCTTCCTACGCCACCATTTACTCAAAAGGTAGTTTTCATTTGATATCTAATTATTACATTAAGGATACTGAAAAAACTATATGAGTTACACCTTCATAGGAATGCATACAACTTCTATCTGAAAGAGATCTAAACATGATAAAAAATAATCTAAGATACAACTTTCTTCATTTAGGACTAGTCCAAGTATCTACAAAATCCTTAACTAGAAAAGGTATAAATTATTCCTTACTTCTATCCCTTAGAGACTGTAAGCATCTAAAATTCTCAGATTCCCTTCTTAGACTTCTAGAATCAACACTACATGAAGAATATGTTTCCTTCGATAATATGTTATAACATAGTATGATCTTAATCTGATCTGGATGTTCAAAATAATGTAGTATGTTAAATATGATGATTAGGGATACATATAATGTCTAGTAAAGATTCCTAGACCTTTTGTTTGAAACTATTGATTTCTTGATTTATTATTTAATAATGCTCTGTTGATTAGGATTAACCATGTTGCATGTAGTTTATAGACAATTATTATATATAAGAATGCAACACATGTATTTGTTGGCCTAGAAACCCGTCCAAGATTTACTCATTAGGAGTAAATCTTGGATAGTCCCCGGTTTGGGACTGTTCTTGAACACCTAATCTCACTTAGGATGTAAGTGTATAATGTGTATTGGGTTTTTGAGAAACTTTCAGTAGCATTTCCCTGTTTGTTCTCTAAGTACATATGTACTTAGAGAACAGCGGGGAAATGCTGCCGAAATTTTCTTGAAAACCAATTACGCATTATACACTTACTAGTGAGATTAGGTGTTCAAGGATGGGATAGGTGGTACACATTTATTATATATAAGAATGACATCAAATGTGTTTGTTGGCCTAGAAACCCGTCCAAGATTGACTCATTAGGAGTAAATCTTGGATAGTCCCCGGTTTGGGACTGTTCTTGAACACCTAATCTCACTTAGGATGTAAGTGTATAATGTGTATTGGGTTTTCGAGAAAATTTTGGTAGCATTTCCCCGTTTGTTCTCTAAGTACATATGTACTTAGAGAACAGCGGGGAAATGCTGTCGAAATTTTCTCGAAAACCCAATACACATTATACACTTACTAGTGAGATTAGGTGTTCAAGGATGGGATAGGTGGTACACATTTATTATATATAAGAATGACATCACATGTGTTTGTTGGCCTAGAATGTGAACAATCATTGTTTTTTATATTACTTGTACATTGGTATAAATTAGAATGAACAATCACTAAATTATATACTGTTTGTATGGATAGATACTTGTTTTCTCTGATCATAGAATGGATAGATCATGGATGTCGATTCGTAATCGTTGCACCCCAGAGTTTATATCTGGTCTTGATCAGTTTATTAGATTTGCCGAGGAACATAGGAAAAAACCTACAGATAGGTTCTACTGTCCATGTAGGCATTGCGGTAACAACTTGAAAGTCAACACTGGTGAGGAAATCAAAAGTCATGTCATGTGCAACGGGATTGTACAAGGCTATACAGAATGGCACTGGCATGGAGAGATTTCAAAATCGAAACCAGTAGATGTCGATAGCAGTGCTTGGGTGGAAGAAGAAATTGCCTCTGATGACGTAAATGTGAACGAACCAGTTCCAGCAGACATCGTTGATGCGATGCTGGATAGTTGTAGGGTAGAGCACACCGATCCACCTCCTATCTTTACAAACATTGTGCATGATGCTGAGATACCGTTATACACAGGTTGTGCTAAGTTTACGAAGCTTAGCGCTGTCTTGAGATTGTATAAGTTGAAAGCTAACAATAGATGGAGCGACAAAAGCTTCACTTCATTGTTGACTTTGTTGAAAGAAATGCTTCCTGAAGGAAACGAGCTTCCAATCTCAATATACCAGGTAAAGAAAATGTTGTGCCCAATGGGAATGGAGGCCAAGAAGATACACGCATGCCCGAATGATTGTGTATTATTTCAAAAGGACTATGTAGATTTGAAAGATTGTCCAAAATGTGGTGCGTCACGGTATAAATTGACGACTTCGGGGGAGTCCAAAACTGGTTCTCCTGCCAAGGTGTTGTGGTATCTACCTATAATATCACGGTTTCAACGCTTGTTTGCAAATCCGAAAGATGCGAAGAATCTGAGGTGGCATGCAGATGTTAAGAAAAATAATGATGGGATCCTACGACATGCGTCTGATTCCCCACAGTGGAAGAAGATTGATCTATTGTACCCTAAATTTGGTGAAGAAGATAGGAATCTAAGACTTGGGCTTTGTACAGATGGAATGAATCCGTACGGGACATTGAGCAGCCAACATAGCACTTGGCCAGTCATGCTTGTTATATACAATCTTCCTCCCTGGATGTGTATGAAAAATAAGTATGTTATGTTGTCATTGTTGATATCGGGCCCTAAACAACCCGAAAATGATATCGATGTTTATCTTGAACCTTTGATTGATGACTTAAAGAAACTTTGGGCTGAAGGTGTGATGACCTATGATGCTTCAGCAAGAGAGACATTTCGTTTGCACGCTATGTTGTTTTGCACTATTAATGACTTTCCAGCATATGGGAATTTGTCTGGATATAGTGTCAAAGGAGCTAAAGCGTGTCCTATATGTGAAGAAAACACTGATTCAATAAGACTAAAACATGGCGGCAAGACTGTATATCTTGGTCATCGAAGGTTTCTTTCAAAATTCCATCCGTATCGTAGGAAGCGCAAAGCATTCAATGGATGGAATGATGAACGAAGTGCACCTAAACCTATACCAGGGGATGTTGTTTATGAAAGAGTAAAAGACATTGTCAATGAATTTGGTAAGAAATCACAATGTAGTATGGCCACACGGAGTGACAATTCTTCATTCAAGAAGAAGTCAATATTTTGGGATCTTCCTTATTGGAGTTCTTTGACAGTCAGGCATTGTATCGATGTAATGCACGTTGAGAAAAATGTCTGTGATAGCATCACTGGTACTCTATTAAATATACCAGGTAAGACTAAAGATGGGATAAAATCCAGACTGGACCTACGTGAAATGGGAATAAGGTCAGAATTAATAGAATTACGTGAAATGGGTAATAAAAGAACATACTTACCTCCCGCTTGTTACACGTTGTCTAGAAAGGAGAAGAAAACTTTTTGTGAATGCTTGGTAAATGTTAAGGTGCCACATGGTTACTCATCCAACATCCGTAGATTGGTATCAATGAAAGATCTGAAGTTGATAGGTCTTAAATCTCATGATTGTCACACTCTAATGCAACAAATATTGCCTGTGGCAATTCGATCTATATTGCCGAAGCATGTAAGGTTTGCGATTACCAGACTTTGTTTCTTTTTCAACAGTCTATGCAGCAAAGTTATTGACCCTGATACTCTCGATAATTTGCAAAGAGAAGTGGTTGTTACCCTATGTCAGCTTGAGATGTATTTCCCTCCTTCGTTCTTTGATATCATGGTACATCTTGTTGTCCACTTGACTAGGGAAGTGAAAATGTTGGGACCAGTTTTCTTGCATTGGATGTATCCCTTTGAACGATACATGAGCGTTTTTAAAGGTGATGTTCGAAACCGTTATCGGCCTGAAGGGAGTATTATTGAAGGTTATGTGGCGAGAGAGGTTATGGATTTTTGCAATGACTTTCTCAGTGGTAATGACACTCCTGATAATGACAAGAATATTGAGGAGGGCAAAGGAATTTTGGGATCACGGGTGAAAGTAATCAGCCGTGAGCAGTTGGAACAAGCTCACTTGTATATTTTACACAATATGGATGAAGTGAGTGTTTATATCGAGGAACATACCAATTTCATAAAGAGACAACATCCTCGAGCAAGTTCAATGTGGCTTGCTAGAGAGCATAATAAGACTTTTACTAAGTGGTTTGAAGATAAAGTCTTACATCAACTATCTCAAACACCACATGATATTACAGAAACTATCAAATGCCTCGCCTTTAAACCAAAACCGAATGTTATGTCTTATGAAGGGTTTGACATTAATGGATTCACATATTACACAAAGCGCCAAGATGATAAGAGTGTCGTCCAAAATAGTGGGGTCACTCTTCAAGCGTCGACTATGTACTTTGCAAGTGCAAAGGATAAGAGTCCACGTGAAGCTAAAATGTCATATTACGGTGTCATTGAGGACATTTGGGAGTTTGACTACATAGATTTCAAAATTCCGCTCTTTAAATGTAATTGGGTTGATAACACCAAAGGAGTTATAGTGGATGAATTGGGTTTCACTTTGGTGAACTTTGAAAAGATTGGCGAGAAGGGTGAACCATTCATATTGGCATCACAGGCGAAACAAATATTCTATATCGATGATCCTGCAAATGAGAAATGGTTGGTTGTTCTTCATGGTAAAAGACAGTTCATTGAAGATCCTATAGATGAAGAAGAGTACTATGATAAGTATGATGACTCCAGTCCATTCTCAGTTGGGTTGCCAACTCCACAAAATATTGAAGCTAATGATGACTTATATGTGCGCGGAGATCACAATGAAGGATTGTTAATTGATAAAAGATCACAATTTTAGAGACATGTATGTTTATACAAATGCTAAATGTTTGCCTTTTTCTAGTTAATACAAATGCTAAATGTTTGCCTTTTTCTAGTTAATACAAATGCTAAATGTTTGCCTTTTTCTAGTTAATAGAAATGCTAAATGTTTGCCTTTTTAATGACATTTTCAGATGGCTGACCATGATGAGCATGATGTCCATGATGAGCATGAAGTCCATGATGAGCATGCTGTCCATGACGAGCATGGCGAGGATACTAATGTAAGTTCTAAAAACATATCTTGTATTTCTATAAAATTCATTATCTTCTAGTTATGTCATATATCCTATATTTCTATATTGGGCTAAGTTAGTGTGTTTTATTTTTGTCAAATTTTAGGTTGATGCACCTGTACCCACTGAAGCACTGGAGCAACTTGATGCGCAACACCAGACACTTAACAAGAAAAGGGGCATCACTCTGTTGAAGAAGTTATTAGCGCTAAGTGGTAGTGGATCTAAATTGGTGGTGGAGTTTGATAATGGAGGAAATCCAATTGGAGTGAACCGCAATAATTTTGTGAACTATCTTGGGTGTACCACTCGGAGCCATTGTGGTGTTAAGTATGACAATTGGCATAAAGTTCCTCAAGGGAAAAAAGACTTGATATGGAAGGATTTATGCGTGAGTTATTATTATTTGCAATTCTATTTTGTAGATTACAAATTCTATTATTTGCAATTCTATTTTGGATACTAGTTAATAACATTTCTATTTTACAGAATCTGTTTGCATTGGATGAGAAGTTGCATCGTAAAAATGTGATGCAACGCGCTGGAAAGATGCTTAGGAATTATAGGACAAATCTAAACAGAGAAGCTACATTGCCATATCCCCACCCGGATATTGATAGACTTGCTGATGCAGAAGGCGGGGTGATATTGTGGCCCAAAGCAGATGTCGTCTACACGACTGAAATTGTAAGATAAATTTACATTGATTTAGACTGTTAATGTGTATATATGATGTCAACTGATCTGAAATTATATGTACAGGTTAAAAAGAAGACACCAGGAGCACCTAGGCCTCCACTTCCACTTCCCGCATTACCCGATTGGGTTCCAACTGACCTAACATACCCGTTAGGTCCTGCTTGTAGGGGAATGGCATGTTGGCTACGGGCACATAATGTACATTGCCCTATAATTATTTCTTTAGATGCAGATTATGCAGGTCAATCATACGATAGCTCTTTATTTATACAAGATATTATTGAGCTGTTTATGTATGATTGGCTGAATACATCAATGATAGAGACATGGATAAGGTGAGATCTTGTTTATACATCCATATACCTTGTGTAAGATCCGGTGATATGGTTTCTTATATATTAATGCATACGCCTATATGTTTTGCAGCTACCTAGTCGAAGATCATTGCAAACAATTTGCATTTGATCATGTGGGATTTTTGATTCCATCATTGATTAGTTTGGTAGCTAAAGACCCTGATAATGTTCAACAATACTGTATAGATGCTTTTACAATTTTTGGTCAGCAAAAGAAGACGATAATAATAGCTCCATTCAATGTCAAGTAAGTTTACTTTATTTATAATTTGGACTTAAGAAAATTCCATTTTTATTTTGCATTTTGAGTTATTAATTGTTAACTTCTTACTTCTAGCGGTAGACATTGGGAGTTACTAGTCATTGTCCCCGGGACATTCACTGTTTATTATCTAGATCCTGCGGGGAGTACATTGAACACTAAAATTGGACACGTAATGAGAATGCCATTATTCTGGTGAGAAATATTTCATTTTTATATCCGTTAACATCTTTTATTACATTACTATTTACTTATGCAATTTATTGTGTTATATTAACATGTAGGGGTTTAGATGCATTCAAAAAGGCTGGAGGAACGGTCCCAAGGAAAAAGAACCAGCCAATAAATTGGCAGAACGTACAAGTAAGTTCCCGACTCAAATATATATATTATTGATGTGAATTGTGCTTAGTTGTATTATTTTGTATGTTTCAATTTATAGTGTGCTACACAAGACAATGGATGGGCATGCGCATACTATGTGATGCGATTTATGCAGATGATTATCAAATATGCCGCATTGGACATCGATACCATACATGAGGTATTATATATATTCTCATTAGTTAGTATGCAATATATCAATCTTATATTATTTTTATATTATTACTTATATATATACATCATTCTCTTTGCAGGTGTTTAAAACTGACAACACTACAGGTAAACGTTTAAAAAATATACATGCTCCATATACGATGGAAGCATTAAATGAAGTAAGAGAAGAATGGGCAAAAGCCATACAAGCAGTGGCAACTGTAAGATATAATTGGGATGTTGATAGCGATAATGAATGATACTATGTAAATGAATATTTCTGAATGTTAATACATGTATTTGAATGTTTCTATATGTGTGTGAATGTGAGAATTGAATTGATGTCTGAATGTATGTACTTGTGTAGAATTTTGCTTGTGACTTTTGCAGGTTTGCGGCCTGTTTGTAGGCTGATATCAATGGATGTCGTAAACCTGCAGTTCAGAAAACTGAACTGCAGGTTCTCATCCTGCTGACCAGCCACAGCAGGCCTGCAAACTGATATGAAAAAAAAAAATATAAATAGGCGTCGGTTATTTATAGAAAACCGTCAGGAAAGACCTACAGCGTCGGTTTTTTCAATAAACCGACGCCTGATGTGGCCAAAGCAGTCCTGGAAATGGCGTCGGATATTCATATCAAACCGACGCCTATTTAACATATAGGCGTCGGTCGTTTAGTATATAACCGACGCCAAAAGTGTTCGCGCCACAAAAAATGGCGTCATCTAGGGCACTTTATGCGTCGGTCATCTACTAAAAGACCGACGCTATATTCCATAGTGGCGTCGGTTATTTACTAAAACACCGACGCAGAAAGTGCCCTAGATGATGCCGTTTTCTGTGGCGCGAACCCTTTTGGCGTCGGTTATCTACTAAACGACCGACGCCTATATGTTAAATAGGCGTCGGTTAAAAAACCGACGCCGAAGTGTTCGACCTTTAGCGGCGCCCACATAGGCGTCGGTCGGAAACCGACGCCAAATGGGGTTAAACGACCGACGCCAAAGGCCGTTTCTGTAGTAGTGTGTATCTATATCCATTATTTCTCATTATCCTTTTTATTTCTTGATTAAAATATCTCTTTTTCAGAATTTCTCTTTATCTCTTTTTTATATTCCTTATTGGAATTCCTTATAATACTAGAAACCTCATGGATATGAAAATCCACCAAGGATAACTCAATTATACCTCTTTCCACTTATTTTCCACATTTTATCATGGTTTTCAATTTCTTTCTTAATAAAAAAATATTTAATTGATCTTTTCATTTCTTGTTGCATTATCTTTGCAACTTTGGACTCCTTGGAACCCAAGGAACCTAAGGGGCACGAAATCCACCTTTGGATTATATTCTTTTGCCTTATAGAGGTTTCTACATCTTTCTTTTCTCCATTTCTTATTAATAATGGAGTTTCCTCTATCTTTTCCTTATTATTGGGCCCAATAGCCAATAAAGCCCACAAAACAACCAACAAGTCTATTGTAAACGAAATCCATTTATTCAAAAAAAATTATATCATTATTTGTTCAAATATCTTTAATAGGAGAAATTACACTTCTCACCAAAAGAACCCAAAACATTTGGGGTTGTAACATCTTTCCCCTCTTATAGGAATTTTGCCCACAAAATTCCACCAAGCACACAAACAAATAGGATAAGCCTTTCCTATGTCCATCATGGCTCCCATGTGGCCTCACCCTTTCCATGGTGCTTCCCAAGAATCTTCATCATCTCATATTCTTCCATCTGAGTTCTCTCTCACCTTGGCATATCATACTCTCATAGGTGACTCAAGACATTTCAACCTCTCATAAAGCTGAATAGGTTCATGGCTCAGCACATGGCTTGGGGTACCTGACATAGTTCTCTAGATTGGACTCATGGAACACATTATACACCATGTTATCTTGAGGGGCAAAGATAAACACAACCATCTCCACCAATTCATCTCAAATGGACCATGCAGCTGGGACTCAACTCTCTCTTAGATATAACTTAGAGGGGTCAGATTTTCACATCACATACTCTCCCACAGTGAACTCCATGTCAGTCTGCTTTGCATCAGCTCATGACTCATGTCACCCCTGAGCTCTCTCTCATCCATTGCACGATCAAAGTGACTTCATCTGCACACACTGTGGTTCTATTCTGACCTTCACGAGGCCCCTTCACCAACATCATCTCAATGAAGTGGTGACCGACACCATCTCCCTTGCATAGATTCTTTACATCCCGATACTGGCTATGGTGTTTATCAACTCGTCTTACAGAGGACAAGAACTGTCTCTATGTATCACCTTGAATGAGCACACTTTCTCTCATCAGACCCTCTAGTCTGGATCATCCCATTAGTTAGCGGTGATAAACTGTACTAACATCGAGTTCTTCATGTATCTGCTTCCTCCGCATGGAAGAGAATCTTTAGGTTATACTCAAGAACTTTTGAACTCGCATCTTGGTGTAGTTGAACCATATCTCTCTCATATATAGCTCAACTGAATCCATCCCTTGACAACATTCTTCCCTTCTCGTGTCATCTAGGTAAGGCGATCTACCATAACCCATATTGCATCTTGACCTTCATTGGTCTAGGGGAGACTTACCACAACATCCATAGTGATGAACTCCCATTCCCTCTTGGGACTTCATATCCTTAGGTGTAAGGTAAAGCTGAAGACATACACCTCCATGTATTTCACTTATCATCTCATCTTGGACTCTAAGTATATCTTCATCAAGAAAACTCTTAGCTCACCTTCTTGGTTATCAAATTCAATCTTGTATAACTCGCAAATTCTACATAGCTCATGATAAAAGCATCCTCATAAGATGACTACCTTATTTCTCTTACTATTATCGTTCACTGGGCAAGGGCATGTTATTATCTCTATCCTCATACCTCATAGAAACGTTCCAACTATCATCATCTTTATCCTTGGTGTATGGCATGCATACTGTCCTATCTACCACTCTCATAACAAGAGGAAATTAGCATTTAGCTGCAGTCCAAATACGAAGTTCTTCCTATTCCAAGAGTAGAGATGGCACATCCCATCTTGCCAGTACACCTTCAAATCTAAGTTGACATGTCCAACTTATGTATCAACATCACAATCATCTCGATATCAAAGTTACTTTGATGGAAAACTGGTCTCAAACTTACTTGGGCCATCACGCAATCCTTGGTCATCTCCTCTAGGTCTGTAGGGTGCCGACACTTTTGGGGTCGTCCCTTTTCCCTTATGCATCCAGAGAGTGCCCTACTAATCTGCCCTTTGGGTCCCAGGAGTTTATGAAGGTGATCAATCTCCTAACCCATGGCCCTCGGACAATGATAGATGTTACCTCCCGACCCTATGGTCATGTGCAACTGGGGAATTAGGCAACTCCTACTTTCATCAGGCTTTTCCCTACCTGACCCTCAGAAAGACTTAGGATTCTAACATAGTACATGTCCAACTCAGAACCTTACCCCAGTCTCCATCATCTCTCTCTACATTCTTGGGCTGACTTTCATCCTTTCATAGGGGTCATGGCGACCTGCCTACCTTGGTCAGGCCCCATACCGGTTACCTCCATGGTAACACACCCACATGCACATAGAGATAGTTATCTATGGGTCTACAGGTTCATTCTCTTACTATGTACTTTTCACTTAGCTTCTCAAGATCCTATTGAGACCTCTTTAGGTTACCTCAAAACCAACAAAACTGGTATACACCCTACGAAAGGGTCCCTCTCCCAGGACGGGAGGAAACTACACCTTGATAACAAAGGTCACAAATGTGCTTATGTCTAGGGTTTGCATACACATGAGCATGCTTTACCTTAGCAAGCTACTAAGGCACAAGAAGACCACCTACTAAACCATGCTAGGTCATACTTGTTCTCATTCCTCAACATTGTACCAAGTACATACCTTCCCATGTCACCAACTTAGCTGTGAGGGGTTTACCAAACATACCTTAAACTTAAGGGGTTTCCCTTTCCTCTAAACATGAGGAGTGCCATGCTCGAATCTTATAGAAACTCAATCTCATCATGAGCATCAGGTACACCACTTCCCCTCTTAGGCCTAGGAACCCTAGGTTCACTTCTTTATGCAATAGTTTTCCAACTGCATGCTCAACATTCTATCCACGAACCAAGCATGTATAAGGCATGACATGCCCTTCCTGTCATCCTTCTACTCTAGTAACACCTCAAGGTTGAGTCCTCCTCAAGGACGGACAACTGGGTGTAAGGCCTCACAACTTGTTACTAAACCTCTTTAGGGTCTGAGGAACTCTTCTTCCCATCTCAGAAGGTAAACACTTATACCATAGACACATAGGTACCAGTAGCCTCATCCTCTCTCTAGGGTTTAGTTCCTCTAAAGGCAACCAAGATAACATAAGCCTCCAGGGATCATGCATGAGGCTAACACAACCATCCACTTAGGTTGCATCATCTTCAACTCCCCATTGTTCCTCATATCTCAGAGTCTAAGCTTCCAACCTTCTTGCTTGGGTCCTGCTCTCTCTCTCTCTCTCTAGAGCTAACCCTACAAACAACCTTATTACTAGAGGTCCTCTCTCGATGAAGGATCAAGCTCATGAGCATACCCCTACATGGGTGAAGCCTATGTTCAAACTTATGTTTGCTCAAGATTATCCAGAGTTCCTCATGCTTATCTCATAAGCCATCCAACATACTCTCCTGGCCATGGTTTTAGGCTACTGACGTACTCTGGGTGCATGCTATTCCCTACTTGCATAAGCCCATAGGGTTTCTATAGGTTCTTTACTAACCTCATTAATGAAGGAGCTATCCTTCACTCAAACATGCATGACCCTTCCCAGGGTTGGGTTGCCAAAGGTACTAGGTCATCCAACCTCACATGGCTCATATTGTCATGGACATCCCATAGGCATGTCCACCCACACACTTGGTTATCATGACATCTAACTCATCATGCCATCTCTCTCTCTAACCACCACTTAGGGTTAGGGTTAGCATCATCCTCAGAGGATGTGCCATGTCTCTACTTATAATGGAGGTCTCTACCTCCAAGACTAACTTTCTCTACTCATCCTCCTGACAAGGAGGTCTAGCCTCAGGTCTCTCTTAAGGGAATGACAACATATGTCATACGACCTAAGCATGTATCTATTATTTAGTTTATGCTTAAAATATTAAGCTTATGTCCATGACATCTTATTTACATGCTTTTCATTAATTTGGTGGAGGATTCTGTAAAACTTATCAACCTTACCCATACCTTAAGAAGGTGAGGAAAAGGGAGGAAACCCTAATCCTTAAGATCCTTAACATCATTTGAGTTGAGAAGGGATGAACAAGATGAGAGAGTCCTAAAGGTATCTTATTTCGAGTCATGTCCTGAGACATTGTCTAGGCAGTCACATTAATCCGGGAGTCCTCATATTCTGACTAGCGGTGCGGAGGAAAATCTTGCCAAACCCCGTACGTGATCCTTTTCTAGACACTTCTGTCTTTTGGAAAATCCTCTAATAACTCCCTTGGGTTCTACAGAGTTTGTAAAATTTAATAACTATTAAAGATCAACTGAGGAACCTACGCTCTGATACCAAATGTAACGACCCCACCTCTCGGTAACCCCCAATTAAGGGAAACCCAAAGGTCAGAGCCGTTATCCCAATTAACATGATCAAAGGTTCGACAAATAATCAATAATAATCATCAAATTCTACCAGACTAAACTGAAAAGTGGTATAAAAATATAACTTTGCATACCTTTTCCAAAAAACTTGGATATCTACTTCTATCCACATATGGAGTCTATTCTAACTAATCCTCCTTTGTACTTTAATTCCTATTTAATTCCACATATGCCACTTTACTGTTTGTCCTTTTCAATCTTTCACCTAAAACACTGACAAACAAAACGTCGATCAACATATCAAAATATGTCGGTATGTGGGGACAACCAAAATTTCACAAATATGGCTAACAATCTAAATATCACAATCAATTTAATTAACAAGCCAATTTACATTTTCAATGTGACATTCTCCACCACTTTTGCCCTAACCCTAGCATACCCACCTTAGGGTTTCTCTTTTGCCAATGACTTCAGGCCACCTTCTCAATCCCAAGCTTGGTGTCTGGGGTCACCAGTCATGGTGCCCATTAGTCATTCAATAAAGACCACCTTCTCAATCCTGAGATTGGTGTATGGGGTCACCACTCATGGTGCCCATGGGTATTCCCTCTTGGGCTTGACCTTTTGGCATCATCCATCAGAGTGGCATGTAGGTGCGAGAATACACACTTCTATTATTGTTGTGATAATCATAGTGACTTTATGATTTGCAAGTATGAACATCCAAATTGATAAGTTGCATTCAATGCGATGAATCATCTAGAAAACTCTTCGGGAAACTAATGCGACTAACCATAATTAACCACATACCTATCAGGCTGATTTGAGACAAAATTAATCCAATCATTGCAAGAAATCTAATAGGCAAGCAAGCACACAAAGAGATCCTGAAATATGCATACAATTTCCTATCATTGATCATACCATCAAGATCTATTAAACCTAGCTCGCTTCCTAGGGTTTCTAGTCCACTTTTAGGGTTTCTATTGCAATTAGGGTTTCACTTCATTTATACCATTTTAAACCCTAATTTTATACAATTACTCACAAACCCTAATTATCTCATCTATTCTTCATGAAAGATATTAAGGTTACCCTTTTAACAACATATTACCTTAATTTCAGATAAAAAGGCACAATTAAACATCGATTAAGTCCATGATGCCTATTTTACATTAAAACTACCATTTTTATCCTTTTAGTTTATGACAAGGTCATTGGGCCTAATTATCATCTTTGGTTCCTTCCGGATTAACAACTCATAGTTCATTATAATCTAATTCACATATGAATTCTATTTATCATTAGTTCCACCTTTATCCATTAGAAAACCCTAATTATTGTATTAAGGGTATTTATCCACAATTAGGAACTTTTATACTCAAAATAGGTTAGAACCATCATATCTCAGCTTTATTCATGAATTTTAATAATTAAAGCCATTAAGAGTTACAATTAATAACATTAGGGTTTCAAGGCCCATTAAAGCTCATTTATGCTCATAGAATTCTAAATTAAACCAATTATGTGCAAACTTCATCCTTTTTTTTCTTAATGTACCTTTTTATAATTAACATGTTAATATCAACTTTAATCATCCATTAAACCTTACTAAATACATTAATCATCTCAAAATAGGTTTTCTTAATCATTAATACATTAAAGTTGATAACTTACACTACTTTTCGAATTCCAAGAGGAATTAGCTTCTAAAACTATTTTTAATGGATTTCTCTCATTTTTCTGAGCAACTTTCATATTTTAAGCACATTAATCCGAGCTACAAATAAAAAGATATGATTTTTGCAATATAAACTTACTTAGACCAATGGCAAGCTGCCACGTCGCCCAACTCATGCAACGTTGCTTGGCTGTTTGAAAACATAATGCATTTACGTTATTTCCCTCATTTAAGTGGTCGCTGCTTCAGCCCACAGAGGGGCATAACTGTCAAATGTCGCCCGTCACCCCCTTCCTCACGAGACCTAGTGCTGCCGTCGGTGCAGCTGATCACGGGGGTCATCTCCCACCTCCCAGGGCCTGGAGCTCACTGGAACTCGTCGCCCCACCTCCGCCACATCCCCACGCATCAAAGGATGCCATCCACTCATGGCCAGCACCGCTGGTTCAGGCTGGGCGGGTCTGCAATAGTGGCCGACATTGAAGTTGTGCTACGGCCATCATGCATGAGCTGGAGCATAAGGATGATGGCCGAGCTCCTCTCTGGCAACATGGGGCGTTGCGCTTCAAATGTGACGACTTCCTAGCCCTCGCAGCCTCAGGAATAGCACTTCCCTCTCATGTCTAGGATTTGAACGAATAGAAGAAGGAGAAGAGAGAAAGATGTATGGAATCCTCTTGGATTTGGCCAAAGGTTCTACCCCTTATATAGGGTAGGGTAGCCACACCCTTACCATGCTTGCCCACGAAGCAAACAAGTCTCTTCCTAATAGGAAAATAATTTTCCTTTAATTAAGAAGTATTTCCTCTCTCTTTAGTAATTACTTGTTTAGCCATGATCCTTGGTCATAAAGGAATTCAAAAATCCTCTCTTTTATTCTCTTTATTCTTGACTTTTAATCTATTGGCACGAATTTATATTTCCTTTTAGTAGAAAATACCTCCTTTTTAACAATGCTACAAAATCAATTAATTATGTATCACATTATCCTCTTATTTGTATTTATTGGTATTTTCTCTTTCCTTTTATCCATTGGGGCTCCATGGACCCCAAGAAACTCTAATATTTTGAAATCCTTTTTAGTGGATACTTATTATCCTTCTAAATGCATCTATATCCATTATTTCTCATTATCCTTTTTATTTCTTGATTAAAATATCTCTTTTTGAGGATTTCTCTTTATCTTTTTTTTATATTCCTGATTGGAATTCCTTTTAATATTAGAAACCTCATGGATACGAAAATCCACCAAGGATAACTCAATTATACCTCTTTCCACTTATTTTCCACATTTTATCATGGTTTTCAATTTCTTTCTTAATAAAGAAATATTTAATTGATCTTTTCTTTTCTTGTTGCATTATCTTTACAACTTTGGACTCTTAGGAACCCAAGGAACCCAAGAGGCACGAAATCCACCTTTGGATTATATTCTTTTTCCTTCTAGAGGTTTCTACATCTTTCTTTTCTCCATTTCCTATTAATAATGGAGTTTCCTCTGTCTTTTCCTTGTTATTGGGCCCAATAGCCAATAAAGCCCACAAAACAACCAACAAGGCTATTTGTAAACGAAATCCATTTGTTCAAAACAAATTATATCATTATTTGTTCAAATATCTTTAATAGGAGAAATTAAATTTCTTACCAAAAGAACCCAAAAAGTTTGGGGTTGTAACAACATGTATGATGATGATGGTCCAATATGAAGGAATGAGAACAAGTATGACCTACCATGGAGACCTAGTATGGTTTAGAAGGTGGTCTATTTGTTAGATATGTGACTAAGTGGTTTTCTAGGGCTAAGCATGCTCATGTGAATGTAAACCCTTGATGTAGGGACGTTTGTGACCTTGGTTTCTATCAATAGATAGTTCCCTCCCATCCTCGGAAGGGACCCTTATGTAGGGTATGGATTAGTTTTTGTTTGGTTTGGGGTAACCTAAAGAGGTCTCATAGGATCTTGAGAAGCTAAGTGGAGAGTACATAGTATGAGAATAAACATGTAGACCATATATAATCATATCTAAGTGCACATGGATGTGTTACCATAGAGGTAACTAGTATGGGGCCTGACTAAGGTAGGTAGGTCACCATGACCCCTAGGAAAGGATGTAAGTCAAACCATGAATGAAGAGAGAGATGATGGAGACTTGGGTAAGGTTATAAGTTGGACATGTACTATGTTAGAATCCTAAGTCTACCCTAGGGTTAGGTAGGGATAAAACTGATGGGAGTAGGAGTTGCCTAATTCCCTAGTTGAACATGACCATAGGATCAGGAGGTAACAACTATTATTATTTGAGGGCCATGGGTTAGGAGATTGATCACCTTCATGAACTCATGGGACCCAAAGGGAAGATGAGGAGGGCACTCTATGGATGCATAAGGGAAGATGGATGACCCCAAAAGTGTCGACACCTTATAGACCTAGAGGAGATGACCAAGGATTGTGTGGTGACCCTAGTGGGTTCGAGACCAGTTTTCCATGGAAGTAACCTTGATGTCGAGATGTTCATGATGTAGAGACATGTGATGCATGTTTCAACTTAGATTTGAAGGTGTACTGGCAATGTGAGATGTACCATCTCTACTCTTAGAACAGGAAGAACTTTATGTTTGGACGACCGCCAAATGCTTATTTCCTCATGTTATGGGGGTGAGAGATAGGACAGTACGCATGCCATACACCAATGATAAAGATGATGTGAGTGGAAACGTTGCTATGAGGTATGAGGATAGAGGTAATAACTGATTCAACCCTATTTTAGGGCTTCATCTTATGTCATATTGCATTTTGATCACATCTATACTTGCTAGATTACATGTTATTTCCCCCAATATGTTTATTTCTATAAAATGCACTTATGGAGGCTTTTTGCATGTTTTATAGGTACTTTGTCCACTACTTGATGGAATGGAAAGAAGATGGTCCAATCTAGGGTTTCCTCAGGCTTGGAGGAGCCCAAAATGAGGCCAAAACCACTCCCAACCTACCCTAAGTGGTCAAAGAAAGTTTTGAAGCAATACCTTCCATGGGTGATCAACTTCAAAGCTCAAATGCATGGGAGAGACACCAAAACGACTGTGGTATCCCACCACGGCCGTGGTGGAGATGCCCCAAGAACAAAAAATCACAAACTCCCAGAAATTGATGAAAATGGCCAAAACGACAGTGGTAATCAACATGCCCGTGGCCATAGGTTCCCACCACGACCGTGGTGACCCGCCATGACCGTGGACATCCATGTACATACCCCTGTGATCTCCACATTTTAATTCCCATGACCGTGCCCATCCACCACGGTCGTGGTCTACCCTACCCACCACGACCGTGGTGACCCACCACGGCCATGCCACCCACAAAATCTACCAATTTTTCCACTGCTTTCCCCTTTTTGCCCCTACTTAACCTAGTGCTTCCCCCACACCTATATATACCTAGGTGGCGGCTGGGGAATGAGGCCAACTACCTTCCACCACCTCCTAGCTCCCCAAATCGCCATCCACCACATTCCACTTCATTTTCACCTCCATTCCACTCCATTTCACCATTTCCACCACCAAATCACTAGTTTAGACTAGTTCCTACCCATAATCCCCTTCATTCTTCACCCTTGCACCCTGGAGGAGGGAGGAGGACGACCTGCAACTACTGGAGAGGAGGATTTCAGCCACTACTTCGAGATCCATGGCCACCTCTATCTCTTTCTTCTCTCTTTTTCTATTTTCCATTTATATGAGTAGCTAGGCCCCTGTGGGTGGGGTGTTTGGGGGAAATTATGTTACTTTGATACCATGTTGTGGGAAAATGACATGGAAACATTGTAATTCCATTTGTTAATGATTATATTCTATTTTCATCTCATTCTCCATGGATTGCTTGTTGGTTTGTGTGTGGAATCACTTAGGAATTTAGGCAAATTGCTTATATGTGTGAATTTTGGGATTTGCCCCTAGGTCAAATTCTTGGATCCCTAGGTTTCCTCCCATCTTCCTACATCTTAATAAATCTCCCTAAATGTAAGTGAGAGATCTAAGTAGCTAGATTAGGTAATTCTAGTGAAATTAGCATGGAGCCTTCTCAAGGCTAGAATGTGGGGGAATTGGGGTCCAAAACCCTAATCTCACCTCCCCATTACTACCCTCGCCCCCTAATTGCCCTAGGAATGCCTAATCTAGAAACCTAGACTTAATTAGACTCTAATTTAATTGTACCTAATCCCTAACCCAATTGAGCCTCGTAAGGGTAGTAGGGGGTGTTAGGGACTAGTTCCCCTATGCACAACCTAGCATATCCATGGCCAGTTAGTAGTTTAGGTTAATTCATTAGACTCTAACTTGTTGTTTGGTTTGGATAATCTAAATGGAATCATAATGTACATATGTCACCCCCAACTTAAGTGATAAGTTCATACCCCTAAATAGCCCACACATCTCTTTATTGCTTGAAACCCTAGTTTTGTGCTTGCTTAGCTTAATTAGTTCTTTCCTTGCTTAGTTAGCTTCTTGATTTGTTCTTGTCTTGTTCATGCTAGCTTAGCTCTTTAATTGCTCTTTTGATTCTCTCTTTCTTGCCTTAGTGTAACTTGCCTTTTCATACGTAGCCCAGTCTTTCCTTGCTTGCTTAGTCTTAATCTAACCTAGGGTTAACATAGATTTCATTCTCTCCTTCGATTTCTTGCTTGTTCATAATAGTTTAACAATCAAATTCACCTTTAAACCCTTAACCCTAGTCTCCACAGTAGGAACCCAGCAAAACTAACCTAGCTCTAGAGCCCCCTCTTTTCCATGTGGATCGACCCTATACTTGCCACCTTCCTATACTACGACACGACCCCATGCACTTGCGGGTGTAGTTGTTTTAGTAGATGTAGGTGTGTTAGTTTAGGTTTATAAATTTTGAAAGAAAAAATGCATCACCTGTGTTCCGACCTCGTGGGGTGCATCTAGTTGAGTCAAATTGGCTAGTGTGTTGCACCTCTAGCGGAATCACACCAAGCTTTCTGGCGCCATTGCTGGGGAATAGAGGTGCTCGGCCTAGCTAGTTAGTTTTGCTTTGAATTTTCCTACTGCCCTCATCATTGCTATTCTTTATTCATTACTCTTTGCATTCTTTGTGTATATTGGTTTGCTAACTTACTTTATTTTGTTTGGTTGTGCCTTGTGCATGTGACAAGCCACTCTAGGAAGACAAGATGGAAGGCCAAAATGCACAAACCCATCCATTACCTCCACCACCTCCATTGTCGCAACCTTCCCACCACTTCACCTTCCAACCTCAATTACCTCCTCGACTACCCTACCTCCAAGGTTATCCTAAGCCTTACACACCACCACCACCTCCATTGCCACAACCCTCCCACCAATTCACCTTCCAACCTCAATTCATTCTACCACCTGCATCACCACAACCCTCCCACCAATTCACCTTCCAACCTCAATGCCCTCCTCCACCTAAAGTCCAAGGGCAATCAACACCGATGCCACCACCACAACTATCACATGCTCCCCCTACTTCCTATGAGAAAATGGATATGGTTTCAATCATGGGGTGTGACAAGGTTATTGAGAAGCTTATCAAGGGAGGGAATCAAGTTGACAAAAATCTTAGTGAAGAGCCCTTGCCAGAAAGTCCTTGTTCGCAAGTGTCCCATATGATTGAACCCCCCCCCCCCCTTTGATGCCTATGAAGACCCATTTCTCAAGAGAGAGAGAAACTATGTCATGAGATTACTAAAGGTATTAAGTCTGATTAAGATCTATGATGATGATCCCCAAGGAGAGGAAATTGTTGAGAAGCACTCAAGAAGCTTGCATGACCCTTGGGAGGAAGATCAATAAAGGAAAGCATTTGAGAGGATTATCTATGATGGGGGTGCAAACATTTTGTTTTTGGATAATGGCTGATGGTGAAAGAACAAGAAGCCTGGATAAAGGCATGAAACTTAGCACTTGTGGGAGGCAACCCACATAGGTTTGGGAAATTGTGACCCAACCTTCACTTTTGGATACAATTGCTTTGTTTTTACACTTTCCAAGAAAACACACACACACACACTTGTGTTTAATACTTTTTTTCTAGTTTTAAGATGTGCAGGTGGTAACAGGGTGAAATGAAGGAAATTTGAGTACAATCGAGAGAAGGATTCAAAGAAAAATCACTTTGGGTCAAGTTTTTGAGTGTTTGATGTTCCTCATTTTGAGAGTAGCAGCTACAGGGACCACCACGGCCGTGGCACATCAATACGACCATGGTCATTTACATGAAAAACACGCCAAGTCCCTGGATTTAGAAGCAAAATTGAGAAAAGCTGCCAAAGGACTGCACCACTGCCATGCTAGGCAACACGACCGTGCAACTTGAAGCCACCACAGCCGTGCTACACAGTACGGCCGTGCTGCGGACCAATTTCAGCCACTGAAGGTAGATTAGTGCGGTAGCTACTACGCATATCCTCCACCATAGGGAGGAACACCGCCAGAGCCTCAAGAGAGCCATGATCGTCTACCCTATCATCCTAAACTCTAGGATCATGTTGAGGACATCATGATTCAAAAGTTTGGGGTGGTAGGGCAGGTATGCCCTAGTTTCACTTTACATTTCACCTGCCACATCCACTTTTGTTTTCTTTTTTTTGCTACCTATCTTAGTCATCTTTATTGCTTTGCATACTTGCATGTCATGTAGTTTACTTTCTTGCAATTTTTTGTGTAATTTTAAAAAAAAATGCTCTTCTTGCCATGCATTGCATATCATGTAGGTTTTTGGTAATTTTTGCATGCTTTAGCTAGGACTTGCCTGCTTTACTGCTTTAAGTTCAATAATGTAGGTTTAGATGTGATTGAAGGCAAATTGGCACCATTTTGGTCAATTTTTCCCAATTTTGAGATATCTTGCCTAGAAAGTGTGTTTTGACCCAACATCTATTGTTTTGAGTAAAAATGATGACCTTTGACAAATGCAAGTGAAATGTCATGCTTTATTGCTAAGTGGTATCAATGTTTGACTTTTTACATGTGCATCACCTCTCTTATGATTGCGATTGATTTGGTTGAATTGTGAAGTTGAGAAAGCTTTGAACGCTTAGTGCTTGTGGAATCACTTGTTTGATATATCAATTTCATCTTGTTCATTCATGTGGTGTGATATCTAGGATGATGTATTGGATTAATTTTCATGCAGGATGTCTTATGTGGAGAATCACACCAATGATCCCTCTTTGACTCGACCTTTCTGTCACCATCTTCTTACCCCTCCGCCTCATGAAAGGA
This sequence comes from Alisma plantago-aquatica, assembly GCA_963693085.1. NCBI lineage: Eukaryota > Viridiplantae > Streptophyta > Magnoliopsida > Alismatales > Alismataceae > Alisma > Alisma plantago-aquatica. Next base: position 247,550,221 of record OY856414.1, on the reverse strand, counting down.
TGCCAAAGTGCACATATTAGCCGTGACCACCTCCAAAAGTTTGGGGTGGCCATATCTCTATCTCCCTGCTTCACTCTATCCACCATATGCCCTATCTACACCAAGGGAAAGAAAAAAAGAAAAAAAAGAGAAAAGCAAAAACAAAATAAAAGGATGCTCCTGTTTAAGAGCATTCAAATAAAGAAAAGATGAGTGTTCTATGTAACAGCACTCCAAAATCGTACCACAACCCTTTCTTCCATCTTTATACCCATTGGGCTAGGAAATATCAAACCTAGCTCATTTTTCCATTTTTCCGTAGCCATGTGGGTCATTTGGTGTGATTTGAAACATAAGATTGAATGCATGAATGTGAAATAATACTCCTAGTCATCCTTGATTAACACCATCATGAAACGGTCTACCCGAAACTTTATGTAAGAAATATGGATAACTTGTGTATTCTATGCGCTATATTTGAAGTTCATATTCTTTGTGCTATTTTCATGATTGGATTGTGAAAGCATGCGAGGAGAGAAGTGAAATTCATGTACTTAGTCATCCTTGATCCCATTCAACGATAATCATCTTTTACATTGCATTTTTCATTTCTTTTTGTGGAAGTTTTGTAGAGAGATTGAGTTGGAGCATACTTGAGGACAAGTATGTTTCAAGTTTGGGGTGGTGATTCAGCCCTATTTTAGGGCTTCATCTTGTGTCATATTGCATTTCGATCACATCTATACTTGCTAGATTACATGTTATTTCCCCCAATATGTTTATTTCTATCAAATGCACTTATGGAGGCTTTTTGCATGTTTTATAGGTACTTTGTCCACTATTTGATGGCATGGAAAGAAGATGGTCCAATCTAGGGTTTCCTCAGGCTTGGAGGAGCCCAAAATGAGGCCAAAACCACTCCCAACCTACCCCAAGAGGTCAAAGAAAGTTTTGAAGCAATACCTTGCATGGGGGATCAAGTTCAAAGCTCAAATGCATGGGATAGACAGAAAAACGACCGTGGTATCCCACCACGGTCGTGATGGACATGCCCCAAGCACAAAAAATCACTAAAACTCCCAAAAATTGATGAAAATGGCCAAAACGATCGTGGTGATCAACATGCCCGTGGCCATAGGTTCCCACCACAGCCGTGGCCATCCATGTACACACCCCTGTGATCTCCACATTTTAATTCCCACAGCCGTGTCCATCCACAACAGTCATGGTCTACCCTACCCACCATGACCGTGGTGACCCACCATGGTCGTGCCACCCACAAAATCTACCAATTTTCCCACTGCTTTCCCCTTTTTGCCCCTATTAACCTAGTGCTTCCCCCACACCTATATATACCTAGGTGGTGGCTGGGGCACGAGGCCAAATACCTTCCACCACCTCCTAGCTGCCCAAATCTCCATCCACCACATTCCACTCCATTTTCACCTCCATTCCACTCCATTTCACCATTTCCACCACCAAATCACTAGTTTATACTAGTTCCTACCCATAATCCCCTTCATTCTTCACCCTTGCACCCTGGAGGAGGGAGGAGGATGACCTGCAGCTATTGGAGAGGAGAATTTCAGCCACTACTTCGAGCTCCTTGGCCACCTCTATCTCTTTCTTCTCTGTTTTTCTATTTTCCATTTCTATGAGTAGTTAGGCCCATGTGGGTGTCCTATTTGGGGGAAATTATGTTACTTTGATACCATGTTGGGGTAAAATGACATGTAACCGTTGTAATTCCATTTGTTAATGATTATATTCTATTTGCATCTGATTCTCCATGGATTGCTTATTGGTTTGTGTGTGGAATCACTTAGGAATTTAGGCAAATTACTTATATGTGTGAATTTTGGGATTTGCCCCTAGGTCCAATTCTTGGATCCCTAGGTTGCCTCCCATCTTCCTACATCTTAATCAATCTCCCTAAACGTAAGTGAGAGATCTAAGTAGCTAGATTAGGTAATTCTAGTGCAATTAGCATGGAGCCTTCTCAAGGCTAGAATGTGGGGGAATTGGGGTCCAAAACCCTAATCTCACCTCCCCATTACTACCCTCGGCCACTAATTGCCCTAGGAATGCCTAATCTAGAAACCTAGACTTGATTAGACTCTAATTGATATGTACCTAATCCCTAACCCAATTGAGCCTCGTAAGGGTAGTAGGGGGTGTTAGGGACTAGTTCCCCTATTCACAACCTAGCATATCCATGGCCAGTTAGTTGCTTAGGTTAATTCATTAGACTCTAACTTGTTGTTTGGTTTGGATAATCTAAATGGAATCATAATGTCCATATGTCACCCCCCAACTTAAGTGATAAGTTCATACCCCTAAACAACCCACACATCTCTTTATTGCTTGAAACCCTAGTTTTATGATTGCTTAGCTTAATTAGTTCTTTCCTTGATTAGTTAGCTTATTGCTTTTCTCTTGTTTGGTTCATGCTAGCTTAGCTCTTTAATTTCTCTTTTAATTCTATCTTGTTTGCCTTAGTGTAACTTGCCTTTTCATACCTAGCTCAGTCTTTCCTTGCTTGCTTAGTCTTAATCTAACCTAGGGTTAACATTGATTTAATTCTCACCTTTGATTGCTTGCTTGTTCATAATAGTTTAACATTCGAAATCACCTTTAAACCCTTAACCCTAGTCTCTGTAGTAGGAACCCAGCAAAACTAACCTAGATCTAGTGCCCCCTCTTTTCCCTGTGGATCGACCCTATACTTGCCACCTTCCTATACTACGAAACGACCCCGTGCGCTTGCAGGTGTAGTTCTTTTAGTAGACGTAGGTGTGTTAGTTTAGGTTTATAAATTTCGAAAGAAAAAACCCATCACGTGTGTTCCAACCTCGTGGGGCGCATCTAGTCGAGTCAAATTGGGTAGTGTGTTGCACCTCTAGCGGAATCACACCAATAACATACCCTTGAGTAGTGTACGATATGTGGATGGTTTACAAACACCAAGAGGACTAAGGTAGTCATCTTATGAGGATGTTTTTATCATGAGCTATGTGGAATATATGAGTCATACAAGGATGAGTTTGATAACCAAGAGGATGAGCTCATAGTTTTCTTGATGAAGATAGACTTAGAGTTTGAGATGAGATAATAAGTGGAATACATGGAGGTGTATGTATCCAACATTACCTAACACATAAGGATGTGAGGTGGTGATGGATGCTCTTATTGAGAGGCATCTATCTAGCTTAGCTAGTAGATAGCCTAGAAGAGGTTGTTAAGTGAACCCTAAGTGTGAAGATGAGACTTGTATGGCCAACACCTGGATACAACTAGACCCGTTGGTCAGGTTTGTGGTTGCTTGGTTTGCTAGCCTAGAGCTTGATGAGATGGAAGTATAGTTGGAGAACCTCAGGTACACCTCCTTGGAAAGGAAGGTGAGGGAACCCACGACTAGAGTGTTTTAGGGTTTTTGAGGAATCAACCTTAAGGAATCATGACATGTAGGAAATCATGATTTTTAGTTCATCATACACCGTGATACTACTAAGATAGTAAGTTGCGATAGTACTTTGGATACCTAAGATGAAGTTGAATGTGGCTTATCACCATGCATGCCAAGAGGTGAAGGACGAACTCCCGTAACCCAGTGAGTTGATATAGAGGATAAAGAGTCCCCAAGTGGGAATGGGAGTTCATCACTATAGATGTTGTGGTGAGTCTCCCTTGGATCGAGGTAGGTCAGGATGCAATATGGGTTATGGTAGATTACCTTACCTAGATGATAGGGTCTAAGACAAAGAGAGAGTACTATAAAGGGTTAGATCCAGTTGAACTACATGTAAGAGAGATGGTTCAACTACCCAATGATGTGAGTTCAAAAGTTCTTGAGTATGACCTAAAGGTTCACTTCCATGAAGTGGAGGTAGATACCTGAAGAACTCGATGTTAGTACAGTTTATCACCCCTAACTAATGGTTAGTATGATCCAAACTAGAGGGTCTGATGAGAGCATGTGTGCTCATTCAGGGTGATACATGGAGACAATTCTTGTCCTATGTAAGATGTGATGACAACCACTATAGCCAGAATTGGGATATAATGAAGCTCTGTAAGGGAGGCTGTGTCGGTCACCACTTCATTAAGATGATGTTGGTGAGGGGACCTTGTGAAGGTCATGAAAAGACCACAATGTGTGCAGATGAAGTCGCTTTGATTATGCGATGGCTGAAAGAGAGCCCAGGGACGACATGAGTCGTGAGCTGATGCAAAGTAGACTGACATGCAGTTCACTGTGGGAGAATATGTGATATGTAAATCTAACCCCTCTAAGCTCTAGCTGTGGAAGCTGAGTCCCCGATACCTGGGTCCATTTGATATGGATTGGTGGAGTTATTTATGTTTGACCTTACCCCTTAGGATAATGTGATGTGTGATGAGTTCCATGTGTCCAATTTAGAGCACTATGTGAGGTACCCGAGTCATGTGCTGAGAAATGAACCTAGTGAGCCCCAAGGGAGGCTGAAATGTCCTGAGTCACCTGTGAGGATTATAGATGCCAATGTGAAAGAACTCAGAGAAAAGAATATGTGATGATAAAGGTTCTTTGGAAATGCCATGAATAGGGTAAAGCCACATAGGGACCAATGATTGACATGGAAAAGTCTCCCTGAATTGTTTGTATGCTTGATGGAATTTTGAGGAAAAAATTCTTATAAGAGGGGAAGGATGTTACAACCCCAATTTTGCATATGTTTTCATAATTTTTTGTTTGATAACTGAAGCCCTTTGTATTAGTTTAACAACTAGCTACAAAAGGCTCACATAGCTTGATCCGGAACAAACTAGTGAAGATCGTGCCCAAACTACTTCCCACTCCTAGTCTAGCCAGAGAGTGAACTGCAGCATTACCTTCTCTGAAGGTATGAGAGAAAATAACTGAGGAGAAAAACTCAGAAGCTGATCTAATCTCCTGAAACATCACCATCATCGGGCTGGCACCATGAACCACATTGGTAACTTTGTTATATACGTTCAGGGCGTCAGTTTCGACCTCAATAAGATCCAGACCCCTGTCTTGGGCTACTTCTAAGGCATAACGGATAGCGTAGATTCAGCAGTGATCACATCCCAACCAGCACTGAAGGTCTTGGCAGCCATCAACAACGTTTTGCTATTATGATCACGGTAAATGGCCGCCACACTGATCATGTTGTGCGGTAAGAACGCAACATCCACATTAATCTTTATGTACCCTTGCGAAGGAGGCCGCCATCTACAGCTGAGACGAGTAAGGATAGAAGCTGCTGGGGGGCCCGAGGAGTAGGATTCATCTTTAAAAGACTGAACCCAATGCTGGATCCCATGCGTAGTAATGAGAGGTTGGGGCAGACTGCTCTCAAACAAAGCCTTATTTCTGCAAATCCAGGCTGAAAGGCAGGCATCAGTAAAAAGGATGATGGATTCCTCATTCCCTTTAGTGATGAACCATAGTAGCAGCTCAGTGAAATGGTGTGTCGGGCTCCCTGAGAGGATAGGCTGAAGATGTTCCGAGTTCCAAATAGCCGAGGCATGGGTACAATGGAGCAGAGAGTGGATAGTTGTTTCAGCTTCTCTTTTGCATATCTCGCACAGGTCCGTCTGGATCACATGGCATCCCTTAAGATTTGATAGAATAGGGATTTGATTAGACGCACACCTCCATAGGAAGTGTTTTAGTTTTGGTGGCAGCTTCATCTTCCAAATCGCGGGCCACAACTCCGTCTGAAGGGGAGACCAGTTGTTTTGTGCAGCAGATCTATGACCGTTAAAACCCAGCCAGTAGGCCGACCTCACTGTGAAGAGGCCATCCCGGTTGGGATACCAGTATCTTGATGCCGGTTGGGAAAAGGAAATAGGGATTTTTCATATAGCATCAACCTGAACCTCCACAAGAAGCTTATCCAGCAAACTAATGTCCCATTGGTTACTCACAGGACATACGAGCTCCTTGACAGATGTAGGAATATAACCCGTAAAATCCTCCTTCATAACACCGACCCCCTATCTCAGCAGTATCCAATCATCGAGCCATATGTTTGTTGTTGAAACCCTGTTAGTATTCCATCTCAGCCCCTCCCTCAACAGAGCCTTAGCACCCCAAATGCTGTGCCAAGAATAGCTAGGATCGTACCCTCTAGCCGCTTCAGAGAAATCACAGTTTTTGTAGTACCTTGGTTTGAGGATGGAAGCCACCATAGAAGTAGGATCATTGTGAAGCCTCCAAGCTTGTTTAGCCAGTAGAGCTGTGTTGAAAACCTTGAGGTCCCTAAAGCCCAGGCCACCATTCTTTTTTGAGTTGCAAAGCTTCTCCCATGACATCCAGTGCATTTTCCTCTTCTCGTCTTTACTGCCCCACCAGAAGTTAGCAAGCATACTTGTTATATCGTCAACTGTAGCATCCGACAGCCTGAAAACACCCATCATATACGAAGGTATAGCCTGCACTATAGATTTGATCAAAATCTCTTTCCCCGCCTGGCTTAGCATTTTTTCTTTCCACCCGTTGATCTTCTTTCGAATTTTTTGTTTGAGGTCGCCAAACACCTTCCTTTTGGATCTGCCTATGATGGTAGGGAGGCCAATGTATTTTTCATGGTTTTCCACCCCTTTGACTTTAAGAACGTCTAGGATCTGGGCTCTTCTTTCCTCGGTGACATTCTTGCTGAAAGTGATCTCCGTCTTGTTGTAGTTTATCTTCTGTCCTGAAGCGCGTTTGTAGTAGCTTAATGAGGAAGCTATTTTATCAGCTTCTTGGAGAGTCGCCTTCGCAAAGAGAATGCTATCGTCGGCGAAGAAGAGGTGGGTGACCGTAGGGCTCTTTCTATAGATCTTAGCCCGTGATATGGACTTCTCTAAACCTGCTCTAATGAGCAAGTTAGAGAGGGCGTCTGCACAAAAGAGGAAGAGGTAAGGTGATATGGGGTCACCTTGGTGGAGCCCTCTTTTCAGGTTAATAAGACCCCTTTTACAGCCATTAATAATAAAAGAAAAAGAGACAGTACTTATACATTCTTAAATTTTCTTACACCACTTTCTCCCGAACCCAAAGGCTTCCAGAACCTTGATGATGAACTCCCAATCCACACAGTCGTAAGCTTTACTCATATCCAGCTTGATTGTCATCTGCCCCTTCTTTCCTTTATTTTTCCTTTTCATAGCATGAAAGGTCTCAAAAGCAATGAGGGCATTATCAGCGATAAGATAGCCAGGGATGAAAGCACTTTGATTGGGCGAGATGATCTTGTCTAGAAGGGGCTTCACTCTAGCAGCCATAACTTTGGATATAATCGTGTAAACTGAGTTGCAAAGGCTGATGGGTCTAAAATTCGAGATATCCTCAGGGTCTTTACACTTTGGGATAAGAACAATATTGGTCTTGTTTATATCATTAATAGATATCTCATTTTTCCACCACCCTTTGATGTACGAAGCTATATCCTCCCCAAAAATATCCCAATGTCTTTGAAAGAAGCTAGCATGGAGGCCATCAGGACCCGGGGCTTTGTTCAGATGAATATTAAAGAGGGCTTTTTGATTTCATCTTCGTCAGGTTCCCTTTCCAGAGACTCATTCATATCAGCATCAATAACCTTACTAATACCCGCAAGAGCAAGACTAGGGTCTTCACCCCTCTGTGATGAGAACAAGTTGTTGTAGTATGAAGCCACAATATTTGCAATCTCCTTATCACCATGTTTCCAAATTCCATTCTCGTTTTTTAGGCACTTGATATGGTTTCTCCTTCTTCTTGTAGTAGCCTTGCTATGGAAATAGGAAGTGTTCTGATCCCCGTCTTTTATTTCTTTAATCTTTGCTCTTGTAAACTAGTATGTTTCCTTCTGTTTCAGCAACTTATTAATTTCCTCACTCAATTTCCGACAATGAGCAATATTTTCTCCTGTCATCGCCCTGCCTTGGTCCCATTCTAAATCTTTTTCAGCAGTTATTAACTTCTTTTCAATCTGCCTGAACTTTTCCTTTTCCCATTCTCTCAGATGGTTGGTGCAATTTGTGATTTTTTGGGGCAAATCAGCATTATTATTCATTCTCCAGCTGCTGCGAATGATCTCCGTGCAACTAGGTTCCTCAAACCAGAAATGTTCCATCTTGAAACAACTTTTCCTCTGATTCCAGGACACATTTCCCCCTTTATGGAGCAAAATGAGAGCATGATCAGAGTTGTGGCATAGCAGGTGGTGAGTAGTTACATTTGGGAAAATGGCACACCACGTCATAGTTGCTAAGGCGCGGTCTAACCTTTCTTTGATAGAAGAATCCCGTTTTTTGCCTCTGAACCAAGTGAAAGGGTTGCCCTTAAAAGAAATTTCAGCCAAGTCGCATGTGTCGATAGCCTCCTTGAAATTATTCATATACTTTTCCTCCCGTAGGTTTCCCCCCATCTTTTCATTGTGGTTTGTTATTTCGTTGAAATGACCAATGAAAATAGTAGGAAGGTCGTTTTCTTGATTTAACTTAATCATCAGCTCCCAAGTTTTGGTTTTATGCTGCCTCTCAGGCCAGCCATAGATACCTATGCAATGCCACTTAGGTATGTCCTTGTTTCCCTCAATGATGGTACAAAAATGATGTTGTGAGTACGATACCACAGAAACCTTTTGTTCATTCCACCAGAAACCCATACCTCCAGACCGTCCCTTACTACTAAGGCTAATGCCATTATCAAAGCCGCATTTTTTCCGTATTTCTGTCAACTATGTATCCTTGATCTTGGTTTCCATGAGGAACACAAAATTCGGGTGTTCCCTCCAACATAACCGTCGGAGGGTTCAGAACGTGCCACGGTTGCCCAACCCCTGGAAGTTCCAACTTAGGAGTTTCATTGCTCTTCACGGGCCTGAGAGCACTCAGGACCCATTACTTGGTTGGAAGAGGTTTTCCAAACCATCATGTCTTCATTTGTTCTGTTCCTTTTTGTTGCCCTATCTTCCTCCAGATTTTCTTGGTGGCCCAGCTCCCCTTGTTTTCTTCTTTTTTTTGATTTGTTTGTTGTATCTCTGTCTGCCTTCTGGCTGCGTGTGATGGTCCCCCTTTCCACTTTCTTGAATTTACCCCTTTGGTGGTCCTTCCCCATCTCAATATTCTTTTCTTTGTTCTGTCTTCTTTGTGGCCCGCTGTCAGTAACCTTTTGTGCTTTATTGTTTAACTCCTTTTGCCTTTGGCCTTGTTCTTCTGCGGTGGGTGGGGAGTTATTGGTCCTTGGTGGGCATTGAAGAGAGGATATTAATGTTTGGAATAGAGGTAGGATGGGGTTTCCAACATGTGATTTCTTACTCTGCCCGTGATCATCGGTGGAGATGTCGGGAGTCTTATTTTGGTTGTTTCCTTGCTGTGGGGGCTCCAGGTTGTCGATGTCCCCTGTGGAGGCTGCTTTTCCTGTTTGTTTATTCTCTGTGGCCCCTTCTTTTCTCGGGCTTTCCTTCTGCGGACTGCCTTGGTGCCTTTCTTTTTCTGTTTTCCCTTCATCACTGCCTGCCTTCTTCTCTGCTCGTGTGTCTAGAGCTTTTCCTGTGTTCTTATCTTCCTTTCTCTAATTTGGCCTCCCTCCCATCTGCAATTTTCTTTTACTTGATTCATAGCTGGAAGTTTCAAACTCGTTTCTGATTTGCTTCCTTGGTGACGCCCGTATCCAGCTGCCCCACAATTCTTCTTCCCCCTTCTCTTTATTCCTACAATCTTTTATGAATATGTAATGATTTTATGAATATGTACTTAATTGAAAAGGTTGTATGCTTTGCTTCAAAGGATGGATTTATTTGCAGTTATCCATTTGGATAGGAATTTTGTGGTTCCTATTATTATGTTAATCCAATAATGGATATAAAAGAGAAGAAAAGAAGAAAAGTCCAAATAGTAGAACAAGATACAAGATAATGGATATTAAGCAAAATATTTATGAAAAATATTTGGAAATCTCTAGAAAGTGGCATTAGTGGCCACAATTGAATAAATTTCATTTATATGTGAGTTCTAATGGAAGAAATAGAAAAAGAGGAATAAGGAAATAAAAGATACAGAGAAATCCTTGAAAAGAAATCTTTTAATAAAGAAATAAGTAAGATAATCAGAAACAATGGATGTAGATGCATCTAGAAGGATAATAAGTATCCTTCAAAAAGGATTTTGAAATCTAAGGATTTCTTGGGGTCCAAGGAGTCCCAATGGAGAATAAAAATACAAATAATATAAAAGTCTTAATATGAGGATAATGTGCTATATAGTTAATAACTTTTTGGTGTTATCAAAAAGAGATACTATTTGCTATAAGGAAGTGAAATTTCGTGGCCAATGGATTAAAAGCTAAGCACAAAGGAGATAAGAGAGATAATTTTCGAATTCCTAATATCTACAAAATATGGTTTATTAAGAAGATAATTAAGAGAGAAAGAGATTACTTCTTAGTTAAGAAAATATAGGAGGCATATAGTTAATTCTTTCCAATATGTATGCCTTGCCCTTTTTGGAAGAGAGAAGAAAAGGATACGAGAAAGGAGGTAGAGGAGGGTAAGTATGCATATATATATATATATATATATATATATATATATATATATATATATATATATATATATATATATATATATATATATATATTTATGAGCGTTCATTCATTGCCCACACGGGTAACTTAGATTTTCGCTACCCTGTAGCCAAAAAAGTAACTCTCCTAGCCAAAAAAGTAAGTCTGCTGTCAAAAAAGTAACTATGGTGGCCAAAAAAGTAACTCTGCTGGCCAAAAAAGTAACTCTGTACAAAATATACAGCAGATATATATAGACGGGTTTTTTTTTTATTTTGGAGGGGCAAATGATATTATTTTTGGCTAAATTTTTTTGGAGAGCTAGACAAAATAGTCCTCTACAATTGCAAAAGTTTTTTTTTGAAAAAAAGTGATGGGAAGGGTGGGCGGGTAGCTACCCGCGCGGGCAATAAAGATGGGCCCTATATATATATATATATATATATATATATATATATATATATATATATATATATATATAGGGTAGCGATCTAGTGAGAAACATTCTACGGTGAGAGCATGAGAGGCATTTGAATAACTATAAAGTTGTAGCTTATTTTCAATATCCAACCTTATGGATGGGAAGAACATCATTACATTTACCTTCACACAAAAAATCATCACAATCAGATATCGTTTACATCTCCATATATACAATATACACATTTTACATCCAACGGTCAGCCTAAAACTCAATATTGAGCGTTGAAAAGTATTTTCTTGTTGTGCGTGCAATACAAGTCCTATGATGATGAGATTTTATGGGAACGTGACTAATAGGGTATTTTTCCAATCCATACGGTTAAATTATGAAAATTTGATCATTGTGAAAAGTTATTCAAATGCCTCTCATGCTCTCACCAAGATATGTTTCTCACTGGATCATTTTCCTATATATATATATATATATATATATATATATATATATATATAGGGCCCATCTTTATTGCCCGCACGGTAGCTACCCGCCCACCCTTCCGATCACTTTTTTTCAATTTTTTTTTCGAAATTGTAGAGGACTATTTTTTCTAGCTCTCCAAAAAATTTGAGCCAAAAATAATATCATTTGCCCCTCCAAAATAAAAAAATCCATCCTTATATATATCTGCTGTATATTTTGTACAGAGTTACTTTTTTGGCCAGTAGAGTTACTTTTTTGACACCATAGTTACTTTTTTTATAGCAGAGTTACTTTCTTAGCTTGGAGAGTTACTTTTTTGGCTGCAGGGTAGAGAAAATCCATGCTACCCGCGCGGGCAATGAATGAACACCCATATATATATATATATATATATATATATATATATATATATATATATATATATATATATATATATATATATATATATATGAGAGTGGAAACACAAAGGGACCGAGTATCCTTTTCACCATGGTCGTTTCCTGCCCTTCTCCTTTCCTCTCCCTAACAGGTGTGCAATACAGCTTAGCCGCCTATCTTCTTCTCTCCTCTTATCTCCATATCATCTTTCCCTCCTAGGAAGCTATGGGATGACGAAGTTGATCTGAAGGATCATGAAAAGTGGCTACTTGGCCCCTCCACCTCGCTATGACCGGAATTATGGGAAACAACCTCACTCCTTGGTGCATGCCGACATCCATGGAGGACATTGCTATCTAAGGGAAACATTAATCAAACCCTTACTGGATGATACCATGGGAAGGGTGTGTGACCAGAAGGAAAGAAGAGAAGATATCTGTGAGCTTGAAGGCAGAGCTAACAAGAAGAAGCCAGATTGGCCGTAGATCAAGGTGACATCAGACAACATTAGCATATGAGTTTGGGCTCCAATAGCTAATCATGAAGGTGCTAAGACATAGAAGTAAGTCGCCAGGTGTTCCAGAGTACTCTACCATCGCTACTGGGATGCCCATGTACAACGTTATGTCCTTCCATCACGTTTTCATACTCACACACCTGCAGACGAACCTTGGATGCATCTCTCTACCTATGTGGTTTCCGTCAGAGTTTAGAGGGTCCCTGAGTCTGGGAGGGGTAGGTAGGGCCACCTGGATGCCCTCGTGGTTGTTCGCTCTCTAGAGGACGGGAGTCAGGCTCCCGGTTGGATCGGCGGCGTTGTGCGCGTGCCCTTCTGCGAGGAAGAAGATGACGCTGTGTCTTTGGACATGTTAGCCCCTGGGCGCGTGGTAGTCCAATCCATAGTGCGGGGGGGGGGAAGCGTCTTTCTATTTTAATAATAGTTCAACACAAGTAAATAGATAAATGGAAGCAGATGCTGACATGTCAGCACGCGATTGGTCTGATCTTGTTTATCTTGCAAAATATGTAATTAATTAAGGGTAATTCTGATGGGGACATATGATATATGAAAATTGATCAGGAAAATGAGAGGAATCCAATAAAAATAATATTAAAGCCTGATTCTATTATCAATTGCAAAAGTATTTTAAGTTGATAAAAATTGTATTAAAATTAGGATTAATGATTGAATCTATGATGCATAATGGGTTAATTTGAGTAATATTAACCCATTGAATGTTAATATTGAGTTTCAATCTGTTTTAGATGAAAATTGCATGAATTAGGGTTTTAAACTAAATATGAAGGAAAATATATTTAGAAACCCTAATTTAGGGTAAAAGAAGAGATGATCATATTTAATTTGAAATATATGGGAATATGTTGTTAAATGATGATCCTAAGTCTGTTAGGAGAGATAGAATATGATCATTAGGGTTTATGAATAATTTTGCTTATTTAGGGTTTTTAGTGATAAAAGTGAAAGCAAAACCCTAAAAAGAGTAGAAACCCTAGGAAGCAAGTTAGGTTGGATAGATCTTGATGACATGAGTAAAAAGAAATTGTATGTTTATTTCAGGATCTTGTTGTGTGGCTTTCTTGCCTATTTGGATTTCTTGCTTGCTTGGAACATTTCTATCTCAAATCAGTAGAACAAGTGTGTGCTTACGCTTATTGTTAATTTCTTTAGTTTCACGGAAATTCTCGGATGTTTTATCAGTTGCCTGAAAATAACTACTTGGATGACTTTTATTTCATGCAACTATAAAGTGACTATGATTATCACCTTATATATGTATACATGACTAGCTCAGATCCTAGTCCTCCTCTGTGTCTTTGCTAATGATGAAAAGGGTAACCTAGTATATGGTCTACCTGTTAGGTAGGACAATTAGGTTATCATGAGTTAGGAATTGGGCTACCTATGTGTAGTGCCATGCGACTCTTTAGCATATCATGAGTTAGGAATTGGGCTACCTATGGGTAGTGCCATGCGATTCATCAACCCTAGGTATTGATCTACCTACTAGGTAGGATCATGGGGGTTAATTGGGATCTACCATATAAGAGGTAGTATCTAGGTCCACTGCAGGGACAACACAGAGGTTAGTTTATGTATGGATTGAGTAGTTATGTTTAAGATGTAAAGTTTGCTTACTAAACCATAATTGCTTGAAATATGTTGTTACATTTAATTGCACAATTATTGTTTCCTTCACATACTGGCATATTAATTTATGTTGACCAACGTTTTGTTTGTTGGCATTTTAGGTAAAACATTGAAAAGGACAAATAGTAAAGTGGCATATTGTAAAAATAAGAAATAAAGTGCAAGGAGGATTAGTTAGAATAGATTCCATATGTGGATAGAAGTTGGATATCTAAGTTTTAAAAAGGTATGCATAGTTTTGTTTTTATTCCAGCCTTCAACATAGTTTTGGTAGAATTTTATAATTATTATTGATTATTTGTCGAACCATTGATCCGGTTAATTGGGATAATGGCTCTGACCTTTCGGTCTCCCTTAATTGGGGGTTATCAGGAGATGGGGTCCTTACAATGGGTAAGCCCTTGATGAAGGTAGAAACTCTTTGCTCAAGTGGGTAAGTCCTTAGTGAAAGCTTCTTTGAGTGAAGGTGAAGCCAAAGGCTGAAGATCGAAGAAGAGTAGGAAATTCCTAGAAGGCTGAAGACTTGTGTAAGAGTGGGTAAGTTTCTAGAGAAGGCTGAAGACTCATTGCAAAGTGGGTAATTCCTTGGTAAGGCTGAATATTCTTTGTATTGGATAGGTAAGTCCTTTGGTGGGTCATGTATTGTACGTCTTATGAATGAATATAAGTGTAATGGTTAAGAAATCCTAGAGGTTGACCTTTCTAGGTAGTGGACTACCATACTCCTAGTTTGGAGTGTGGAACCACTGTACATAGCTTGTCTCTTGGTGCTTGTTCAATCTCTCTCCCTCTTGCTATGCATGTTTTAGTTGCACTCAAATTCCCTATTTAGCAACCTTATATTGTCATATAACTTGAAGGTCTAATCAATTTTGTTTAAGTGCATTCAACTTTATTCACCCCCCTCTAGAGCATCCAATCACCCATCTAGGATCCAACAATAAGTGATCCTAAAAGATGAATGAATCACAAACCATGGGTCACAGGACTTCAAGACCATTGGAAATTGATGCGATGATTTTGAGTCACATTTATAGACTTGTTTTACTTGCGTTTTATGCGTTTATTGGTCACTTTGGTGGTTAATATTGCATAATTCACTTACTTTAGTCTATGATCCTTCTCAGTTTCAATTCTCTCTTATTTTATCATTTTGAGCATAAATGATTACAATAATAGGTTTTATCTCGGCTGATGTGGTTTTGTTTTGCAATTTCAGGAAAAAACACATATCTGCAGCTGTCGATACCATCGACATATGTCGATACTATCGACACAGCCACAGGCAGGCAGCCGCAAAGAGCAGCGCATTGTCGATACCATTGACTGGGAAGTCGATGGTAGTGACTTACCATCAGGTTGCCAGCGACCAGCCAGTCGATACTATCGACTCCAAAGTCGATACTATCGACACATGTAGCTTCAGCGACGGAAAAGGGATAAAACTAATGCCTAAGGGTGTCGATACCATCGACCCGCGTCGATGGTATTGAGCTAGCAATAGGTACAATGACAGAAAAGAAAGAAGGCTTGCCGATATCACGAGGGGTCGATACCATCGACCTGCGTCAATGGTATCGACGCTGTCAGATTAAAGTTTGTTTTAGATCAGCTCTAATCCAACGATTGTGATATTTTTGCAACCTAACTCGGTGATTATACCTAATGACGTGGCCAAGAGCAGGGTATCACATCATTAGCCACTGTACACGTCCCAAGAAGGTGTGGACAGAAGAACGGAGCTTAGAAGCACGCCCCAACCGTTTCGGAAGCCGAAGAAGACGTTTTCCACCGCCGAAAGGCTGTAGATCGCGCACTCTACGCTGAGGAATGCCTGGATCTTCTCCGTTCAGGGGTTTCATTACTTATTTCATGTTTTTATCCATGTTTCCCCTTTCCTCAACCATGTCTTGCTCTGAGATGAATATGTTGGGCTAATCCCCTTTGTCTTTAGGACCGGGAGTAGCCCGGGGAAGCATTGTATGATATTTTTATCATAGTAATTCATCATTTGTCTCTTAAATCTGTGGTATGATTTCGTTTTGTCCATTATATTATTATGCTTGATCATCATAATGATAATCTAATGCCTTTAATTACTTTGAAATAAGAATTAATGGTTGAAAAGAGATGAAATTCACATTAATTAACAAATCCTTGAACAAGGTGATGTACGGTTAATGGTGGAAACCCAGAGGTCGATTCTAATGCACCTAGTTTAGGGTATAGGTTACTACGACGGTGGAACCGACCTAGACATAGGTAGTGAATTGTACCACGACAGTGGATAGTTCTGACTATAGGCCACTACCCGGATTGAGAGACGAATCTGATTAGCTATGTGGAAATTCATACAATGAAAATCCGCGGTGAAACCACAATCCTAAAGATCTCCATTTGAATTGATTAAACTAAACACTTAATCAATTGCTTTGTTTGATTTTATTTCACAACAACTCTCATAACCTTTTTATTGGTCTAGCTGATTGCGAACAGTTCGTAGTAGTCTATCGATGGTTCAGTGTCTCTAAGTTCGACTCGGGCCTCACAAAGGCCTATATTACATTGACGCGTGCACTTGCGTTATACGCATGGTAAAATCATGTCAAGTTTTTGGCACCGCTGCCAGGGACACAGAAATTGTCGGCACTACGAGTGTGGCAAGCGGCTAATCTAGGCCACTTTTTATTTTATTATTAATTTTGAAATTCAACGTTTTTTATTCATATTTAGAAATCATTTAGCACGGTAATGACCCTAAATTATTATTTTGCAGGTACTAGTGCATGGTGAGGATGCGTAGCACAGACTACACGCAGCTATCGCCAAAGGTTCCACTGTTGGGACCAGACGATGAGGAGAACTACGTTCAAGACCAACCAGAAGAAATAGATTCAGATCCTGAACCAGAAGCGATGGCAGAAGAACATACAATATGGGAGAAGATAAAGGCTTCTTCCTTATCTGCTTCAAAGGGGCCAATCAAAAAGCAGGCAGTCAACATTCTGACTTATAAGATTGATCATGCATTAATAAATTTGGTCAAATCAAATGCATTTCATGGGCTTAAAAATGAAGATTCGGTCACTCATATAAGCCAGTTCATGGAGAACTATGATATGATCAAGATAGATAGGTTTCCACAGGAGACGTTGTACTTGAAGCTGTTCCCCAGCTCTCTGGCGGGAAATGTAAGAGAATGGCTACATAATCTTGATGATGAGTATGTGGAATCGTGGGATCACATGGTTGAGGTATTTTTTGAGAGGTTCTTTCCGCCCGAGAAGACCAGCGATCTTATACGAAAGATCCACAACTTCAACCAGAAAGCGGGCGAGACGTATTCTGAAACATGGGAACGTTTCCAAATAATGCTGCGGAGGTGCCCACATCATGGGCTCGACAAGGAGAAATAGGTCAAGATTTTTTATTTTGCTCTTTCTGAGCATGATAGAAGTAACCTAGATTCCACAGGTTCAGGGTTTTTCTTGAACAACACCGGCACTAGGTGTTGGGAGATTCTGAGAAATATGGCAAAGAAGCAGTCTTGGGGCGACATGGATGCACCAGACCATCAAAGTTGCAGGTGAGTCCAGGGCCATCAAGGAGCTGAATGATAAATTAGACCTTCTAGCTAAGAAATTGCTTGCCAAATAAGATGTAGAATCCGAGGAGGAAGCCCAGATCAAATTTATGCAACAACAAGGCTATAGAAACAATGATTATGCTTGGAGGAAGGATAGGAAATTCTCATGGAAAGATCCAAACAACTTCTTACAAGATCTAGATGCAAAGCCATAATCAACGACAGAGGATAAAAGCACCGCGTTGCGTAGTCAAGTGGTGCAACAAAATCAAGAGATGATGAGTATGTTCAGTAAGCAGTTGCAGTCTCAAGGTGAAATTTTGACTAAATTCGGGCAGACATTGCAAAGTCATGGAGCGCAGATGAGGACACTAGAGGCGATGGTAACTCAAATTGCCAATGAAGTGGCGGCCTTGAAGCAGACAAATCAACACAGACTAGCTGGTAATGTAGAGCTTGACCAAGCACATCATCAAGTGAAATATATATCTGTAATTAAGGAGGCAGAGCCCCCGGTGGTGGAGGTTCAGGAAAAAGGCAAACCGGTCTTTGAAACGGAGGCTACATCGAGAATACCATATCCTCACAGTCATTATGGACTACCTGGCAGATATCTCCCATTCAGAAAAACCCACAAAGAGCACATAGCGGCCGTGCTTGCACCTAAGCAAGAAGAGCAGGTGAAGGCCATGCGTCATGGTGAGGATACAGTCACTGAGAGAGTGGAGCCACCACAAATTACACATGTTGTAAATGATGTACCAAAGTCTATGCCAGAGGGTGACTTTGAAGCAAGCTTAGGGGAGGAGACCCCGAAAAGCCCATATGTGCCACCTCATAAGAATTTAGATGAGGCAGTGGTGTCTTTTCCAGATAATCAGAGGTCAAACAAGTAGCATCGACACTACCGAAAGTTCTTGGAGATGTTTAGGAAACTCCATATCAATATTTCGTTAGTGGAAATGATAGAGCAGATTCCCGCATATGGGAGGTTTATCAAGGATATCATCACCAAGAAGAGGCGGATAAAAGACACAGATGTTTGCTGGGTGAATGAGATGGTGAGCTCAATTATCCATGGGTGTTTACCAAAAAAGAGGAAAGATCCAGGAGGCTTTTACATTCCATGTTCCATAGGCAGCCAACATTTTCCTCAAGCACAGTGTGATTTAGGCGCTAGCATAAATCTTATGCCGTTATCCACGTTTCAAAAGCTTGGGTTGAAGAACCTAAAGAAATCTACTATGACTATTGATTTGGCGGATGGGTCGACTGTGAATCCATACGGAGTGTGTGAGGATGCGCTTGTCAAAGTCGACGTGTTTATCTTTTCGGTCGATTTCATTGTTATGGACATGTCGCAGCTAAAGGGTTGTGAGATGCTTTTAGGTAGGCCGTTTCAAGCGACGGCTGATGTCATCACAACTATCGGGAGAGGTACATTCACTTTAGGGATTGGTTAGGATCAAGTTGAGTTCAAACTGCCGAGTGATCCCCTAAGAACACTCTCCAAAGCTCCAAGTTGATGAGATTGATTTCGTCTAGCCTAAGACGTTAAATAAGGGCGCTTGTTGGGAGGCAACCCAGCCATTGGTATTTTCGTTTAGTTTCTTTCATATTTGTAAGTTAGTTTGGTTTAATTTTGTTTTTAGTGTAAAAATGATACCTTGATCGTTTGTTCAGTGCGCAGGTCTGAGGTAGGGTCAATACCATCGACCATTGTGTCGATGGTATCGACAAGGGCACATTTAGGCAGCTGCAAAAAATTTTCTGAGTCGATACTATCGACGACCTTGTCGATGGTATCGACCTATCATAAGTAACGCCGAGAAAATCGCCAAAATGGGGTCGATAGTATCGACATGGCTGTCGATACTCGCGAGATCCCTGAAGATATTTAGACGAAATTTGTCTCAGTGAAGTCGATACCATCGACGGGCCTGTCGATGGTATCGACCCAGTTACAGGCAGAAAGCGGCGGCTGGGCCTCACGGGGGTGTGTGCCCTAAGAAGAGTCGATACTATCGACTTGTGTCGATGGTATCGACGTGACATGTTACCGATTCACGAGAAGGAATCAACGACGATCGCTACATCAAGAGAATCGATCCGTGGGATGGGTTGATACCATCGACGTCTGTTGATGGTATCGACGCGTCAGCGATCTGGGCCCCCACATTAGGCTTTCGACAGCCATCGACGCTAGCGGAAGACTATATTGTACTATAGGTGTTGATACCATTGACCCGCGTCGATGGTATCGACGGGTGTACAACAACGATGGCCACAATTATAAAAGGGAGGAATGATTGTCATATGACGTCACACCTTCAGAGTCTTTGCCCCCTACTTGTGCTTTGCGCTGTGCTGTGCGACCGGAGGCCTGCCACGAGCATCCAAGGAGCGTGATCTTCACCGAGTCTTCACCGAGCGGAGATTGTCTTCTCCGAGATCGTCTTCACCGATCTCCGTCTTCTATTCCTTCTTTCTCGACGATAATGGTGCATACCGCAGGAGCATCTCCTTCAAGGGAGGTACCCAATGAGATTCCCGAGTTCATTCCTCCGCGAACCACATCGATTCCTCGTCTGAGGATAGTCCACCCTTCCGTGAAGATCCGGAAGGTCTACGGGGAGCTTTTGATGAAAAAGATTGAGCCCACACACTATGTCAATCAGACGATGGTTCGCGACCTGGGGTTCAATGACAATCTCACTTATGTCTTGAAGGGGTAGGCGAGAAACACAACCAGGAGGCCCGACGAGCTGGAGTTCCACACCGACGGTCAACCATTCTTCGGCGAGTGGCCAACTTACAAGGAACTCGTGGCGGAGTTCATGGCATCATTAGACATCAATGTGTTGCCCAATGACTTGATCGCCACCGACAGAGAGTGGAAGAAAGGGCGGGTGTCATTTAGACTCTTCAACAACAACTACACCATTACCCTCACCCAGTTCAATTTGGTGTACAACTGGTATCATGATGCTTACCAGCACCGGAGGCTAGACAACAGGACAGACTACGATGATATCTTCTCCCAGCTCGTGACTGCGCCCCCGGGCAAATCCATCAGCTACCACAACGCTGCAGTTGCTGACTTCGAGCATCCGTTTGTGTGGATTTTGCACCGCATGCTCTGTACCATGCTATTTGGTCGTGGTGACTTGTCTCTTAGCAAATTCTAAGAGACGGATTTGTTCTTCCTGCACAAACTGTTGAAGCGTGAGGAGTGCAATTGTGGTGCGTTCTTCTTGACGTGTGTGGTGGCCGTGAAAAGGAGTACGGGGAAAGCTCCTATCAATTTTGGAGGGCTAATCACACCATTGGCCGTCTATCTTGGGTTGGATCTCTCCCATCTTACTCCCCTTTCCAGCAGGAGCAATTTCAACCTTCAACATCTACACCACTCCAACCTCCTCCTACTCTGTGATGGCTTGGCATATGCACATTGCCATGTTAATCACGTATATCAAGAGTGTTCTCTTCCAGACCCCATCTTCAACATCAAGGGCGCTCATCATTTCAGGTGGCCCGTCATAGCCATTAATGACTCGGATGAAGACGACGGAAATGACAACAATGATAATGACGGTGACGAGCATGAAGAGGAAGAGGAGGCTTTCAATTCTCTTCGCGCATGAGTGGCACCCCGGAAGCGCCCCGACATGCATCCGGGTGCATATTCATCTTCACAGCCTCCGCCACCTTAGCCCTCTCATCAAGGAGAGTATGCCTACTCCATGCAAGGGATGTACTTGATGCTGTAGGAGATTCATCAGACTCAGCAGCAACATATAGCTTCATACACCAGTATTCAAGATACAACGAACCGACTGTTAGATAACCAGAGGGACATTTTCGAGAATGAGCGCCTCCTCCTCGACAACCAACAGAACATCCACGACAGGTTGCACAGGATGGAGATGCAGCAACAACCCTTCTATGACAATTATTGGAGCCAAAATTATTTTGGGGGGTATCCACAACCTCCGCCAATGCTCCAGTATGATCCGAGCTTCCAGGGGCAATACCCATCTTGGGACCCCTCAGCCTCGCAATACCCGCCTCCTCCTGTAAAATGATCAGTATCACTGTTCCACCTTTTAAGGTAGTTTTTGACTATGAGGCCATAGTCGAATTCAATCTTAGGAGGGGAGTTGGAACAACTCTATCCTTTATTTTTCCTAATTTTTAGTTTTTATTGCTTTGTCTTTTGTCATTTATTTCTCTTAATTATTAGTTGTTCGTAGGATCCACACTCTATATAGTGTAATTGTGGATGTTTAAAGTCATATGTCATCTCGTTGCTTGTACATGGAAATTAGGGGCAAATTTGAAATTTTGAAAATTTTTAGTGCTTTTGCAAGCTTGGGTTGTTTAACTTTGAGCACATAACTTAAGGAAATAATTAGGTTTGTCAACTCTAAAATAGGAAATCACAACTGTACATTCCTATGATTCATGAAAAGTGGACGGAACTGGTTGTTTGAGCCTAAACAGACCAAATGATAATGAGACCTTAATTTGAAATAAGAGAGAGAAACCTCTTAATTACTACCCAGGTCAGTAAAGAGGGACACATAATAATTTCCAAAGGTTCAATCAATTAATCTTGTGATCTATCCACTCCATTGTTTTCATACCCCGCCATAAGAACTGGAAGCACATTATGATTTTCATCTCATTGATTTCATCCCATGTAGATAGGCCTTGCATTGCAGCTATTTTCACATATTTATGCATGAAAATGAAAAAAAAGATAGAATAGTTATACATGCACATTATCCTTAGGTGCGTGTCATTTAGTTGCATAACTATCATTTTGTAGTTCCATTCACATTTTTGTGCATATAGTACATCATGCATCTTATGTCTTCTGAACATAAAAGGTGATGAACTTGTTCCATACCTTCTGAATACTTCAAATGTATAAGTTATGCATCAATAAGTGAGCCCGACAAATAATTCATTGTCAGCTATGAAAATAAGGTTTAAAAAAAATTGAAAATAGAAAAAAAATTGTGAAAAAAGAAGAAGAAAAAAAAGAGAATTGAGAAGTAAGTAGGAATGAGAGGGAGAAAGGAACATGTTCTCACTTGCATACTAAGAAGAATAAGCACATGGTGTAGTTTCTTAGATATTCCATCTCACCTTGAGACAGAATGATAGTGCATGCATCATTCCACCCAAATGTAGACATTATGGCATTTTTATTTGCATATGCATCATTTAAGTCATTATGATTTTTGTGCATATTGAAACTGTATAATGCTTTCATTTCTTCCACAACCACCTATTCCATCCACCCGTTGCTCAAATTGGTAGGCCACCGTGATTTTCTCCTCACTTGTTAATACCAGGAGAGCTGCTTCCATTTAGATGGTAGTTAGGACAAGCAACGTAGAATAGAAGATCCCAAGATGCATCGAGTCTGGACTGGAGGATTTTATTATGTTAACTGCCTTATGTGATAGTGTTCACCAATTTTGAGGTAGATCTCTTTTATGGATGATTATTGTCGCTTTTAGGGTAATTATCATTCCGTGGTTAGTGAGGGCCGGAATGTGAATGTCTAGCATGGATCATATGGTAAAGCGGGTTGTGATAATCTGTTCTTTAGTTGACCCTCACAATTGTATTCTAGAGTTTAGTTGCTCGAGGATGAGCAATGTTCAAGTTTAGGGGAGTTGGAACAGCTCTATCCTTTATTTTTCCTAGTTTTTAGTTTTTATTGCTTTTTCTTTTGTCATTTATTTCTCTTAATTATTAGTTGTTTGTAGGATCCACACTCTATCTAGTGTAATTGTGGATGTTTAAAGTCATATGTCATCTCGTTGCTTGTACATGGGAATCAGGGGCAAATTTGAAAATTTGAAACATTTTAGTGCTTTTGCAAGCTTGGGTTGTTTAACTTTGAGCACATAACTTACGGAAATAATTGGGTTTGTCAACTCTAAAATAGGAAATCACAACTGTACATTCCTATGATTCATGAAAAGTGGACGGAACTGGTTGTTTGAGCCTAAACTGACCAAATGATAATGAGACCTTAATTTGAAATAAGAGAGAGAAACCTCTTAATTACTACATAGGTCAGTAAGGAGGGACACATAATAATTTCCAAAGGTTCAGTCAATTAATCTTGTGATCTATCCACTCCATTGTTTTCATACCCCACCATAAGAACTGGAATCACATTACGGTTTTCATCTCTTTGATTTCATCTCATGTAGATAGGTCTTGCATTGCAACTATTTTCACATATTTATGCATGAAAATGAAAAAAAAGATAGAATAGTTATACATGCACATTATCCTTAGGTGCGTGTCATTTAGTTGCATAACTATCATTTTGTAGCTGCATTCACATTTTTGTGCATATAGTACATCATGCATCTTATGTCTTCTGAACATAAAAGGTGATGAACTTGTTCCATACCTTCTGAATGCTTCAAATATATAAGTTATGCAGCAATAAGTGAGCCCGACAAATAATTCATTATCATCTATGAAAATAAGGGTTTAAAAAAATTGAAAATAGAAAAAAAAGTTATGAAAAAAAGAAGGAAAAAAAGAGAATTGAGAAGTAAGTAGGAATGAGAGGGAGAAAGGAACATGTTCTCACTTGCATACTAAGAAGAATAAGCACATGGTGTAGTTTCTCAGATATTCCATCTCACCTTGAGACGGAATGATAGTGATGCATCATTCCACCCAAATGTAGGCATTAGGGCATTTTTATTTGCATATGCACCATTTAAGTCATTATGATTTTTGTGCATATTGAAACCGTATAATGCTTTCATTTCTTCTACAGCCACCAATTCCATTCACCTGTTGCTCGAATTGGTAGGCTACCGTGAGTTTCACCTCATTTGTTAATACCAGGAGAGTTGCTTCCATTTAGATGGTAGTTAGGATGAGCAACGTAGAATAGAAGATCACAAGATGCACCAAGTCTGGACTGGAGGATTTTATTATGTTAACTGCCTTATGTGATAGTGTTCATCAATTTTGAGGTAGATATCTTTTATGGATGATTATTGTCGCTTTTAGGGTAATTATCATTCCATGGTTAGTGAGGGCCCAGATGTGAATGTCAAGTGGGGATCATATGGTAAAGCGGGTTGTGATAATCTGTTCTTTAGTTGACCCGCGCAATTGTATTCTAGAGTTTAGTTGCTCGAGGACGAGCAATGTTCAAGCTTAGGGGAGTTTGATGCGATGATTTTGAGTCACATTTATAGACTAGTTTTACTTGCGTTTTATGCGTTTATTGGTCACTTTGGTGGTTAATATTGCATAATTCACTTACTTTAGTCTATGATCCTTCTCAGTGTCAAATCTCTCTTATTTTATCATTTTGAGCATAAATGATTACAATAATAGGTTTTATCTTGGCTGATGTGGTTTTGTTTTGTAATTTCAGGAAAAACACATTTCTGCAGCTGTCGATACCATCGACATATGTTGATACTATCGACACATCCACAGGCAGGCAGCCGCAAGGAGCAGCGCAGAGTCGATACCATCGACGGGGAAGTCGATGGTAGCGACTTACCATCAGGTTGCCAGTGACCAACTAGTCGATACTATCGACTCCAAAGTGGATACTATCGACATGTGTAGCTTCAACGACAGAAAAGGGATAAAACCAACACCTAAGGGTGTAGATACCATCGACCCACGTCGATGGTATCGAGCCAGCAGTAGGCGTAACGACAGAAAAGAAAGAAGGCTTGCTGATATTGTGAGGGGTCGATACCATCGACCCACGTCGATGGTATCAACGTCATCATATTAAAGTTTGTTTCAGATTGGCTCTAATCCAACGGTTGTGATATTTTTGCAACCTAACTCGGTGATTATACCTAATGATGGCGGCCAAGAGTAGGGTATCACGTCATTAGCCGCTGCACACGTCCCGAGAAGGTGTGGAGAGAAGAACAGAGCTTAGAAGCACGCCCCAGCCATTTTGGAAGCCGACGAAGACGTTTTCCACCGCCGAAAGGCTGTAGATCGCGCACTCTATGCCGAGGAACGCCTGGATCTTCTCCGTTCAGGGGTTTCATTACTTATTTCATGTTTTTACCCATGTTTCCCCTTTCCTCAACCATGTCTTGCTCTGAGATGAACATGCGGGGCTAATCCCCTTTGTCTTTAGGACCAGGAGTAGCCCTGGGAAGCATTGTATGACATTTTTATCATAGTAATTCATCATTTTTCTCTTAAATCCGTGGTATGATTTCATTTTCTCCATTATATTATTATGCTTGATCATCATAATGATAATCTAATGCCTTTAATTACTTTGAAAGAAGAATTAATGGTTGAAAAGAGACGATATTCACATTAATTAACAAATCCCTTGAACAAGGTGATGTACGGTTAATGGTGGAAACCCAGAGGTCGATTCTAATGCACCTAGTTTAGGGTATAGGTTACTAAGACGGTGGAACCGACCTAGACATAGGTAGTGAATTGTACCACGACAGTGGATAGTTCTGACTACAGGCCACTACCCGGATTGAGAGACGAATCTGATTAGCTATGTGGAAATTCATACAATGAAAACCCACGGTGAAACTGCAATCCTAAAGATCTCCATTTGAATTGATTAAACTAAACACTTAATCGATTTCTTTGTTTTGTTTTATTTCACAACAACTCTCATAACCTTTTTATTGGTCTAGCTGATTGCGAACAGTTAGTAGTAGTCTACCGATAGTTCAGTGTCCCTGAGTTCGACTCGGGCCTCACAAAGGCCTATATTACATTGACGCGTGCACTTGCGTTATACGCACGGTAAAATTGTGTCAGAAATTTAT
This sequence comes from Alisma plantago-aquatica, assembly GCA_963693085.1. NCBI lineage: Eukaryota > Viridiplantae > Streptophyta > Magnoliopsida > Alismatales > Alismataceae > Alisma > Alisma plantago-aquatica. The sequence goes on along the minus strand of OY856414.1, from coordinate 247,523,836 downwards.
TCTTTATGAATTCACATTACGAAAGGGGGCAAATTCCCTTAGTCCTAGGATGATTGTTGAGGAGACCATTTAGTTGTAACAATCAGATAGGTACGTAGGTGGAAGTAGTGAAATCCAATTCTCTAAATGCCTTTTTAATATTGAACAATACCTTTGGTATAATTTGTTGTTGCTTTGCAACCCTCAGTTTAGTCTCTATTTCTTAGTAATTCTCAAACAACCAGACTAAAATATTGTTCAGAACAATTGTTTTCAAAGTGATTTCTTAAAAATGTTGTCCTTTTGGATTCAACCCTTTACTATATTCCAGTTGATCCATTCACTCACGAGAGAGCTAGTTGAAATTGTGTTAATGCTTTAAATCCTAGGATATTCCATCTTAGGGAATTTTTATGTAAAAATAACTTACATCAAATTTTGGTGCGGTTATTGGGGACAGAGTGTAGCTTTCTAACCCTAGCCTTTTGAATAGTTTGGATTTTGTTTTTCAACTAATAATCACTCATAATTTCTTATACTATTTCTTCCTCAATTTTTGACATTGTTGAGTCCTTTTTATGTACTAAGGGTGTATGCAACACTCACAAAGTGTCGAGTCTACATCATTTGAATTTGATCAAGAGAGCGACCGGACATTTCACCATCTAAATTGAGCACATTGGAATAGAATGAATGAGAAAAAATTATCCATCTGGTGACCCAGCCCTGGCCACACATGCGGGAGATTCTTCTCCAAGGACACAAATACCATGGAAGACAAATAGAGATCAAAAGATTCCACAATACTTGAAGAAGAGAGGAAGAAGTAGCTTAAGGACTTCTCAATTCCTAAGCCCACTAACGCACAACATCTAGTTGTCCCTCCTTCCATCAACATCCTTTAGTTTGAGAACCATACACAATAGATCACTTTTCTCTAAAGTAGATCTTTCACCAATAAAAGGGGTGATCATTGTCAACATCAAATATATAACATCTTCAAACTTTATGTCTTGCACATAATACCAAGCATTTCTGGAGATGGAATCCAACTTTGGCAATTCAAATTTTTTACATCTGAACAAGACAAAAGTTTTTACAATATCATGGATGGAGATCGATTTCCACTTGGGAGGGTTTTGAATCCAAGTTTCTTGATAATTACTACCCACATCCTCAACTATCAAATCATGGGACATATCATATAGTTCTCTATGGTCCCTGATGCTTTGTTGAAGCTTGGGAGTGATTCAGTGAGATCATTTGTTGTTGTCCACATTAGGATATTGCTCAAGTGTAGCTGATAGAAACCTTCTACCATGGTGTTTATGACAATACAAAGTAGATTCTTGGATACTAATCTATATGAAAATTTAGTTTTAAAAATTTCATTTTTTCTTGGGAAGTCATAAGGAGAAGTTATGAGACCCAATCCCAATCAGGAAAAGGACAAGGAGCCATCTTCAAGGTGGACAAGGCCAAAGACAATACTCAAGCCCATAGACGAGTCCCTCAAGAAGATTTCCTTGAAGTGCAACAAACAATTGATTCCTCTTTCAATGCATTTGAAAGAAAAGGACTACCACAAAAACCACAACAACAAGTGAAGTTTGTACATTTTTATTCCAAAACTTGCCAAGGCGTTGACCACTATACTCTAGGATGCCGACTTCTTTATGATGTCACAGTGAAAAATTCCCAAGCCAAGGGAGAAGACGGGAAGAAAATGGAGGATCCCAACACCATGCGTAGAATTCTCAAACAAGGATACCAAAATCTCAACCAGATTAGAAACCATAACACTTTCTAGTATGGTAATCCATTCAATATAGAAAATGGATCACAACAATGGCCAACTTAGATGAATAACCAAGGCCATGATCCTCTCGGGGTCTAGTACAATCAACAAATGGTCAAGAGCCAAGGTATATATAGGAGGAAGTTCCTGAATCATGGGATTTACCAAGGACACAAAATTTAGAACCTCATCCAAGTTCCATAGGTGTAGCAATCTAGCAGCCAAATGTCCATTGAGGAAAATATATGTGCAATAGAACAAATTCCTTTGACTCAGCATACAATGCTAACCAACCAACAAGACTACCAAAAGTTGATTGACCCTCAATTGGTCCATCTTTCTTCCACCCTCTTCCCTCCTATAGGCACCTTTGTTGGACAACCTAATAACAATCCCAAGCATCCTGAGATGTTGAAAGTCATCTCCATACATTCAAGGAATATGTATGAACCTCCCCCTCTAGTGAAACCAATTGCCATCCCTATTAACTTTGATGATGATGATGATGATATTGTGATGATTGAGAAAGACCAAATGGCAGATGCTACTATTAGTGTTGATCCTTATATGGAACCTACCATGACTAAACCACAAGTTGATTTTTTTGATCCTAACATGCTCATTTACAAGACAAGACCCCCCTATCAAAAAGCGTCTGAAACAAAAAAGGTTGGATGCTAGATCCTCAAAATTCAATGAAGATATGAAGAAGCTTCATGTAGATATCCCCTTATTGGATGCCCATTCAAGGATTCCATCAAAGTATAAATATTTTAAGACTCCATTGACAAGGAAGTACACTACTAAAGGGTACAAAACAATAAATTGACAAAGACCACTTCTAACATCATTCTAAATAAGATGCAAAAGAAAAAAAGTATCTCTGTTGCTTTGGAATTGGCTTCTATCTGGGTGACAACACTTGTAGAGAGGGACTTGTAGACTTAGGTGCAAGCATATCCATCATACCTTATAGATTGTGGCAATGGCTAGGATTTTACCAAGATTTTCTCCACCGACCATGACCATCCATCTAGCCAAATTCCCATGAAAAAACCCATGGGAACCATTTGAGGACATTCTTGTGAAGGTTGGGACAGATTTTTATGTCCCTTGTGACTTTATAATCATGGACATAAAGGAAGATCTATGACATTCATTGATTTTTAGACGTCCATTCCTTTCTACATCTTGACCTTTGATTAATGTAGAGGTAGATACCATTCTTATGATATTAGGAAGAAACACTATAGTTCATGGTATTTGAAAACATAAAAGACCTTAACATCCATGAGGAAGTGTTCTTACTTGATTGCATTGACAAACTATCTCATATTAGATAGGAATATGATGTTTTTGAAGACCCATTACAAACAACTCTCAAAATTCCATACTATTCAATTTTTGATGATGAACAAGTCAAACAATGTATGTTCCATGTAGATACCTTTAAGAAGATCCTGAGGAAGAATTTAAAGAGCTAAAATTGATAATTGTTGCTCAATAAAAGCTTGAACCACCAAAGAATCTGAAGATGAAGTCCTATAAGAGGGGATAAAATACTTCATCCTTTATGAACATGAAACTTTCCAAGTGATCATAAATTAATACCTTACACATGAGAAATAAGACAAGTTGATGATAGAGTTGAGTAAAAAAGAAAGCCTTGGGGTACAAAATGTCTGATTTGATAGGTGTCAACCAAGCCATCTATATGCATGGAATTTATATGGTAGAAGACTACAAACCTCCTAGAGACCCTCGGTGAAAGTTAATTCTAACATGAAGGAAGTAGTCCATCTATAAGTCCTTAAATTCCTTAGTTCATGAATCATCTATGCAATTGTATTCTCCCCGGGTTAGACCAATGCAAGTGGTCCCAAAGAAAGGTGGTATTACCATGGTAAAGAATGAGCTCATATCCATCCGTACATTCATAGGGTGGAGGAAGTGCATGTTTTCGGAAAATTGAACAAAGCTCCAAGGAAGGACAACTTCACTTACCCCATCCTTGATCAAATCCTTGAGCACTTCACACACCAAGAATTTTTCTGCTATTGTCACAAATATAAAGGCTTCTATTAGAGTCTGATTTTCCCATATGATCAATAGAAGACCACACTTATTTTCCCTTTTGTCACTTATGCCTTTAAGAGTGTGACCTTAGGTCTATGAAATGTTCCTGCCACATTATATCATTGTATGGTTGCCAATTTTGCAGCCCTTATGGAAACTATTGTAGAAGTTTTCGTGGATGATTTTCCATCTATGATGATTCTTTTGATTCCTATTTGTATCACCTACCTCTCATGCAAGAAAAATGCAAAGAGACACATCTAGTTCTGAACTATTAGAAATACCACTTCATGGTAAGGAAGGCATAATCCTTAGACACATGTGAGAAATAAAGGAATTGAACATGATATGGTCAAAATTGAAGTCATTGCAAAGCCTACATCACCCTAAAATGTCAAACAAGTCCATGAATTTTCATACATGCTAAGTTCTAACACCATTTCATCAAAGACTTCTCCAAGATTACAAATCCAATGGGAAATCGTCCAATGAAGGAGGCCATTTTCTCCTTTTTTGATGCTTGCATGGAAATCTAAACACTTTGAATGCCGCTCTCACCCCCACATCCATCATTTTTAGGAGGTGTATTAGGTTTGCCTATCAAGATAATGGTCATTCTCCTTTTGTCCTCAACCTTATGATTCGACTTTCACCTACGCACTTGAGTGACGCGTGAGACACATTAGGGTGTTCATGTAGACTTTTAGGTATATTTTAAAGGAGTGTGATTTTTATTCCCTTACATGGATATTTTCTAGATGCTTGAAGTCATTGAATCTTTATTTTCAACAATAGTGGCTATAATGACCTCACTTCTCAACATCCCCCAATTAAGAAAATACCCAAAAAGTTGAGAGCCATTACCTAAAATTCCCAAGGATCCATATTTAACTAAATAATAAATAGTAGTAAGCAATTTGCATTAATTCAAATATAGTTTACAAGATGCTCCTCTAAGGAGTTACATGATTTACTAACAACATAACTGTATATATGAGAAGATGTATCTATCTAATCCTCTTTTCAGGTGGATTTCATTTAACTCATCAAGTCTCAATATCTTCACATAATGCATTTACATAAAAAAACATGAAACAAAGCACATATCAACATCTCAAAATATACAATGTATATGGGGTGCATGCAAAAGTGTGCAAGTACATAAAAATATGTAATCACTCAATTACTTGGAAATAAGAATTGGAAATTTCTTTACATATACTAACCCATACTTGATGTGCGATCTTAGGTGTGACCACTATCCCTCCAGGGCACGTGTGCATCACCCATAAATGCATGTCATCCTAGGGTTCATATCTAGAAATCCTTGGGAAACATCTTCAAACTATAATATGGGTAGTCATAATCATAACCACATACCTCGATGTAGAACCATGAAGGTGTGACAATTATACTTCAAGTATATTCAATCAATCCAATCCAAGCAATTTTAACCTATAATCTTCTTGTTTGTAAATCCTAAAATGTCACCATCACATTTATAAGATTAAACCTTACTTGTGTCCTAATTAATGGTTTAGGGTAGTCTGTGGTTTGGATAAATAATAAGGATGAAAAATCTAGTTCCATGTCATATTACCATCAGGCAAAAACCCTAATTACTATATTCAACTTATCCTTTAATTATGGTCTCTAGGATTAAAATCAAGTTCATTAAGATTATCACAAGTTATGATGATTAAACGCTAATTCCTTATGTGCATGCTTATACACTTTAGTTACCCTACTTATTGTTATTATGGTCATAATCAAGTTAAATTACCATTGTATTCCACATTATAAATTTACATCTCAATGAAACATATTTAGCATTATTAGCATAAAAATATTTTATGTGCTTTAATCCCCACTTAAAATGTATCCTGGGTACTTTTGAAATAGGAAGTATAATTAGGTTTCAATCATATTTTATTTGTGTTCCAATCATTTTCTTGATCATTTTGATACATATTTTTCCTATATTTGGATAACCCAAGCATTTTCTATGAATTTTATAAGAGAAATACCTTTGAAACAATAAGGTAAAGCCACATTGGCAATTGGATCATATCTTCTCATTTCTATGTGAGTCCACTCTCTGTGAATCAGAGTCGTCCACAAGGGCGTCTTTCTCCACACGAATGAGTCACTGAATCGATGTGATTATCCTCTTTTGTCCATGCACCCCTGGGCTTGAGGCCACATGCACTTGTGGTAAGAAGGTAGTTTTGTCCTCTCCTTTGTCTTACTCCTTGTGACCTGCCTTTGATATGTGCTCCTAATTGGGTCAATGGGAAGGTTGACTTGCCACTATAGGGCATCGGTGAGACAAGCAAAGATGCCATCACCCTCGTTGGGCGTAGCCAGACTTAATGATAGATTCAAATCTGCTTTAGGGGGAAATGTTATGGGAATAGGGTCACAACTCCATGAAATTGAATAAAGAATTGGATAGAAGGAAGAACAGGAGTTTAGATGAGAGAGAACTATAGGATTCTCTTACTGTGACCTCCTCACGAGGCTTTTCCTTATTTTCTCCCAATGACTAGGGCATATTTGTAAGAAGAGGTGTCGACTAGATTATAGGGAACAATCCCGATCCCAACCGATGATTTGGGAAAACCTTAATACCTTGCCAAAAGAAAGAAGCAAACCGTAGTTCAATTTAGATCCTCATCCCAAGTTTAATGGGAGAGGTCTTGAGTGTGAAAATTGTTTAGAGAGATAGATAGATAGAGAGAGAAATCAGAGGCCAACAAGATCTTATAGCCTAGTTTCTTATCCAGACATGATGTAGGAGACCAAAAAGTGGTTGTTGATCTTAGATATAATGGTGTGGGTGATCATAACAAATGCAGACAAGTGCCACCAATCATGACTATAGTCAAATCATGAATATGTTTCCCATATGGATTCAAATGCATTAATTGCACATAAACCCTCTTTCTCCTTGGATTTCTCTAGGCCACTAGGATCACCCTTTCGATCCCAAATTTGAAGGGGAACTAATTAATTTCTTTACCAATCTTCATCCTTTTTTATTCATTGGAATAATTACATAGCCGTAACATGCTCTTCTAGTATATCCTTATATTAATTACTCACACCACAAAGAAAGTCCATTTTCTCTCAAATTCTAGAATTCTCTTCTTTTTGTTATTAACTTCAATTATACCAAAAGTCATTCCACAACATTCTTGTTTAATACTACAAAAGTTGTGTTGCAATTATGGCTAGATAATTACTCTTTTAGTTATCTAAACATAACCTCTATTTTTTTTTAAACTTGCATATAATCTTATAGTTCAATTATCTAATAATTAACACAGTCAGTATCCTTGATTTATGCATGAAAACTTTTATTTCTTTAACTTGTGCTACAAGGACCATTTGCAAAGAAAATAGTTTCATGGACCTTTATATGGGCCTTGGGTTGCACCCATGCCACAAAGGTGACTTTATTATTCCATCAATTATTCAATTAGGGAACTTACTTATTAATTAATGACTTATATTTATATAATTGAATTTTTCCAAAATTGATGATACTACATTCACCCATCTTATACCTTGAGAAGATAAATCACACCTTTCATAATGAGCTTGTACACATGCTTCTAAAGCCACTCAATTAGCTACTACAATAGGTGTATTTTCCCAAGGGTGTCCTAAAGTTCCTCCACCAAATTGTAATACCGAATAATATCCAAAGATCTCAGTCAAGATAGGCATATGCCAAATATGAATACCCCCTAAAGCCATAGGAAGAACACTTGGCTTAGACACCAAATGTTGAGTGAAAAAGATATTGTGGCATTGGTCCATTTTAATATAATCATTTCATAGTAAATCTTCAAAACCTAAAGTCAGATAATGGTCACCTTGTAATATACCAACCACAATACCAGAGCGAATACAATCTCCACCAGATATACATAATGCTTTAGCTAGTAAATGAAAATGCATACCATGATTCTTCTGTCTATCAATAAATAAATCGATTTCACGATGAATATGAAGAAGTAAACTGTTGTCACGACAATACACTGCCAAGATAGTATTTGTAGTGATTACCCAAACCTATTAAGTAGTCATGCATTACAACATGAACTCCCAATTTGCTAGAAAATATGACTCGTTTGATCATTTCTTTACACGTACTTGTAGTAAAATTTAAGTAATGTCCTTTAATATCACCTATTTTGGCTTGTGATTTACAAATTGCTTCAACACGAAATATGAAATAGTCTCTTCAACACATAAATGGTTGTGAGTTGGCATTTTCATTATATTTGGTAAAATCAAGTCCACCACAAAGACATTCATATCTATTGTAGTTTTTTGCAGATAATCTCAATTTTGGTTTAATAGTACATCCCAATAAGGTATGATCATATTTGTTCAATTTATCTCTTTCAACTTGGATACTGTGAGGTGGACCTTGGAAAGTTTTTGAATAAGTAGAAGGAATTCTCAAATCCATCCAAATGAAGAGCTCATAGAGCTTTAAACCTGAATACATTACCTATAATGGAAGTAACCATGTTGATAACAAAATCTTTTTCAAAAAGGTGTAAAGGATAAGCCACATAAAAAATATTGATTTTCCTCTCCAATAACATGTTTGATGAGGTGGCATCGTCCTTTGTAATGATAGACTAGTACGTCCACCAATCCACATAGTTGTCGATGTACGAGTAGAAGATTCAAAAGATAATGTGGTACCTATTTCCTTGGGTGGAACTTTCCTTTGCAAAGTTACTCAAAATGTTGCCAAGATATCAATATCATTGTTTCAAATTCAATAATATAATAATTCAATTTGTAATCTTTAATACTAGATTTGAATCCAACCTAGGGGAACATGGGAAAAAGCATATTTTCCTCTTTTCCTTCATTTTCCTCCTTGCGGCCTGTCTCCAATGAATGCTCTTGGCTGGGTCAAGCAGAAGGTTGACTTGGTGCTATAAGTTGCCAGTGAGACAAAAAAGATGCTATCACCCTCACTAGGCCTTGTCAGACTTATCAACGACTTCAAATCTACTGGAGGGGTAAAGGTTATGGGAATAGGGTCACTGCTTGATGGTTTTGAACAGAAAGCCTGAGAGAAGGAAGACCATGTAGATGTGAGAGGACACTGATATTCACTTGTGGTTCCCTCCTTGTGAGGCTTTTCCTCATTTTCACCTGAATACCATGGTCGTATTTATAAGAAGTGGTGTCGACTAGTTTATAGGGAAGAATCCCAATCCCAATTCAAACTAATGATTTGGGAAAACCTTAATACCTTGCCAAAAAAGGTAGAAATAGACCATGGTTGGGTTGGGCTCCTCATCTCAAGTTCAGTGGGAGAGGTCTTAAGTATGAACAAGGTTTAGAGAGAGGGGGGATTTAGAGGCCAATAAGATATTGTATCCTAGTTTCCTATCCATGAGTTAGGTAGGAGACCATAGAGTGGTCATTTATCTTAGATCTAATAGACTGAGTGATCATGACATATGCAAAGAAGCTCAATCAATTAAAACTATATTCAGATCATAAACTGGTTTCACATATGGACTAGGAACACCTTTTTTCAAATAAAATCATCATTTTTCTAGGATTTCTCCAGGACACTAGGAACACCTTTTTGATCTCAAATTTTGAAGAGTGCTAATTAATGTATTTCCCAATCTTCATATAATTTGTGGGATTTATTGGAAAAACTTATATAGCTGAAAAATGCTCTTTTGGTATATCCTTATATTAATTACTCACACCCGAAGGGAAGTCTTTTTTCTCTCAAATTCTATAATTATATTAAATTTATTATTATCTTCAATTATACTAAAAGTTTGGCCACAACATTATTCTTTGATAGCCCATACATTGTGTTGCCACTCTTGTCTTCAAATAATTACTCTTTTAATTATATGAAACACCACAACTCTTATTTTTTGGAGACTTGCATATTATCTTATGATTCAGTTATCTAATAATTAAAAAGTCACTATCCTTTATTTATGCATGAAAACTCTTATTTCTTTAACTTGATTCACAATGACCTATTTGCAAAGAAAATAGTTTCATTGGCGTTTATATGGGCCATCAGTTGCACCCACGCCACAAAGGTGACTTTATTATTTATCAATAATCCAATTATATAACTTACTTATTAATTCATTCCTATATTTATATGATCCAATTTTTCCAAAATTGAGGATATTACATTCACCCCTCCTTAAAAAGAATTTTTTCACTAAAATTCAAACTTACTAAGCTTAAGGTGAATGACCACTCATCTTAGTTTAAAACCTTAGGATGAGAAACCCTTCTTAGATATCTTTCACATCTTTTATTGATACAAAAAGTTATCCCATTATTATTAATATTGGTACTTGAATTAAATTCAAGGTGTATCCACATCATTAGTATTTAGATGACATCTTCTCTTGTTGATTACATTTTCCTTTGTGATTTCAACTTCACTTGGTAATTACCTTTTCACATAGGTTTACAACCTATCAATCATTTATATCCACCTAAGGGTGAGGTACACCTAAATCCATAGATTATGTTATTAAACTCACTAGGGTATTTATTCTCATATGTCAATTGTAAGCATAACTCTGTCTCTTAATGAGATAAAATAAGCGTTTGACTAGAGCCCAAATGCAAAGTTCATCCCATTCCAAGAGTTGAGATGACGCATCCACACATTATCTCAAAATTTAATATTTTTATTTTCCAAACCATATTGAGTTTTAAATCCTACAAGATTTTTATGTTTCATGAAGTCAAATGCCTTTCTCATTCTTGATTTTTTGCACAACTCCTTTAAGATTTCATTATTACATGACTTCTTATATCTTTTATATTTACACCTCATGTCCCATTAGCCTTTATCATTTTGTCAAGGTCTCTAGGGGTTTAGGTACCTTTGGAGTGATCTCATCCTACCCTCATAGGCCTTATGCAGATAGGGATTGCCTCTCACATTGGCACCTTAGTCCTCAGGAACTCATGAAGGTGGCCAATCTCCTCCCCCATGGGCTTAGACAAAACATGAATGGCTAACCCCTAACCCCATAACCTTATGCATTTATGACACAATCAATTCCTAATCTCATTCATTTTATGTACCTTTAAACATCCCTACTTGACCTTAAGATTTCCTTAGGGCTCTACCATGCCTAGGGTTTATTGAGATATCTCACCTTTAACCTTGTTCAAGCACATTATTTCCTTATGTAATTCTTTAACCCAATTTTCCTTCATCGCTTGGGAACACATTATTCACTTTATTTCCCTTCATTGGAATCATGGAGAACTTCCCTTACTGGGCTTGGTCTTTCATAGCAACCTTCCTTTCTCAGCTTGACCTATTAGTGACCTTCCTCTCCCTACTTGGTCACTAGACAATGCAATGACTTCCTTTCATATTGGCCTTCCTTTCCCAACTAGGCCTATTGGTGACCGTCCGATTTCAACTTGATCATTGGTCATTGCAATGACTTCCTCTTATCAACATTCCTTTCTCGACATGGCCTATTCGTGATCTGACTATCCCAATTTAATTACCATTCATGGTAATGGATTTCTCTTATATCGACCTTCCTATCCCAGCTTGATATATTGGTGATCTTCCTATCCTATCTTAATCACCAATCGTTACTAACTTTCCTTTTTATATCGACTTTCCTATCTTGACTTGGCCGATTAGTGCCTTCCTATCCTGGCTTAATCAACTATTTTCAGCCACTTCTTTAGTGTCTTTTCTTGTATCCCATACATATAGCATACTTGGGATCAAAGAATGTATGCACTTCCATATTTTGTATTCTCAATACCACACCTGTTAGGTGACATTCAAGGTTACTTGAATTCCTTTAATGGATTAGTGAACTCACTCTTCTAGGGAAGGTCCTAACCTAGGGTGCCTTCTTGACTCTTAAGAGGAGGTTAGGCTCTCTAGCCACAACCATTCCCCCACATGTTTAGGGTTTTTCCTTCCCCATAGGTTTTTTCCCATTCTTGGGTTGACCCACCCTGGGCCAGGAGACCAACCCTAAAAGTTGAATTAAGGATTTAATATTTTATCTTATGTAACCATTTGTTTCTTATGTTTCTTAAAACCTTTACATGAAATCCTTGATACACATGCATGCAAGGGAGACTGAGTTTCCTAAGCTCATTTTCGATTTTCTTATTCCCTCTTACCCTAAAAAGGGTTCTTATGGGTTGGATTTCTATCTCACCCAAACCACTCTCATTACCTTAGATTAGGGTTTAGGGTTGCGGTCAGGGACTACCCCTGCACTCTAGGGTTTATTGACTCCCTTGACTCACTAAGGGTTTTCCTAAACCAACCCTAGCTCCATATAGAGTTTACCCTTACAAGAAAAACCCATAGAACATTTTACTTTTATCATGTTTTCCACATTACATGTACATAATTCCTAGAGGAAAGGCTTAATCCTTCTTCTTCTCAAAAATCTTAACTTGAGATGAGGAGGGAAGTATCTTTAAGGGTTTATTAAGAGCGTAGATGGGAAGTGGATGAAATTTGAGATGAGAAGACTTAGGAGAAACATTACTTTGGAAAATCCTATGTTCTGGACAGGTAGGTATCACTGTATCTAAGGGAGACCTCATAAATCAACTTAATGATGTAGAGGAAAAATATTTCCAACCCCCAAAGCCATGACGCCTTCTAGACACTTTTACCATCACGTCATTCCTTAATACTTATATTTATATGGGCTACTTTGAAAATTTAAACTTTTTAATATTATTTGAAAACTTTGGGTATCTATTACCAAATATAACAACCTCACTTTTCAACATCTCCTAATTAAGGTAAGATTCAAAAAGTTGATGGTCGTTACTTAAAATTCCCAAGGATCTAGATTTAACAAAATAATAAATAATAGTAAATAATTTCCATTAGTTTAAATATTGTTTACAAGATGATCCTCTAAGGAGTAACATGAATTCTTAACATCAAATTGTATATATGAGAAGAAGTATCTATCTAATACTCCTTTACTTAGCTTTAGTGTCTTCAGGTAGATTTCATATGATTCATCAAATCTTGATATCTTCCCGTAATACATTGACCTAAAATAGCATGAAAAAAGCATAGATCATCATATCGAAATATACCGTGTAAATGGGATGCATGAAAAAGTGTGCAAGTACATAACAACATATAATAATAAATTACTTGCAAATAAGAACTGGAAATTTCTTTACATATTAAAATCCATACTTGATGTACTATATTGGGTGTGAGCACTATCGCCAACGTGCATCACCCCTCGATGCATGTCATCCTAGGCTCTAGAATATGCTATCTTTATTTATGTGAGATTCATAGTGGCAATGTAATTGAACATAATGTAAATAAACACTCAACATTCTATTCCAACAATCCTCAATAAATCCTTAGAAAACACTGGAAAACTATATTGTGGGTAGTCATAATCCTAACCATGTACCCCAATGTAGGAACATGCAGATTAGGGAGTTATACACAAGTATATTCAATCTATCAAATCAAAATATCCAAGAAATTTAACATATAATATGGATGTATGTAAATCCTAAAGTGTAACCATAAAATTTATCATATTAAATCATACTCGACCTCCTAATCTAGGGTTTAGGGTAGTCTCATGGTTGCATAAGGAATAAGGATGCAAATTCTAGTTCTATCACATATCACCATAAGGTGAAGACCCTAATTACTATATTCAACATATCCTTTCATTATGATCACACTGATTCCAATTCGGTTCATTAAGATTATCACAAATTATGCTACTTAAATGAAAATTCCTCATGTGCATGATTATATACTAGTTACCATAATTATAATTATTATAATCATAATCATGTTAAATTACCACTATATTCCGCATTATCAATTTACATCTCAATGAAACATATTTAACATGATAAATTTACAAATCTAGGGTTTATGTTCTTTAATCCCCACATAAACATGTATATAAGGTAGGAAGCATAATTAATTCTCAATCATATTTTATTTCTATTCCTCTCATTTTATCGACCATTTTGATATATAATTTTCCTATATTTGGACAATCCTAGCATTTTCTATAATTTTTAAGAGAAATACCTTTGAGCCAATAAGGTAAAACCACATCTAGAATTGTATCATATCCTTTTCTTTCCATGTGGGTCCGAACTCATCGAATAAACTTCAACCATGTGAGCGACTTGTTTCACACGAATAAAGCACTGGACCGAGGCAGTTATCCAATTTTTCCCATGCGCCCCTGGGCTTGTGGCCACATGTTCATGGGGAAAGAAGGTAGTTTCCTCCTCTCCCTCATCTTCCTCCTTGTGTCCTTCCTTCATTGTGCACTATTGGTTGAGTCAATCATAAGGTTGACTTGGCTCTGTAGGGCACCAGTGAGACAAGAAAAGATGCCATCACCCTCATTGTGACTAGCCAGACATAACAATGTCTTCAAATCTATTAGATGGGGCAATGGTACAGGAACAAGGTCATGACTCTATGGCATTTAACAAAGACCTGAGAGAAGGAAGACTGGGGGTTTAGATGTGGGAGGATTCAAAAATTCTCTTGTTGTTCCCTCCTCATGAAGCTTTTCCTTATTTTCACCCGAGGACGAGGACCATATTTATAAGAAGAGGTCTCAGCTAGTTTATAGGGAAGAATCCCAATCCCAAATGATGATTTGATAAAACATTAATACCTTGCTAAAATGGTAGAAACAAACCATGGTTGGGTTTGACTTCTCATCCCGAGTTCATCGGTAGATGTCTTGTGTGTGAACAAGGTTTGGAGAGTGAGAGAGAGAGGGGAATCAAAGGGCAATGAGACATTGTAGCCTGGTTTCCTATCTAGGTGTTAGGTAGGATACAACATAGTGGTCGTTGACCTTATATCTTACGGTCTAGGTGATCGTGACATATGTAAAAAAGTGTCACCGATCAGGACTATAGGCGGGTTAGAAATCAATTTCCCATATGGACTCAAATGCATTAATTGCAAATAAAACCCTCTTTCTTCTCGGATTTATCTAGGCCACTAGGAACACCCAATTAGCCCCAATTTGTATGGGAACTATTGAATGTCTTTCCCAATATTCATCTAATTTTTGGGATTTATTGTGATAACATATATAGACAAAACATGCTCTTTGAGTATATCCTTATATTAGTTACTCACATCAAGGAAAGTCTTTTTTCTTTCAAATTCTATAATTTTCTTCTATTTGTTATTATCTTCAAGTATACTAAAAGTCAAGCCACGACATTCTTGTTTGATACCCCAAATGTTGTGTTGCCATTCTTGTCTAGATAATTACTCTTTAAATTATCTAAAACACCACATATTTTTTTTGGAAACTTGCATATTATCTTATAATTTAGTTATCTAATAATTAGCAAAGTCACTATGCTTTATTTATGCACAAAAACTCTAATTTCTTTAACTTGTGCCACAAGGACCTATTTGCAAAGCAAATAGTTTCATGGTCCTTTATTTGGGTCATGGGTTGCACCCATGACACAAAGGTGACTTTATTATTCCATCAATAATTAAATTACAAAATTAATTATTAAGTCATGCATTTTATTTATATAATTAAGTTTTTAAAAATTGAGGATATTACAGTAGAGCTTGTTGAGGTTGGCATTAGTGTAATGAAGATAAATATATGTATCATTATCTTTTAGGTGCATGCCTTCCCATTCATAGATGTCGTTGACAATGTAAGGCCCTTCCCATATGGGGTTAAACTTGCCTTAGATAATTCTAGATAATGTAGAGAACTAGAATGCCCTTTTAGAAATGAAAACTATTATATTCTTATTAAATGCTTGAGATGATCTGGATTGATAGTATTGCATGATGTAGAACTCTCATTTGTTGTTCTTCTAGTATATTGTGGCAATATATTTAGTTTCAAACCCACTCTACCTCAAGAAGCTCTTCTTCTTGTAATATGCAAAGAGATGGGATCTAGACCTCAATTGGTAAGATCGCCTCCATCTCATATACATTAGCATACAATGTAGCTCCTAGGGAAATTGTAATAGATGTGTAATATGCCCACTAAGCCATTGAAAGATGTTCATTCCAATTGGCATGAGAGGTTCCTCTCTTCTTGAGGATTTTTATTAGGTTTCTATTAGTAGTTTCTAAGGTTCCTTCCATTTAGGGCTAATATTTTGATGTTTGGTGATGTTTGATCCCCAAAGAACCTAAATACTCTTGAACAATCTTGATATATATAGTTTTGAGAGACAATTATATAGGGTATCCAATACCGGGTTATGATGTTGTCTTTCATGAATTTGAGTACTTGTTGAGTACAAGAATCATTGATAAAAACGACTTCACCCACTTAGTAAAGTGGTGGATGATAACTAGGATGAATCAATTTCCATTTGAAGTGTTAGGACTGATCTTTCTTATCTTGTTGATTACCCAAGTGGAAAATGACCTAGGCATGACCATGTTGTATAGCTAGTTGGTAGGTGCTTTAACTAGAAAATTGGAAGATTCGAGATTTATAGAGATATTGGTAGAAATCTACTTCCATGGTGTTCCGATTGTATCCCATAAGTTGTATCTTTTTTGCTAGCATGGCCCAACTCATGTGTGTGCCTTGTGGTCCTTCATGAACTTCATTCGTGAGGACTTCCTTCTCTATCTTCTTGACACATCTGAGGAGAGTCTAGTTGTAAGATCTACAATGAAAATGTCCTATCCCTAGAACAAATTGTATTGCTC
Source organism: Alisma plantago-aquatica (assembly GCA_963693085.1). Classification (NCBI taxonomy): domain Eukaryota; kingdom Viridiplantae; phylum Streptophyta; class Magnoliopsida; order Alismatales; family Alismataceae; genus Alisma; species Alisma plantago-aquatica. The sequence continues at coordinate 247,507,211 of OY856414.1, read as the reverse complement.
GACAGTTTGAGACGTTGTTGTTCTCTTCAAGAGAGACCTTCGGGGATGTCTGGGCTTTGCAGTATACATTGATATTATGAAATTGAGCATTCTCTTCACTTTTGAATGATTGTAAATGACCATATAGTGGATAGGTTCAGAAATCATCTATTCTTCAAAGGAGAAGCTCTGGTCCGCTTGGATGTCTATTGATGAATTGAGGATACCCAGGGCATCAACAAAGGAATTTTTTTCCCATTTTATGTATTTGGAGGAAATGTTCTTATAATCTTAGACAAGGGAGCACATATATTTTTTATAAGGAATTAAGTTATGATGTTGGGTCCTCCAGTTGTTTTGGACTTGAGAGATCACTAGGAGGGAATCCCCATATACTTTAAGGTATTGTGTCTCTTTTTGTTTGGTGAGCTAAAGTCCTACGATGCAAGCTTTTTACTTGGCCACATTGTTTGTGGAGTTGAAAACCAATTGTCTAGCTCTAGGAATTATTGTTCATGTGGGTTTGAAGGACTACTCCTATCTATAATCCTTCATATTGACAACTCTATTGAAGATATTGTCAACCAGTCAGAATTAGGAAGTATAATATCATAGGGTGGCCGGTCATTCCTATATCTTCATCTGGGAATTCATACTCATATGTCAGTTCTACAGAAAGTGGGAAGTTTGGTAGTTTATGTGCTAGATCTTGTGCTCTTACTACTTTCATGGGTATGTATTCGATGTTGAATTCTTATATAAGTACTAACCATTTTTCACATCGTCCCATGAGATTAGGCTGATCATACATATAACCGAGTGAGTCATGCTTCATAATCAACCGTAGAGAACACATACTTAAATTATGATGCAACTTCCTTGTTGCATGTACTAAGGCCAGATAATATATTTTGATTGTGGAGTAACAAGCTTCAGTATTGTTGAATTTCAAAGATAGATAATGGATATAGTGCTCACCATTGTTTGTTAGTTGACTCAAAACTCAATTTATTGACGTTTCATATATTAATAATCAAATAGTTAGAGGATATCTTAGTACTACCAATTTTAGAACAAATGGATTATCAAGATGCTTTTTAAGCTTCAGAGCACTCACATTGTTCAATTCGTCCCGAGTTAGAGTTTTTATTGAGTAACTTGAACATGGTCACACATATGAGTGTTATATTGAAGATGATTTGGTTGATATACTAAATAACATTGAGAAAACCTTGTATCACCTTCTTAGTTCTTAGAGAGGCAATTTCCCAGATAGGTCGAGCCTACCTGGGTCAACTTATGTTCCTCTCTGATTGACAATGTACCTGAGAGGTTACCAGATGCAAACCCAAAGGTTCACTTATATAGATTTAAGTTCATTGAGAATCATCATTATTGTTGAATATATTCACAATATCTGTGGAGCGATCTTTTATACTTTTAGATTTTGCTATCATGTTTTCCACGAATACCTCCACCTCCATATGCATCATGTCATGAAATAGAGTTACTGTCACTGTTTGATATGTAGATTAAGATGTTTTGAGATAAATGGTATGAATATATAGCTAAAGACTCCCCACTCTATGATGAAGGTGTCTCCTCTTTATCCTCTTTATCCATTTGTATCTTCTTGTAATCAGATAAACCAGCATAGAGATTAGGAGTGCATAGTTGGTGTTGTTGCCAACAAGCACATCAATGTGTGTTAAGATAAAATCATCTTTAGGAGATGCCTTTTTGAGATTCAAAATGTTGCACACAGTAGCATTATGCCATCATTCCTTGGTATAGGTATAATGTTGGAAAGCATGTACGACAATTGATTAGCTCTATGAAAACAATACTATACTTATTTTTGATTTCCTCTCGGATCTTGAGGCTCCACCTAGTCGAGCCACCTATCCTTTTTTCTTGAATAGGTGAATGTCTGGATAAGAGGGAGTTGATGAAACATGATCTTTTCATCCAATCCAAGCATGTTTGAGTATCTCCATGCAAAAATATCAGCATAGTGGCATAAGAGATACAACAATTAGTCTTTGATAATTTGAGGTAGACACACCCCAATTTTAAATTTTATAGATCTAGTCTTGAGATGAGAGTAACCATCTTCGTCTCATCTTCAATGTGAAAGGGATGATGTTTCTTTGACATATACTCAAGGATAGGGACATGTTCAAAATTCTTCTCTTCATCATTGTAGATATGCTCTTGTTCAATGAAGTAATCAACAAACTCCTAGAGAGCCACAATGGCTTCCACATTTTTTAGGATTATGTGGATTTTGTAATTATTTTAATTCTTTGGTTTTGTTATTTTTGGAGACTTTGTGGGAGAGATTAGGGATGTTGTGGAATGTTGTGGTACAACCACTTTGGTATATCTAACACATCTGGGTTTCATTCCCCTACCATGGTTGTTTCTTTGGAATGGGAATTGGCTTTGCCTTATGGATGTTTCAACCCTCCACAAACAAGTTTGTACCTCATTCACACTTCTCAGAAGGCAAATGATCATATGTGGTTCTACTATAGCTTCATTTCAAATATGGCATTGATCCCCCATCCTTCAAACATTTTTTAGGAGAAATGTACTCATAGTGGGGGATACTATAATCTTCTTTCTTTTCCTCACTACTCCTTTCCTTAAAGTTCTTTGGGCATGGAGAGTCAAGAACAATAATTGATTCAACAAAGTTGTCTAATTATATTGTGCATCAATTTCTTCATGTGTTGGATCTATGATCTCTATGTAGTCATCCATGACTTCATTAACATGATCATCATTAATACTTTCATACTTTTCCTTCATGTTCCTTCTGTATGAGTCTTCTAAGCATAGTTCATTAATCATATTGGTAATTGTGAACTAGGTTGCTTTCTTATTTGGAGGCTGATCACATGTTCAAATTATTGGTTTTTTGGGTGGTATGGATGCTAGGGATGTATTCACTAATGAGTGAGATCTTTCTAATGTTGGTAGAAATATTGAGTTAATCATATTGGTTGTCTTTGTTGGCCTCTTGCACATGGTATGGTATTTTCATGGGGACTATGGTTTTGGCAGTTTCTGATCCTTGTTTGGTTGTGGAGATAGTGCATGCAAAGTAAGGATGGGGAACCTTGAGCTCAGGGCCAAGGTCCCACTGATACATTACCTCAAGATGACACCCTTCATTAAGGAAAATTCCCCACACCTCCTCATGTAAATTGTAGGAAGTCGACATGTAGTTGAGGTACTCTTTCCCTATTATGTCATTCATAGTGGGACACAACGTTGAAGCCCTCTTGTATGGTGCCACATGATGATTGTGGGGAATTCTTATGATGGGCCATAGAATCCTAAGCCCAACCACTTTTGTGTGGGTAGAATTTGAATTATTTTTGTTTTCCCTTGTTGTCTAGCCCCTAGGCCTGGATATGAAAAAATAAGCATTTCCCATAATCATGGAGCAAACAACTCAGAGTCATACAAGAGATGGTGTGGTTGTATTCATGCATAGGAACATAGATAATGTTGGATACATGTATAATCTCAAACCTAAGATGGAAATCATCTTCTTGTATGCTAGCTAGGGTAGTGCTTGGAGTGTCAGTGTGGATTATAAAGATGGCATGCCCCAATAAATTCTTGAATTATTGATGCAATGATGAGGGCACCAATAATTTTTGGTGAATCCCTGGTCTTCCTAAAAGAATGTTGAAGTAAAGATGCATATCCATCACCATGAACAAAATCAAGAAAGTTAATGGTCTGATTTGTGGCTTGAGGGAAATCTTTGATAATGCATCTGTCAATGCACCATCAAAAGATGTTTCTTTATTGATTGTTGAATGTAGGTTTGAGGGATCCCTTCCAAAACTAATAATGATTTTGAGGGGACATACATTAAGGAATTTTCCTTGTCAATGAAGTAGGAAGGAATTTATACCTCTACAAATACTAGTGACTAAAATGAGTATATTCTAGTTCCCTCCTTTAGGTATCTCATTATTAGGACAAGAGATCAAGTGTGGAGTTGTAACGAACCCAATTATAGCTGCAAGAACATCTAGTCTTACATATTTAAATACATAGGATCCTTTGAGTCTCTAATTACATCCTCTATGTGGATGGTAGAAGTTGGCATTGCATCATTTAGGGATACCTCTCCTTATGACTCATCAAGGAATTGAATTATATGTGAACCCGGTCATAGAACAGTGAGTAGGAGGCACTTTCTTGGGTTTAGTAATAAGGATGAAAAATTTACTTGTCTTCTCCTAAGGGGTATCAATAGGGACTCCTTCATAGAGAGTTATATTCTTTTTCCCTTTTTCATGACGTGAAGGAACCTCTAGTGAGGTATCCAGATTCAGCCCTCTACATTTTCATTAGATTAAGTGCTTCCAAATGAATCATCATGGTAGGGATGGCTAAAGTAACCATGGTAGGTCGAGGAACACAATCTACTAAGCATTTACATGGATAGGAACTTTTGGGGCCTATAATGGGTATAAGGTTTTCCTTGGTGGTGCCTTTGAGTATTAGGGGGATCATCGATTTTTTCTCTTAAATACTAGAGATAAAATGAGTAATTTGAAACCAATTCGTGAAAGTTTGCTTCAAGGGGCTAATCAACTCAGGAGCAAGATTTCTAGATGATAGCATGATGGATGCATCTTCAAATGATGACATCATTTTTCCTGGGTGTGATAGTAGAAACAGATGTAATTAAGTCCTATTAAACATATTGTAGTGTGATGCATGACACTCTCCTATGTCCCTTGGCTTGGTGGAAGTCATAAAAGGCACTAGTATTATAACCTTGGCAAGGTATTTGAAGGCTCTCGTATGATAGGAAAATTTAGAACATGTTTGATGGTAGGGATGATAGAGCTAAGTGATGCTCCCAAGGACGTGAACTTCCTTTTTGGCTTGGCAAGGTGTTCTGCTATAGGAGTTGGCAATAGTGGTTCCTTGTATAGTGGCGTGGGTGCTTACAAAAGGCTGATTACTTGCAACTAGTTGTTGTACGGGTTGTTTAAATGATGGTGGAGCACACCCATAAAAATTATTTGGTTGGAATTGATACTACATGGATACATATTGAGGCAGGAAGTATTGGGTGTTAGTTGGTGTCATTTAAGCTTGATGTTGCTTTGGTGCCATAATAGTAGTATCTTGTGGTGGTTGTGCCTAAACTAGAGCTATATGTATAGCTGGTTGTTACCACTTGTTATTGCTAGTTAGAAATAATACAACTCAAACAGTTGAATCAATAGTCTTACCCTATATCCAATTTGACTTTCGACTGGTTGTTGTGGATGTGGACTGAGGTTGAATAGTGATTCCTATACTTAGATAGATCCTTTCATGGTGGATAGAAAATATTTGGATAGAAATGCATTGCTTCTTTGTTTGGATAGAAAGTATTTGAGTGCATGTGAAGTAGAACTTGTCACCATATTGAGGGATTTCATGTCTACATGCTTGATCTCTAGTTGGGTGCTAACACTCACTACCATACAATAAGCTTGGAAAAACTATCCTTCACCTACTATTGTAGTGCTTCAAGGTCCTCTTTGTTTGAGACCTGATCTAGGTTCTAGTTTTATTGATCAATGAACTTTTTGGCCAATTGGGACCAAGTGGTTAATGTTGTGAGATCTTGCTTTTTATACCCTTCCAAGACTGGGCCTATCAATATTTGAGCAAAGCACAATATTAAGACCTTGTCATCATCTTGTACATCCACCATGTCTGAATAGCATGATTTGATATGTGCAAGTGGATCTCCCTTCCCATAATATTTATCAAACTTTATCATGTGAAAATTATTAGGCAACTTTGCATTTGGGAAATAAGAAAAATAAGTGGAAGTCTTTTTACCATCCTTTTTACCTTCCAATTGTTTAATATTATGTATAATCTCAAGCATCAGGGGATCCATAACATCAGGCTTTGGGATATCATTTTTTTTCTGGCTATTACCACATGTACTACATTTATTTTGATTGTTGTTGGTGACACTAAATATATTTGTGGTGGGAATCCATATGGTCCTCCCATTTATTGATTTTACCAAGGGGGCAATGTTGCGTAAAATGAATGGATATTGGCGAATGATCCTTGTTGTTCATGTACTATGTCTAAACCCTTGTGAGGGTGTTGTCCTTTCCTACATCTTTATGATTATCTCCAGTGAACTCAACTTATTCTTTGTTCTCCTTCACCTTAGATTTTCCAGTAAGGATTAGATGGATGTCACTTCCTTCAGAGTCACTATGATTGTGCTAACATTTGTGTCCACTAGAAACTTGTATGCCCCCAAATGAAAAGGCCATTGTTGGTGAAGTTTGGGGTTCCAACTGATGTATTGGAGTGAATGTGTCAATGAACTAGCGTATTAAACTCCCTATATGGTGAATCTTGAACGGTGTAGAACGTCCCTATAATAAATTCCATATGGGTGCATGAAAGTGGACCTCACTGGATATTATGGTGCACTCCGTAATGGAACTTCTTGGGAGGTGGAAGCTTTGGGCCTCTACGTGGCCTCTTTGGTATTCTTTCCACAAATTTGCTTGTCCTTCTTGTTAATGTTGGAATATTCTTTGATGTTGCCCTCATATTTTTGGTCCACATTGCTTTTCACAACCATCTTGGTTTATCATTTGTGGGGTAGGGTGAAGTATGGACTCCCATGGGTTCCCATGGTGCCCTTAAAATTCATGTTAGTGAGGTTTAAAGGTAGGGGTAGTACAATATATGAGAATACATAGTGGCTCTAACAAAATTCTTCAAATGCATTAGATATAATGTGAAAATAAAATGACTTCCTTCTTCGTTTAGTATGGTAAAAAAGGACACTCCACGATCTTTTATGATTCATATTAGACAAGGGATACATGAAATGGAGATTTGTTGTTGGATTTAAATAGTTGTACCTACCCCTATCTTGGGAAAGATAGATATGTTTTCCAATTTGACAAGTGATATACATGCTAATACCATGGATAGGTGGATCAAAAGAGTTGGATGATGTGTAATATTAGATGATAGACTCTCTTATGTGGATAGAAAGGTTTGATGTCCCTGAGAGAGTACTTCATAAGAGGGTAATTCAAGAAAATAAGGGGAGACTAGGTGTTACAACCTCCATATTTGTGTTCATATGGTTGGAAATGCAATTTCCCCAATAAATGTATGAATATGGAATTTGTATAATTTATGTGTATTAAATGGATTTCCTTGGTAATATTTCCTTTTTACATGTGATTTCATGGATCATAATATGTTAATGAGTCCAATATGATTAAAAGTAAAAGAAGAAATCAAATAATGCATAAATAAGAAAAGAAATGGAGAAAATAATGAAAGTATGAGAAATATGTGGAAAGATGGGTGATTGACTCATAATGGATGAGATTTCGAATCCACAAGGTTTCTATGGGAAAAAGGAATCTAAACAAGGAATATAAAAGAATAGGAGAGAAAATATGCATAAAATATGCCTTAATAAGTGATAACTTTCCTATGAAGAAAAGTCTCTCATACTATCGAATTTGAGTCCCAAGATTGGCACACAACAATTTTAAGTCATTATGGACTTTACCTTAAAATTTGGGATCAATTGGATAAGTGGTTTGAGAGATATGATTTTTATAAGTTTTCCTAATGTGAGAGGATGATAAAATCGACATTAAATGTCACATATATTATAATACGTGTTTAAACTGAACCGTTGATCTCAAAGATCCGACGATGGCTTCTCATTGTCTAGTCCCATATAGTTTATAAAACTAGTAGATCCTCCTCTCCATATTTCTTGATATTCTTAGCATGGTTGGACTTAGAAAGGAGACCATTGACTCCAAAAAGTCGTGGTGATCCTAATCATGGTGGTATTAGGGGCCTTTCATGGTCTGTGTAGGATTCCCCCAAATCAGGGGGGGGACATAGGTGACCATCCCCTATAAATAGGGGGCCACAAACCATGTGCATCATCCCTGAGCACACCATCGCATTTATGAGAGGGATCTGATTTGTTCCACACAACCAATTGAGGAAAAGACCTCCACATGTACCCCGACTAGGCTGCTCTTCTCACCGGAGAAGATCTCCTTCATCCCGGCAACTCAGGCGAGCACCGGGACTATGGAGACATGCCCCGAGTCTGAGGAAGCGAGACGAAGGTGAGGACAACTTCACTATGCACCCAAGGGTAGTAGATCACGGGGCCAAACATGGAGTTGACCGTGGGCTGAATCTGTTCTACGTGGGAGGACTGTCGCGAAGAAGAAGATGGGTAAGGAGGAAATTACCAACTTGCCCCCAGGCGCGCATGACCCTCAAGTCAGAGACGTAGGGGTAAAAGTTTACAACCGCCAGTTTGAAGGCCCTTCTCGTGTGAAGCCCACATGGCTAATGTGGCGAAGCTTTATTCACGGAGACTTGATCTGTGTGGAAAAGAATAAAAGATCAAAATAATGACGTGGCACTTTGCTATTGGCCAAGAGGTAATTATCTCGAGAAATTTGTATTTAATAATTGGTAGCTCGGATCAAGGCATGTAATATATGAATTTTGATCAAAAAAATTAAAGGAATTCATTAAAAATAATATTGAAGCCTAATTTTATTTGCAATTTGAAAATTACTTAAAGATGTCACCTTTAATGATGTTATTAATGGAAAACCCTAAGTTTTGATGATTAGTGGATTTAATGATGTTCTTTAGATAATCTAAGCCAATATTAACCTGTTATTAATAAAAGGAAGATTTAGATCTAAAAAGATGATCTTTATGCATAATTTGCTTAATTTAGGGTTCCATGTACATGAATATGCATTAATGGGCTTAGAAACCCTAATTTAGGTGATGATGACTTTTAATGGTTTTAATTGTTCAAATCCATGAATAAATAGAGATATGATCCTAAGTCAATTTGAGTATAAAAGATCCTTATTGTGGATAGTTTGAGCAATTAGGGGTTTTATGAGTAGAAAAGCTATTTTAGGGTTTGTTGACCTAAAAAGGATAAAGTTTGAGAAATTGATCTAAGGAACCCTAATTTATCCTAAAGAGACTTAGAAACCCTAGAAAGGTATCCCAAGTCAATAAAGAGCTGTTTGGGATGAGATGGTAACAACTAGGCGTTATACATGTTTTCAGGATCAATGTTTTCTTGATTGATTGATTGACTTGCTTGATTGGACATGTAGTTGGATTTTGATATATTTCTTCTTTGAGATCTCCAAAACAGGTATGTGGTTATGCTTGTGGCTAAATCTCTCTAGTTTCATGGTGATTTCCAAGGTTTTATCAGTTGCTTGGAAATAATTGCTTGGTTGACTTTTATTTCATAAACTATAAAGTGACTTTGACCATTACCATAAGTATATGTGTATGACTAGCTCAGATCCTAGTCCTCCTCTATAGCTTTGATGATGAAGAGATAGATGACCTAGTACATGTTCTACCCTTGGGGTAGGATCATCAGGTTATCGTAAGTCGATGTGTTGGTCTACCATTGGGTAGGACCCTACAACTCTACAACCCTATGTAATGATCTACCTATAAGGTAGGATCGTGGGGGTTAGTTGAGATCTACCATATGAGAGAGGCAATATCAATATTCACCGTAGGGATAGCACAGAGGCAAGGATATGTAAAGATTGAGTAGTTATGTTTAAAACGTAAAGTTTGTTTTGTTAAATCATAATTGCTTGCAATATGTTGTTACGATTAAATGTAAGATTATTGGTTCCCCCACATACCAATATAATTCATTATACTGAGTGTCGTTTTGTTTGATGGCATTTTACGTAACATCTAATATTGGACAAATAGTAAAATGGCACCTGTGAAGATTAAAGTTAAAATAATAAAGGAGGATTTAGGTAGATAAAATTCTACTCCAGGTAGAAGTCCCAGTTACCTAATTTTGAAGGTATGTTAAAAGAAAATTTTTATTCTAGTTTTTAGTTTAGTATTCAGTAGAATTTATTATTATTTTTTGAATATATGCAAAACCAATGATCCTATTTTGGGATAATGCCTCTGACTTCTTGGTCTCCCTTAATTGGGGGTTACTGGGAAGTGGGGTCGTTACATTTGGTATTAGAGCGATGGTTTTCCATTTAATCTCCAATAATTATTAAATTTTACAAACTCTTTAGAACCCGAGTTATTAGAGAATTTTCCAATGATGGAGGTGTCTAGAAAAGGATCATGATTTGAGGGCTGGCAATATTTTCCTCCACCCTGCTAGTCGGTCTATGAGGACACCCAAATCTGTTTGACTTCCTGACTAAAATCGGAGGATTTGACCCGAAATAAGATACCTCTAGGTCTTCTCTCATCTGTCTTTGTCCCTTCTCTACCCCGTTCATTGAATAAAATTTAATAGATTAGGGTTTATCTCTCTCCACACCCCTCTTGTGTTTGGGACAAGATTAATAAGGATTAAGGAATCCTCCACCAAATAATGAAAAGCATGTAAACAATATGTCATGGACATAAGTTTTAATATTTTAAGCGCAAACTAAGGATTAGTTACATGCTTAAGGTTGCATGGTGTGTGTTGTCGTGCCCTTGGGAGAGCTCTATGGTTAGACCTTCTTATAGGAGGATGAGGAGAAAGAGTTAGCCTTGGAGGAAGAAGCCTCTAGGAAGAGGAAGAGACCTGATGCATCTTCTGAGGACGATGCTAACCCTAACCCTAAGTGGTAGTTAGAGAAAGAGAAGACCCGATGAGTTGGATACCTCAATTGTCCGTGCATGCGAGTACATGGGCTGGACATCATTTCTTTAAGTAAAGGTTTTGAGTACACATGAGAAACATGAACTATGAGTGGCCGGTTGATCCCTGGTTCCTTATGGTGACCCGACCTTGGGTGGTCGTGCCTGTTGAGGATGAGGGATCACTCCCTTATTGAGAAGGTTGATGGTTACCGTATGGAAACCCTAACGATCATATATGAATAGAAAAGAGGCATGTACCTACATAGAACAGAGTGGTATCAAGGTTGGCAGCAAGTTTTAGACCTAAGACAGATAGGTTGTGCCTAATAGTTTATGAGATGGGTATGCAAATAACATTGGATGATCTTGACCGGATATAAGTTTTGATAGTATGATTCACCCAAGTAGGGATAGACGTGTACCCTTATGAGCTTAACCAATTGTTGGTGAGAGAACCTCCAGTGGTAGGACCAGTTGTAGGGTTATCTCTAGAGAGAAAGAGCGAGATCTAATGAAGAAGGTTGGTGACCTTGACTCCAAGACATGAGGAATCATGAGAAGTTGGGTATTATATGACTTGGAATGGACGACCCTGAGTAGATGTATGTGGTTGCCTCATGTATGATCCTTGGAGGCTTATCGTACCTTGGATGCGGTAGATGAATCAAACCCTATAAGAGAGAAAGAGGCTTTGTGAAAGTGCCTACCTTTTAGGTGTAGGAAGGAGAGTTCCATAGACCCTAAAGGGGTATGATAATAAGTTGTGAGGTTTCACACCCAGTTGGTTGTCCTTGTGTAGGGCTCTAAGGGTAGTTCACATGGAACAGTGTTAGGAAGTATATGCCCTATCTAGTATAGATTTGGTTCATGGTTGAACAGCTGAGCATGCAGTTAGCTAGCTAATGCAAAAGAGGTGAACCTGGGGTTCCTAGACCAAAGAGGGGAAGTAGTAGTATCTGGTGCACATGATGCTCACAAGGCTTTTTGAGTTCATGGTATTTGAGTATGGCACCTCCCTCATGTTTTAGTGCAAAAGGAAACCCCACATGAACAAAGATATATGTTTGATGAACCACTCTCATAGGTTGGTGACATATGCATGTATGATATTGGTTCGACCTTGAGGAATGATGAATATGTATGACATACCAAGGAACGTAGCATAGTTTAGTAGGTTGTATTCTTGCTAGATACATGCATAAGTAAAATGTTAGGATCTAAGCATATACATGATGATGTAAACCTTAGAGGTAAGAACATTTTGTGACCTTTGTTACTATCAAGTGATAGTTTTCTCCTATCTTGGGAAGGGACCCTTCCGTAGGGTGAGTACCAACTTTGGTTTAGGTTTGTGATAACCTAAAAGAGATCTATTATAAGAGCTTGATGAGATAAATGTAAGAGCAAATCATGTGCGCATGAATCAATAGACCCATGTGTGACCATCGCTAAGGGGCATGAGGATATGTTGCCATGGAGGTAACCTGTACTGGGCCAGACTGAGATAGGTAGGCCACCATGATTCCCATGTAAGGAATATAAGTTTTACCATGAGTGCCCAGAGATATGATGGACATCTGGGTGAGGATTCAAGTTTGATACGTTCTATGGTGGAATCCTAAGTCAATAGTATGGTCAAGAAGGGATAAGATCGATGGAAGTAGGAGTTGTCTGTTACCTGGATGCACGAGACCATAGGGTCATGAGGTAACATCTACCTATTCCCGAGGACCATGGGTTATGAGGTTGGCCACCTTCATGAGTTCATCGGGCCTAAAGGGTAAATGTGGGAGGCACTCCATAGATGCATAAGGGTCAGATCACCGCAAAGGTACCAGCACCCTAGGGGCCTTGAAGTAATGACTAAGGATTGTACATAAGAGAGATGTTAAAATCCAAAGGTGATGGGAAAAGTCTTGCCATGGGTGTAGACCCATAATGGATATGTTCATGGTGTGGAGTCATGTTTCAACTTAGACTAGAAAGCATGATGGTGATGTGTGATGCACCATCTCTACTCTTAGAATGAGATGAACTCTGTATTTGGACTGTAGCCAAATGCTTATTTCATCTTGTTATTGGAGTAAGAGACAGGAAAAAACACATGCCATATACTAAGGATCAAGGTGATATGAGTTGAAACATTTCTATGATTCTTGAGGATAGAGGAAATACCACACCCTTTTGAAAGTACTTTGGATGGATGGTATGAAAGCATAGATGAACTAAGGTAACCATCATATGAGAACGTATTTGCAAAGAGTAGTTTGGAATCTATGAGTTATAAGTTTGGGTTTGATAACTGAGATGATGAGCTTGAAGTTTTCTTGACTCAGTTAGCCAACCTAGAGCTTGATAAGATAAAAAGGGTTGTTTTTAAAGAACCTCAGACACCCCTCCCAGGAAAGGAAGGTGGTGAAACCCATTAGAGTGTTTTAGGGTTTCTGAAAAGTTACCCTTGAGGAATCATGCCATGCAAGAAGCTCATGATTTTAAGTACACCGTACACTGTGGTACTACCAAGATGGTGAAGGTTTGTAGTGGTACCTGGAAGAAGGATATAGAGTTTCATGTAGCCAGCTTCCATACATGGCAGAGAGTGAATCTTGAACACCAGTAACCTAGTGATTTGCTACATATAATAAGGAGTCCACAAGAGGGAATGGAAGAAGACCACCATTGAAATGGTGGTGGGTCTCCCCTAGACCAAGAGAGTTTATGATGTGCAATGGGTTATGGTAGATTGCCTTACCAAGTTGACCTAATCCCTTACCCAAGAGAGAGCACTGTCAGTTGACAGATCTGGTTGAACTATTTATGAGAGAGAGATAGTTCAACAACACTGTGATTTGAGTTCAATATCTTGATATGACCTTAAGTTCACTTCCATGTGGTGGAAGTAGGTACATGAATAACTTGATGCTAGATTGAAGTTGAGTACAACATTTCACCCCTATTGATGGATAGTCAAGAGAGTATGATCCACAATTTAGAGGGTCTGATTAGAGCATGTGTTCTCATTTAGAGTGATTTGTGGGAGCAGTACCTACCCCTAGCAGAGTTTGCTTGTTACAATAGCCACCATAGCTAATATTGGGATGTGTGAAGCTCTATAAGGGAGGTTGTGTTGGTCACCGCTTCACTTGGATGATGTCGGTGAGAGGACCTTGTGAAGGTAAGAGAAACCATAAGTGTATACAAATGATGTTGCTTTGATCAAGAAAAGGTTGAGGAAGCCCAAGAACGACAGTAGTTGTAAGCTGATGTGAAGCCGACTGACATGAAGTTCACTGTGAGTGGACCTGTGTTATGAGAATCCGACCCCTCTAAGCTATAGCTAAGAAAGATGAGTCCCCGATACATGGGTCCATTTGAAATGGATTGGTGGAGTTGCTTATATTTAGCCTTACCCCTCAGGATAATATGATGTATGATGTGTTCCGTGTGTCCGATCTAGAGCACTATGTGATGTACCCAAGCCATGTGTTGAGCATTGAACCTGTTGAACTACAAGGGAGGCTAACTTACCCTGAGTCACCTATGAGGGTATGCGATACTGAGGTGAGAGATAGATCAAGAGTGAAGAATAAAGATGATAAAGGTTCTTTGGAGGTATCATGGAGAGGATGAATCCACATGGGAGCTAATGATGGACATGGGAAAGTATTTATCCTGAATTGTTTGTATGTCTGGTGGAATTTTGAGGGGGAAATTCCTATAAGAGGGGAAGGATGTTACAACCCCCATATTTGGGTTCATATGATTGGAAATGCAATTTCCCCAATAAATGTATGAATATCGAATTTGTATGATTTATCTATATTGAATGGATTTCCTTGGCAATATTTCCTTTGTACATGTGATTTCGTGGATCATAATATGTTAATGAGTCCAATATGATTAAAAGGAAAGAAGAAATTAAATAATGCATAAATAAGAAAAGAAATGGAGAAAATATTGAAAGTATGAGAAATATGTGGAAAGATGGGTGATTGACTCATCATGGATGATATTTCGAATCCACAAGGTTTTTATGGGTAAAAGGAATCCAAGTAAGGAATATAAAGAATAGGAGAGAGAAAATATGCATAAAATATTCCTTAATATGTGATAAATTTCCTATGAAGAAACGTATCTCATACTTTTGAGTGTGAGTCCTAAACTTAGCACACAATTATTTTAGGTCATTATGAACTTTACCTTAAAATTTGGGATCAATTGGATTAGTGGTTTGAGAGATATTATTTTTATAAGTTTTCCTAATGTGAGAGGATGATAAAATCGACATTAAATGTCAGATATATTATAATTACGTGTTTAACCTAGACCGTTGATCTCAAAGATCTGACGATGGCTTCTCATAGTCTAGTCCCATATAGTTTGGGAAACTAGTAGATTCTCCTCTCTAGATATCTTGATATTCTTAGCATGGACGGACTTGGAAAGGAGGCCATTGACTCTGAAAAGTCGTGAAGATCTCGATCATGGTGGGATTGGGGGCCTTTCATGGTCTGTGTAGGATTCCCCCAAATTGGGGGGGGGGACACAGGTGACCATCCCCTATAAATAGGGGGCCATGAACCGTGCGCATCATCCCTGACCACATCATCACATTCGCAAGAGGGATCCGATTTGTTCTATGCAACCAATTGAGGAAAAGACCTCGACCTGTACCTTGACCAGGCTGCTCTTCTCACCAAAGAAGAGCTCCTTCATCCCGACAACTCAGGAGAGCACTGGGGCAATGGAGGCATGCTCCGAATTCGGGGAAGGGAGATGAAGGTGAGGACGAATTCTCTATGTGCCCAAGGGTATCCGATCGTGGGGTCAACCATGGAGTTGACTATGGGCTGGCTATGTTCTACGTGCAAGGATTATCACGAGGAAGAAGATGGGTAAGGAGGAAATTACCTCCTTGCCCCCAGGAACATGTGACCCTCAAGTCAGAGATGCGGGGGTAAAAGTGTACAATCACCAATTTGAAGACCCTACTCGCGTGGAGCCTGCGCGGCTAATGTGGCGAAGCTTTATTCGTAGATACATGATCTGTGTGGAAAAGAATAAAATATCAACATGATGACATGGCGCTTCACTATTGGCTGAGAGGTAATTATCACGAGAAATTTGTATTAAATAATTGGTAGCTCGGTTCAAGGTATGTAATATATGAATTTTGATTAGAAAAATTCAGGGAATTCATTAAATATAATATTGAAGACTAATTCTATTTGCAATTCGAAAAGTACTTTAAGATGTCACCTTCAATTATGTTATTAATGGAAAACCCTAAGTTTTGATGATTAGTGGATTTAATGATGTTGTTTGGATAATCTAAGATAATATTAACCTATTATTAATAAAAGGAAGATTTAGATCTAAAAAGATGATCTTTATTAATTAATGGCTTAATTTAAGGTTCCATGTACATGAATACGCATTAATGGGCTTAGAAACCCTAATTTAGGTGATGATGACTTTTAATGATTTTAATTTTTCAAATCCATGAATAAATAGAGATATGATGATCCTAAGTCAATTTGAGTATAAAAGATCATTAATGTGGATAGTTTGAGCAATTAGGGTTTTTATGAGTAGAAAATCTTTTTTAAGGCTTGTTGACCAAAAAAGGATAAAGTTTGAGAAATTGATCTAAGGAACCCTAATGCATCCTAATGAGACTTAGAAACCCTATAAGGTATCTCAAGTCAATAAAGAGTTGTTTGGGATGAGATGGTAACAACTTGGTGTTATACATGTTTTCAGGATCAATGTTTTCTTGATTGATTGATTGGCTTGCTTGATTAGACATATAGTTGGATTTGGATATATTGCTTCTTTGAGATCTCCAAAATAGGTATGTGGTTATGTTTAAGGCTAAATCACTCTAGTTTCACAGTGGTTTCTGAGGTTTAATCAGTTGCTTGGAAATAATTACTTGGTTGACTTTTAATTCATGCAACTATAAAGTGACTATGTCTATCACCATAAGTATATGTGCATGGCTAGCTCAGATCCTAGTCCTCCTCTGTAGATTTGATGATGATTAGATAGATGACCTAGTACAAGGTCTACCCTTGGGGTAGGATCATCAGGTTATCATGAGTCGATGTGTTGGTATACAGTTGGGTAGGACCATACAACTCCACAACCCTGTGTAATGATCTACCTATAAGGTAGGAGCATGGGGGTTAGTTGAGATCTACAATATGAGAGAGGTAGTATCCATATCCACTGTAGGGAAAGCACAGAGGCAAGGATATGTAAGGATTGAGTAGTTATGTTTAAAACATAAAGTTTGTTTTATTAAATCATAATTGCTTGCAATATGCTGTTACAATTAAATGCAAGATTATTGGTTCCCCCACGTACCAATATAATTCATTATACAAACCTCCATTTTGTTTGCCAGTGTTTTAGGTAACATCTGAAATTGGACAAATAGTAAAATGACAACTGTGAAGATTAAAGTTCAAATAATAAAGGAGGATTTAGGTAGATAGAATTCTACTCCGGGTAGAAGTCCCAGTTACCTAATTTTGAAGGGATGTTAAAAGAAAAATTTTATTCCAATTTTCAGTTTAGTTTTTAGTATAATTTATTAATTATTTTTTATTATTTGTAAAACCACTCATCATGTTTTGGGATAACGCCTCTGACTTCTTAGTCTCCCTTAATTGGGGGTTATCGGGAAGCGGGGCCGTTACACTAGGGGTTGAGTGGTTAATGAAGAGTAAGGTATCCTATTCAAGACTAGTAAATTACCACTTTCTCCCTAGAGGTAGTATTGTTTAAAGGAGTCCCATACTTTTCCAGGATCCCTCGGTAACATTCTTGGTTCCATCTTTCTTACCCGATTTGATTGAGTTCTCGTGGAGGAATTCCTCCTTTGAATGTGGTGAGAGGATAAAAGGGAGAGATTCTTAACTAGCCTCTCCAAAATAGGTGCCCTAGGTTACAGTCTGAGACCATATACGTATGAGTGTGAAAGGGATGTGATGGTCTAGTTTTAGGTCAAAATACAAGACTATATTAGTATGATAATGAAAGGGATATGATGGTCTTATTTTAGTTCATAGTCTAAGACCATAGGATATGGGAAAACCATGTATTGACAATCGACATCTTAGTCACAATTGAGAAATCATCTGGCTTGATGAAATTTCAAAGCAGGTTACTAGTTTTATTTGAATAAACATTGTTTAATCTTTGAAAGAGTGTTTTGATTTTTTCACAAAGGATTATCCACCTTTTAAAAAATGTTTACTTGATAAGAAAAATATTTTTAATCATTGAAGGGTTTTTCCATTTTCAAAAAGATCAGTAACCTTTTAAAAATTATTGATTTCTTTGGAAATATTATTCATCTTTGAAAAGTTGTTTCATTTTGTATACGATTTTGAACTTTGAAAATTCTATTTTTCATTTTGAAAACATTTTAAATATCTGAGAAATTGTTTAATTTTCAAAAATATTGTTAATATTTGAAAAATTGTTAATTTGATTTGAAAACGGTAATTAATCTATGAAAGATCATTGATGGGATATTTGATGAGAATTGAGAATTAATATTTTTTTTAGATTATGATCTTAAATCATTGACCTACACATGGAAAAGTTTATAAATCATACCCAATCAGTGTGACTATCTTATAACTATAAAGCAAGAAACAATATGGAGATTCAAAATTCATACAAAAATTTCAAGGAATAGATATATAACAATAAACCTTTCCCTTGATTATCCCATGGGCTTAGATCCAATTTATGTCCTCACTCATGCATGACCTGAATAGAAGGGGTTGATCCATGACTTCTTTTTTGAATAATGGCACTCATAATGGGGGAACCAAGTTCATTGGATATAGGTATTTCTCCCAATGGACCTCATGATTATGATGACCGTAATTAATCGTGAGGGCTAAGATAAGGGATGTTCTCAAGGCCTTTGAACATCCAGTAATACACTTCACCAATACCATTACTAACACCCCTAAACATAATCTAGGAACCAACATGATTGTTCGTGCCAGTTCCATAGATGTATTGTTTTGTAGGTGTGAATTGCACATGTGAATGGATTTAACGCTTTTTTTCTAAAGAAGCCAAAACAAATAAGAAAAGGAAGATGAAAGCAAGAGGGAAAACCCATAGCAATGAGAAATCCCTTTCCCCAACATATATCAATCATGTAGGAAATTAGGAAAGAATCTTCCCTATAATACAATGATTCTCTTATCTATTCCTCCTTTTACCATATTTTTATACATTTTTTTAAATCTTAAAAAAAAAGAAAAAGTAAGAAAACAAGGAACTAAGAGGATTTGTGATTCTAAAAAGGAATAGGACATGAAACCCTAAAAAGGGAAGCAAACCTAAAACCCAAAAAAGTGTAGCATACCCTAAACTTGAGAAAACAAAAGAAATAAAATCCAAAAGAGAAAAGTGAAATGAAAATAAAAAGTAGAAAGAATAACTCGACAAATACTAGAGGGTATGGCAGAGAAAAAACAAAGGAGATATATGTGGAATTGAGTAATGGCATATTGCTTCTACCCACTGTTATGAGGGGCACAAAATTTTGGGATCCACCACCTTTCCCTTTATCCATAGTCAAAATAAAAATCAGAAATCAAATGAAAAAACCAAAAATAAGAAAAAAATCTCAACATGAACCCAAGGAAAACATAGAGAAAACAAAAAAGACATGCAAACTAGATTTTTTAACTATTCCCCATAGATTTATCTATCTATTATACTTTGCCCAAAGATATGAATATTGTTACAACCCCAAATTTTGGGTTCCTTTGGTGAGAAATGTAATTTCTCATAACAAAAATAAATGGGCAAATAATGATGTCTTGTGATTGAATGAATGTATTTTATTTAAAATAGCCTTGTTGGTTTATTTGTGGGCTTTATTGGCTATTGGGCCCAATAACAAGGAAAATTCAATTAATAAATGAATAATCGAGTTTTGAGAAAAGAAAGTGTGGAAACCTCTAGAAGGCAAACCCAAAGAGGGATTTCGTGCCTCTGGGATTCCTTGGGTTCCAAGGAGTCCAAAGTTGCATAGAGAATGCAATAATAAAAGAGAAGATCAATTAGATATTTCTTTATTGAGAAAGAAATTGAGAATAATGATAAAATGTGGAAAACATGTGGAAAAATGTATAATTGAGTTATCTTGGTGGATTTTCGTATCCCAATGATTCCTAATGTTAAAAGGAACTCCAAATAAGGAAATAAAAGAGAGATAAAGAGAAATTCTAAAAAAAAGAGATATTTGAATAAAGAGAAAAGTAAGATAATAAGAAAAGGGATGAACGATAAGGAAAGAGGCTAAGGAAATATTCCCAAGAGGGGGGGATTTCGATCCATTAAGGTTCCTTGAGGTTCAAGTAACTCAAAATAATAATTTAATAGCAAAGGAAAGAGAAAATAGGTGAAATATATATATAATTAAGAGATATCTTGAAATTAAAGAAAAGGAACGTTAACTTTGAGACAATGAGCCCAATTTTGGTAGAGAGGTATATTACGTCATGATGGACTTTCCCTCCAAATTTGAGATTAATTGGACATTTGGTCTGGGAGTTATTATTTTTACAAAATCTCATAAAGTGTGATATATATATTAAATGTCATGATTTGTTTCCATATCTTTTGGGCGCATGGCATGACAGCCGTTGGATCTGAGATCCAACAAAGGCTGCTTTCCCTCCTAGCTCGGGTAGGAAAAGGAAAGAAGAACAGTAATATGAGATATGTAGATTCGATTTCCTCTCCATGCAATTAATGTGCGAAACCGGGATTCATTCCATTAGATTCTGGAGAGAAAACCGCACCCATAGATCCCAAGTTTTCCATGCTTTGGAAGTCCCTTGGGTAAACCCCTGATTTCAGTTCCTCTCTGGCCGTTCTCCATGGCTATGGCCTATATAAAGGGACAATCCCCCTTCTGTGAGGTTGGCTATCTCTTCATCTTTTGTCGTTGCGGTTTAAGCAACTCGACCCCATCTCCAACTCCTCTTCTCGTTTCCCTTTCACCTACTGGTTCCTTGGATCAGGCGGCGACCGCTCTCCTATGTCTCCAGCGACTCTGGCCAACTCAGGCCGCCTTTGAGTTCGCAAAGGCACGGCGGAGGTCATGGTGTCCCTTTCGAGTGTTGAGGGAGGTTGCATCTCGAGGTCAACCCTCCAGTTGACCAAGCATGGGACCTGGTTCGCGGTACAGGACAACAAACGGAGGTTGAAGATAACTAGGGGGAAAAGGACCTTATTGCCCCCGACGTCAGTGAAAGGAGGTAAGGGCAATTTTGACTTTGGCTTCTCTTTAACCGTGATGTGGGGCGCATCTCTATGGACCGTAGGATTTCGCGTGGTCCACTGGATCACGAATCGAACGGCCCAGTAAAATTGGTAAATAGTCATCTCTATCGAATATTCAAGAAAACTGATGAATCTTGCATAAATCACTAAAAATAGATCCTTTGGCGGAAAAATACAAATAAGTAGTGCTTTTTGCTCAGAAAATCGAGAGGAACCTAATAAAAATATAATTGAAGCCTGATTCCTTATGAAATTCGAAAAATAATGCAAGATATAAACTTTAATGTGTTAATGTTTAAAGAACCCTATTTTGGTATGATTAAAGTGATTAGTAGGGTTTAATAGATGATTAAAGTTGATATTAGCCTGTTAATGATAAAAATGAACATTAGGAAGAAAAAGGATGGACTTTGCATATAATTAGTTAATTTAGAGTTTCATATGCATGAATATGCTTTAATGGGCCTTGAAACCCTAATGTTGATTAATTCGACTCTTAATGGCTTTAATTGACTAATTTCATGTTTAAAGTTGGAATATGCTGAATCTAAGCTATTTCCAATATTAAAGTCCCTAGTTTGTGGATAAATAACCTTAATATAGAAATTAGGGTTTTCGATTGAATCAAGGAAGAATTAATAATAAATAGAGTTCATATGGGAATTAGACCATAATGAATTATGGGTTGTTAACGTGAAAGAAATTAAAGGTGATAATTGAGTCTAATGACCTTGAAATAACTTAAAAGGATAAAGAAGGTAGTTTTGGTATAAAAGAGAAATAATCGACTTTAATTGGGCTTATGATGTTGAAATTAGGGTTATTGAACTAAGAGAGTAGTTAATATGATAAAAGCGTTATGGAGACAAAAACCCTAATAAAAACCTAATGTGATCTAGAAATCCTAAGGTGGAATCCAAGTCTAGCTTTAGAATGTTTTGGACAAACTATAACACTTGGATCGCATGCATTAATTTTAGGATATTGTTGATTGCTTGTTGATTGATTCTTTATTCTTATTGCTTGGACAATCAAGTTTCTCTGGATCAGGTATGTGGTTAATTATGAATAACCGCCTTAGTTTCCCGATGATTTTTTAGATGGTTAATCGCATTGAATGCAAATTATCAGTTTGGATGTTCATACTTGCAAATTATAAAGTCACTATGATTATCACATTAATAATAGAAGTATGGATTCTCGCACCTACATGCCACCCTGATGGATGATGCCAAAGGTCAGGCCGAGATGGGTAGACCAATGGACAGGCCGAGATGGGTAGACCAATGGACACCTTGAGTGGTGACCCCAGGCACCAAGAAGGTGGCCTATGATATTGCATGACTAGTGGGCACCATGAGTGGTGACCCCCAGGCACCAAGCTCGGGATTGAGAAGGTGGCCATAAGTCATTGGCAAAGGGCACCCTAAGGTGGGTATGCCAGGGTTAGGGCAAAAGTGGTGGAGAATGTCATACTGAAAAGTGTAAATTGGCTTGTTAATTAATTTGATTGTGATTAGTAAATTGTTAGTCATATTTGCAAGATTTTGGTTGTTCCCACATATCAATATATTTCGATATACTGACCGACATTTTGTTTGTCGGCGTTTTAGGAACAACAATTGAAAGAACAAACAGTAAAGTGACACATTGTGAATGTAAAACAGAAAGTTGCAAGGAGGATTAGTTAGAGTGGATTCAAGATTGGATAGATAGATTCCCAAAGTTTTCAAAGGTAAGTAAAGTTTTTATTTTATACCAAATTCTAGTTAGTTAGTAGAATTTCATAATTGTTATTGATTATTTGTCGAACCTTTGATCCTGTTAATTGGATAACGGCACCGACCTTTCGGTCTCCCTTAATTGGGGGTTACTAGGAGGCGGGGTCGTTACAATTGGTATCAGAGCATAGGTTCCTCAAGTAATCTTTAATAATTATTAAATTTTACAAATTCTGTAGAACCCAAGGGATTTATTAGAGGATTATCCGAAAGACAGAGGTGTCTAGAAAAGGATCACGACCGGGGGCTGGCAATATTATCCTCCGCACCGCTAGTCGGAATACGAGGACTCCCGGATCCGTGTGACTGCCTGTCCAAAGTCTTAGGGTATGAATCGAAACAAGATACCTTTAGGACTCTCTCATCTTATTCATCCCTTCTCAACTCAAATTCTATTAAGGACCTTAAGGATTAGGGTTTTCTCTCTCCTCCTCACCGTCTTGAGGTATGGGAAAAGTTAATAAGGTCTAAGGAATCCTCCACCAAACTAATGAAAAGCATGTAAATAAGATGTCATGGACATAAGCTTAATAGATTAAGCACAAACTAAAGAATAGATACATGCCTAGGTCGTATGACACGAGTTGTCATGGCCCTCAGGAGAGAGCTGAGGATAGACCTTCTTGTCAGGAGGATGAGTAAAGAGAGTTAGTCTTGGACGTAGAGACCTCCATTGAAGGTAGAGACCTTGCACATCCTTTGGGGATGATGTTGACCCTAACCCTAAGAGAAGGTTAGAGAGGGAGACATGATGAGACACTACTACAGAACCTACCTTTAGTGTCGGTTATTTAAAGCCTTTAGTGTCGGTTTCTAAGAGACACCTATGTGGGCGATACTAAAAGCTCACCCATTAGGCGTCGGTTCCCAAACCGACGCCCAAACTCTTCACGCGCCACCGAAAACGCACCATCATGGGACTATAGGTGTCGGTTATTAGATAAGAAACCGACGCCCAAACCCTTCGCGCCGCAGAAAGGGCGCCATCTTCGGCACTATCAATGTCGGTTTTTTACAAATAACCGACGCCATATATCTTCGCGCCACAGGAAATAGACGCCGGTTATTTATATAAAACTGACACTATAACATTGTGTGTCGGTAGTTTACAAATAATCAACGCCTATTGTTTTTTTTTTCTGTCAGTCTGCAGACCTGATGTGGCTGGTCGCAGGATGAGAAACCTGTTCAGTTCAGTTATGAACTGCAGGTTTTATGACATCCATTGATATCAACTGACAACAGGCCACAAACCTGCAAAATTAACAACAAAAATATTCACACATGCATTTAGCAATGCAACCTGCAGTTCCATTTTATTTTCACACATTTAGAAACATTCATGTAGCTAGAAATATGTAGTTCCATTCATTCACATTCACACATGTATAAACATTCATATAGCAACCAACACATTCATTCATTTTCAATCAGACACATGTAGAAACATCCAGACATGTAGAAACATTCACACATATATTATAATTTGGAAATTCATTTACAAAATATCATTGTTTAGTCAATATTCTCTATCAGGATCCCAATTATATTTTAAAGCCCCACTATTTGTATGGTTGTTGCCCATTCTTCTCTTACTTCATTTAATTCTCCCATCGTATAGGGAGCATTTTCATCTGGTAAGGCCTCTCCTGTAATGGGGTCAGCTTTAAACACCTGTAAAGAGAATGATGTATATATATAATTAATGAGCTATAAATAAGATTGATATATTTCGATCATATTATCTAATGAGACTATATAATACCTGAGCAATACACTCGATATCTAGTGCGGCATGTTTGATAATCATGTGCATATTTTGCATGACATAGTATCCACATGCCCATCCGTTGTCTTGTGTAGCACACTATAAATTCAAACATACAAAATATTAAAAAATACAACTAATTAAGCATTGTTCACATAAATAATATATACATATATTGTAGTCGGGAACTTACTTTCATGTTCTTCCAAATTATTGGCTGGTTCTTTTTCGTGGGGACCTTTCCTCCAGCCTTTTTGAACTCCTCAAAACCCCTACATGTTAATGTAACACAAAACATTGCAATTAAATAGTAATGTAATAACATATGTTAACGGATATGAAAATGAAATATTTCTCACCGGAATAATGCCATTTTCATTATGTGTCCAAATCTTGTATTCAATTTACTCCCCTTAGGATCTAGATAATACACAGTGAACGTCTCGGGGGCAATAACCAGTAACTCCCAATGCCTACCCCTAGAGGTAAAAAAGTTAAAAATTAATAACTCAAAATCCACAATAAAAATGTAATTTTCTTAAGTCCAAATTATAATAAGCAAAGTAAACTTAATCTACATTGAATGGAGCCATTATAACTGTCTTCTTATTTACAACAAAATTTGAAAAAGCCTCACAGCAGTATTGTTGAACTGACGTAGGGTCTTTAGCTACTAGACTAATCAAAGATGGAATAAAAAACCCTACATGTTCGAATCCAAAATCTGCACATATGTTGTCTAAGTAGCTGCAAAATATGTATTAATTACACATGCATTAATAAATAAGAAACCAGATCACAAGATATACACAAGGTATATGGATGTATAAAGAATATCTCACCTTATCCATAGCTCTATCACAGATGTATTTAGCCAATCATATCGAAACAACTCCGAAATATCTTGTATAAATAGTTTTGTTTCATATGACTGACCTGTAGAATCTGAATCGGAAGAAACATTTATAGGGGAGTTTACATCATGCTCGCCTAACCGTATTGCCATACCCCTACAGTTAGGACCTAACGGGACAGGTAGGTCCTGTGGAACCCAACTAGGTAATGTAGGAGGTGGAAGTGGATGCCTAGATGTTGTGGGTGTCTTCTTTTTAACCTGTATATATATATAATTTTAGATCAACTGCCATCATATACACACACTAACAATTGAACGTAATGTAAATTTACCATACCTTTTCAGTAAAGAGGACATCCACTTTTAGCCACAATATCACTCCGCCTACTGCGTCACCAAGCGTTTCACAATCTGGGTGGGCATATGGCAATGGAAGATCCATCCACTGGGAGAATATATGTATCAGGCTCACACGAATCCAACCAGCTGGTACTGGAGACCCGTGACACATTTCCCCTGGTAGGGATGGGTAAGCCGACGCCTCTGCAATGAAAAATTCTTTACTTTTTAGACGGAATGGCTTCAACCCCTACAAATTTTTGTGTAAAGAATGTTATATACATATATACATATCATCTTTTTTTGAAATGACTACAATTTCATATATACATATCATCTTGAATTAAAAACTAGTTACTATGTCATAAAAATACTTACAGCGGATGTGCTAGGTGGTGGTTCTACAGGATTACTCCCAACCTCTGTAGTAGGAGTAGGAGGAGTAGAGCCTGCAGTAGGTACTGTCTGGTAAGTGGCAGTCTGAGATGTCTGCCACTTTTTCATTGCTTCTTCTAGTTTCCTATCAACTAGTTTATCTACCTATACATGGATAAAAGAAACGTTAGCTTCTAATTATTGAATTCTCTTTTATAGTAACATTATAAAGAAAGAATATGTTACCTCCTCTTGTGAAAGTCCCGCTTATGGGACATGTTTGCGTTGGGATGGCCCAAAAAAAGCTTTGATGCCCACACCAGCGCCTGCAGCCCTAACACGTCTAGGATGCTCTGGGTTACCCAGAGCAACTGTCAATTCATCCCTTGTGCCCTCAAGGATGAACTTGCCTTGTTTCCTCAGCTCGTGCAGCTCCCGCTAATCGCCAAAACAAAAATTTGTAATTAAGTAAACAGCACAAATAATCAATATTCGAATGATTGATGTAAGAGTTGTATTTTACCATTTTTGCAGCCGCCTCAACAGTTGCGGCCTTTGTTATTTCTCCCTTCTTATTTTGCCTCCCAGCTATCCAGACATCATGGCGAGGCAGAGGTGTGCTACCTATGGTAGAGGACTCCTGAGTAGCAGCAGACTGAGTAGCAGCAGACTGTAGACTTTGGCGAATGCCTGCATACCCCTTTGGACCCATTGTGTGGTCATGCACATTCAGTGCACGCCTTGATCTTTGTGCCTCACTGAGGGCCTAGTTAGTATGCACATTAATGATTTGGTTAGTAACACTAAATGTTAATCTTGATTAGGTGAATACAACATATATTAATTAATGAGATTGAGACTGACGCCTAATACCTTGAATTCATCAGTTTGTCTTGAAGAGACAAACGCATCCCATTCTTCTTTGTCCAGGAAGTTCCACTGTTCAGTGGCTGTCTTCTTCCTCTTGTCAGCTTCTTTTATGTATTCTCGGGTGAGATTTGTCCTATAGTTCCTTAGGACTCTCCCACAACGTTGCATCACGCATTTACGATGCAGCTTTTCATCCAATTCAAATATACTCTGCAAAATAGAATTGCTATTAACTAGTATCCAAAAATTTAGTAATCTACAAAATAGAATTGCAAATTAATAATAACTCACGCATAAATCCCTCCATATTAAGTCTTTCTTCTCCTTAGAAATGTTATGCCAAGAATCTAAGAGACAACCGCAATGGCTATGAGTAACAAACCTAAGATATGAAACAAATGAATTGCGATTCACACCAGATGCATTTCCTGCATTATCAAAATCCACAACAAGTTTGGATCCATTGCCCTTTTGCGCAATTAAATTCTTCATCATAGTGATGCCCCTTCTCTTGTCAACTTTTTGGTGCTGTTGATCAAGTTCCTCAAGTGCTTCAGATGGTACCTGTGCATCATCAACCTAAAATTTGACAAAATAATCACATTTACAAGATATAACTATAAATGGACATCTAGATATAAATATATGATATATTTTTAAAACTTACATTGTGAGGCGGCGCATTGATGTCCTCACCCTCACGGTAATCATCAGCACAGTCATTAGGAGAATGGTCAGCCATTTGCAAATTCACATTCAAATTGTAAAGTTCACATTGTAAAGTAATTCAAATTGTAAAGCTCACATTGTAAAGTTCACATTATTACAACAAAGTATATATCACAACAAAATTGTAAAGCTCTATGATCAAAGAGAAAACAAGTATATATTACAACAAGATTAGGGTCTAGGGTTAACAAATACATGTGATGTCATTCTTATATATAATAAATGTACATGTACCACCTATCCCATCCTTGAACACCTAATCTCACTAGTAAGTGTATAATGTGTATTGGGTTTTCAAGAAAATTTCGGCAGCATTTCCCCGCTGTTCTCCAAGTACATATGTACTTAGAGAACAAACGGGGAAATGCTGCCGAAATTTTCTTGAAAACCCAATACACATTATACACTTACATCCTAAGCGAGATTAGGTGTTCAAGAACAGTCCCAAACCGGGGACTATCCAAGATTTACTCCTAATGAGTAAATCTTGGACGAGTTTCTAGGCCAACAAATAATGTGTTGTCATTCTTATACCTAAAATCCTAGTTCTTCAAGTTAGGGTGATTATTGATGTCTTTAAAAGCATGATTGGCAATTTAGGGAAAAGTTCATCATTTACATTCCAAGCATGTCACATGTGTGCATTACAGTTCATCATTAAGCAAGAAGGGAGATTAGGATTCTCAATATACTCAACAATAAAACAAGTTACCAATTTCATAGTTAAACTATTCATTAGTATGGAATGTCCATAGGAGTCATAGCTAAGGTTTTTCTAACAAAGACATAATCATTTTTTATCTACCATATTGATCACCCTATCACATTAAAATATAAGATGGATAATCAGATATCACTATCAACAAACTGGCTTCCTAACTTACCTCAACATCAATGGATATGAGTTACTTATTAAAAGAAGAATAACGAGAAGTAATTTGGGATGTCAAGCACACACAACAATGTTGTGTTATATCTGTATTTATAGAATGTAAGATTACACAGTTTATAGAATGTAAGAATGTATTTATAGATCCTCAAGACCAGGTCAGTCTGTTGCTAGCTAGCACACATATACAATCATAAATCACATATCAGAATATAGTTATTGACTGTTTCAACACTTATCAAGTTACCATGCAATAAGTAAATAACTTAAAAAAAAATAAAAAAATGCCCAGCAGGGCACCTGACGATTTTTCTCCAGGGCACCTACAGGGCTTGACCTAGCCTAGGCGGAGGAAGGAAGGAGGAAGAAGGTGGCGTACCTTGAGGGCAGAGGAAGAAGGCCCGGCCGGAGCAGAGGAGAGCAGCTAGAGGTGAAGCTGGGAGCGCCGGCGGCGAGGAGAGGAGAACTTCGGCTCGGTGGAGCTGGTAGCGCCGGCGGCGAGGAGAGGAGAACTTCGGCTCAGCGGAGCGGCGGCGACGGCAGCGAGGAGACGAGCGTCGCGCGAGGAGACGAATGGCGGTGCGGGGGAGCCAGGCAATGACGGCGGCGACGGCGGGGAGAAATCGGGGGAGCAATCTCCAGACCTAGCGCAGAGTCACAATGAAACAGAGACAATGGGGAACAATTCTGTTTGCGGGGCTATTAACTGTACCATAGGCGTCGGTTATTCAAAAAAACCGACAACTATAACTAACAGTGTCGGTTCTGAACAAAAACCGACACCAATACTTGATTATAGTCGTCGGTTTTTAACTAAAAAACAACCGACATCTATATACATATGCCGATTAAAAAAATTGTTCTCGATTTATGACCATAGTCGTCGGTTTCTACCTAAAACCGACGCTTAAAGGGTGTGAAAAATTCCCCGCGGATAGCGCAGGAAAACTCATAAGCGTCGGTAATTGTAGTAAAACCGACGACCAAAATGTGCCCAATTTCTGTCTCGCGAATAACTTTTAGTCGTCAGTTTTTTATTTATCAACCGACGCCATATGTCAAATTTTGGAGGTAATTTTTTTTGCTGGAAATTTTGGATTTGGCGGTTAATTTTAGGTGTCGGTTTTTTATTACGTAACCGACACTGAATAAAAGTGGTACCCGTGTCTGGTCGCCCTTCATAGATTGGATGTCAGTTTATGTTATCAACCGACGCTGTAGACTTTAGGTGTCGGTTTATTTATACAACCGACACCTTGAAAAGTGACGTTATAAGCCATTTCTGTAGTAGTGAGATTAGATGTCACGGTAGACTGGGTGTTTGGATGGACATACCTATGGTTTATCGTATGAGCCATGAGAGGTTAGATGGCCTAGCACCTTTGGCACCCCAACCCTGAGAAGGATCGTACATGTTTGAGCAAAGGATAGCTCATTCCTGGATAAGGTTAGAGATGAACCTATATAAACCTTATGGGCTGTTGCAAGTAGGATATAGCTTGCACCCTGAGTACATCAGTAATGTGAACAGTAGGTTAAAACTAAGGTCAGAAGGATATGATGGATGGCTTATGAGATAAGCATATGGATAATCTCGAGCCAAACATGAGTTGAGCATAGGCTTCACCCACATGGGGGTATGCTTGTGAGCATGAGCCTTCATGGAGAGGGGACCTCTAGTAGTAGGGCTGGATGTGGAGTTAGATCTAGAGGGAGAAAGCAAGAACCCAGTAGGAAAGTTGGAAGCTTAGGTTCCGAGACTTAGGAACAGTGGATAGTAGAGAATGATGCGACCTAAGTGGATGATAGTGGTTACCCTATGAAGGCTGATGATATCTTGGTTGCCTTTAGAGAAACCAAACCTTAGAGAGAGGATGATGCTTCTGGAACCTATGTGCCTATGGTATAGGAGTTTACCTGCTAGATGAGACAAAGAGTGCCTTATGCCCTGAGGAGGTTCAAGTAACCAGTTGTGGGGCTTTATACCTAGTTGGTTGTCCTTGAGGAGGACTCAACTCTGAGGTGTTGCTCATATAAAAGGATCATGGGAGTACATGGCATACCTTGGACATGATTGATTCATGGTTAAGAGGTTGAGCATGTAGTTGGATATCCAAAGGTGAACCTAGGGTTCCTAGGCCTAAGAGGGGAAGCAATATACCCAATGCTCATGATGAGGTTGAGTCTCTATAGGTTTGAGCATGGTACTCCTCATGTGTAGAGGTAAAGGAAACCCCTTACGTTAAGGGTATGTTTGATGAACCCCTCACAACTAAGTTGATGTAATGTGCCTTAGTAGTTGTTGGTTTAAGCATTCTCATGTGGATGTAAACCCTAAGGATGCTTGTGACCTTTGTTATAAAGGTGTAGTTTCCTCCCATCCTGGGAGAGCGACCCTTTGGTAGGGAGTATACCAGTTTAGTTGGTTTTGAGGTAACCTAAAGAGGTTTTATAGGATCCTGAGAAAGCTAAGTGAAAAGTACATGGCATGAGATTGAACCTATAGACCCATAGTTAACCATCTCTAAGTACATATGGAGGTGTTACCATGAAGGTAACCGGTATGGGGCCTGACCAAGATAGGCAGGTTGCCCTGATCCCTATGAAAGGATGAAAGTCAGTCGTGAATGCAGAGAGAGATGATGAAGGCTTGGGTAAGGTTCTAAGTTGGACATGTACTATGTTAGAATCCTAAGTCTATCCAAGGGTCAGGTAGGGATAAGACCGATGGAAGAAGGAGTCGCCTAATTCCCTAGTTGCACATGACCATAGGGTCGGGAGGTAACATCTATCATTGTCTGAGGGCCATGGGTTAGGAGATTGATCACCTTCATAAACTCATGGGACCCAAAGGGCAGATGAGTAGGGCACTCTCTGATGCATGAGGGAAGAAGGATGACCCCAAAAGTGCCGGCACCCTATAGACCTAGAGGAGATGACCAAGGATGGTGTAGTAACCCAAGTAGGTTCAAGACTAGTTTCCCATGGAAGTAACTTTGATATCAAGATGACTGAGAAGTAGAGACATAAGTTGCACATTTCAACTTAGTTTTAAAGGTGTAATGGCAAGGTCGGATGTACCATCTCTACTCCTGGAATGGGAAGAACTCTGTATTTGGATGGCCACCAAATGCTTATTTCTTCTTGTTATGGGAGTGAGAGATAGGACAGTACGCCTGCCTTATACCAAGGATAAAGATGATGTAAGTTGGAATGTTGCTACAAGGTATGAGGATAGAGATGGTAACTGTTATAACCCCAAATTTTGGGTACATATAGTGAGAAATGTAATTTCTCATATTAATGATAATTGAACAAATAATAATAAGATTTGTTTTGAATAAATGGATTCCCTTCACAATAGCCTTGATTGGTTGCTTTGTGGGCTTTATTGGCTACTGGGATCAATAACAAGGAAAATTCAATTAGTAAATGGATAATTGAATATTCGAGAAAAGAAATATGTAAAAACCTCTAGAAGGCAAATCCAAAGAGGATTTCGTCCCTCTTGGGTTCCCTGGATTCGAAGGAGTCCAGTGTAGCAAAAAAAAAAAGAAAGCAATGAGGAAAGAAAAGATTAATTAAATATATCTTTTTGAAGAAAGAAATTGCAAATAATGATAATATGTGGAAAATGTGTGGAAAGAGGCATAAAAGAGATTTCTTGGGGAAATTTAGTATCCATGAGATTTCTAATGATAAAAGGAATGTGAATGAGGAAAATAGAAGAGAAATAAAGAGAAATCCTCCAAAAGAAATATTTTAATGAGAAATAAAGAAGATAATGTGAATTAATGCATAAAGATACATCTAGAAGGATAATAAGTGTCCAATAAAGAGAATTTCGAAATAATAAAGTTTCTTGGGTGCCAAGGAGCCCCAATAAAGGAAAAGAAAGGGAAAATACCAAATTGGCAATATAAAAGGATAATGTGATACATTATTAATGTATTAGGAGGTTTTGTTAAAAAGAAAGTAATTTCTATTAAATGAAATAGAAATTCGTGCCTATGAGATAGAAGGCAAGTGTAAAAGAGATTAATTAAGAGGATTTTCGAATCCCTATTTATCCAAGAGTTTTGGCTTACTAAAGGATTAAGTTAAGAGAGAGAAGTTTCCTATTTCATTAAGGAATTTGATTCCTAGTAGGAGAGACTTTACTGATTCGTGAGAATACATAATGGGACGTGGTTACCCTCGACTATAAAGGGAAGGGACCCCTGGATCGAATCCAGGAGAAGAGTCCCACGTAGCACTTGCTTTCTCTTCCTTGTTCTATCCTTGAACCCTAAACTATGAGAAACCAAGAGATTCTGAAGCAACGCCGGACCCAGGTGCAGTTGCAGAGGTAGTTGGACATAAGTCGAAGCCAAGGCAAGGCCTAGCCAGAGCCGCTATGCCCGAAGCAGAGAGCGATAGATGCAACACGGCTGCATGAGATAGCTCGATCGCGAGTCTACCATATCCATTTTGCACCCCGCAGAAGCTGTTCGAGAAGCTTTGTGGGTGCGCCTGGGCATGACGGAGGCAACCCTGCCCTCCTTGGAAGTCGCCGGGGTCAGGAGCCGAGTCGGGGTCGTGCCCAACCGGCGGCTAGGGCGGCAGAACGCGGCCAGCCTGAGGTTGAAGATGGGTTAAGTCGCTTTGGACGAAACTGCCCCTCCGTGGGCTGTAGAAGGCGTCACTTACACGGGGCTAAATTCGACTTTTCGTTATAAATAAAGAAGGGACGCGTGCAAGGTAACATGCATGGGGTTGGTTGCCTACGTGGCACCTCCCTATTGGTCGTTTTATGATTTATTTGCAAAAATCATAATAAAATATTTGTAGCTCGGATCAAAACAAGTTATATATGATTTTTGATCGGGAGAACGAGAGGAATCCAATAAAAATAGTTTCATAGCCTGAATATGATCATAGTTCGAAATGTAGTGTAAATCATCATCTTTAATGAATTAAAGGTTGAGAAACCCTATTTTGAATAAATAAAGTGTTTAATAGGGTTTAATGGATCATTAGAGTTGATATTAACCTATTAAATTCAAAAAGGTACTTTAAGATCGAAAATGATGATCTTCGCACGTAATTAGGTTAACTTAGAGATTATGTGCATAAATATGCTTGAATATGAAAAGTGCATAAAGCTATCATTTTTAATGACTTAATTAATGAAAAACCCTTAGTTTTGATGATAGATGGTTTTAATGATATTCAATGGATGATTCAAGCCGATAATAACCTATTGTTGATAAATGTGAAGATGGAATCCAAAAAGATAATCTTTTGATAAAATTGGCTTAATTTAGGGTTTCATGCATGAATATGCATTAATGAGCTTGAAAACCCTAATTTAGGTGAATATGTCTTTTTATTGGTTTAATTGTTCAAATCCATGAATAAATAGGGATATGATGATCCTAAGTCAATTTGGGCATAAAAGACTATTAAAATAAACAATTTGAGCAATTAGGGTTTACATGAGTAGAAAAGAGTATTTTAGGGTTTGTTGATCTAAAAAGGATAAAGTTTGAGAAATTGATCTAAGAAACCCTAATGGATATTAATGGAACCTTAATGTGGATTAGAAACCCTAGTAAGAGAATCCAAGACAATAAAGTAGATTCTTGATTAAGTATTCAATAAATAGAGTACGTATTCTTTTCAGGAGTTATGTGATGATTGAATTGCTTGCTTGGATCTGTTGATTGGCTTGGTTGTATATACATGAAGTATATGTTGAATAATCTGCATGACTCATCAAATCAGGTATGTGGTTACGCTTATGAATAACCGTTCTAGTCTCATGGTGATTTCCGAATGTTTTACCGGTTGCTTTAAATAAACTGTTGGATGTTTATTTAGTTCATGCAAATTATAAAGTGAATATGACTATCACATAATGTATATGGCTTCTAGCTCAATCCTTGATCCTCTCTGTGTCGTAATGGCTAACCTGGTACATAGGCTACCTAGAGGGTAGATCCACCAGGTCATGAAAGACTTTGGCTGCCTAGAGGGTAAGTCCATCAAGTCACCTTAGAGAGGTTCCATATAAGTCCTTACAGGGACAACACAGAGTTGGGGATAAGTATGGATTGAGTAGTTTGGCTTAAAATGTAATCTTGATTGTTAAAAAGACTAATTGCTTGATTACATTGTTAGCATAATTGCTTGATTATTGTTTCACCCACATACCAGTTTCGACTGACCGTTGTTTTGTTTGTCGGCGATTTAGGTGCAAGATCCCAAAGCACAAACAGTAAAGTGACACATTGTGAAATCAAGAATTAAAGAACAAGGAGGAACTAGTTAGAGTAGTTCATCTGTGGTTAGAAGTCTAGTACTTCCAATCTTTTCAAAGGTATGATAAGAAAAATTTTACTACCATTTTCAGTATAGTCTGTTAGAATTTAATAATTGTTATTGGTTATATGTCGAACCTTGATCCGGAATCTATGGGTGCGGCTACAACCTCTCGGTCTCCCTTAGTTGGGGGTTATCGGGAGGTGGGGTCATAACATTTGGTATTAGAGCCTAGGTTCCTCAGTTAACCATTAATAATTATTAAATTTTACAAACTCCATAGAACCCAAGGGAGTTATTAGAGGAGTATCCGAAAGACGGAGGTGTCTAGAAAGGGATCACGACCAGGGGCTGACAAGATTTTCCCCCGCACCGCTAGTCAGAATACAAGGACTCCCGGATCCGTGTGATCGCCTGGCCAGAGTCTTAGGGTATGAATCGAAATAAGATACCTTTAGGACTTCTCATCTTATTCATACCTTCTCATCACAAAATTTTGATAAGGACCTAAAGGATTAAGGTTTTCTTTCTTCTCCTCACCCTCTTGAGGTATGGGTAAGGTTAATAAGGTTTAAGGAAATCCTCCACTAAATTAATGAAAGGCATGTAAATAAGATGTCATGGACATAAGCTCAAAAGATTAAGCGCAAAATAAATAATAGATACATGCTTAGGTCGTATGACATAAGTAGTCATGTCCTCAGAAGGGACCTAAGGCTAGACCTTCGTGACAGGAGGATAAGTCAGTGTTGGAGATAAAGATCTCCATTTCAAGTAGAGATCTGGCACATCTTCGGAGGATGATGCTAACCCTAACCCTAAGTGAAGGTTAGAGAGAGATGAGTCAGACCAGGTGTTTGCAAGAACATGCCTTTGGGATGCCATACGATCCATGGGTGACCTAGCACCTTTTGGCAACCCAACCCTGGGAAGGGTCATGCAAGGGTAAAGGATAGCCCTTAGATGACGACGTTAGTGAAGGACCTTAGAAATCCTATGGGCTGGTGCAAGTAGGGTATAGTTGGCACCTAGGACACGTCATAGTGCTGACGATAGGATGAAACCATGGATAAGAAATCATGAGGGAACACAAAGGGTTATGGATGATCTTGAACAAACATAAGATCGAACTTAGGCTTCACCCACGTAGGGCATGCTTTTGAGGTCAATCCTTCCTGAAGTGAGGACCTCTAATGGTGAGGTTGGATGTAGGGTTAGCTCTAGAGAGAGCTGGAAACCCATCAAGAAGGTTGGAAGCCTAAAACCCTAAACAATGGATGATAGTGGTTGCCTCGTGATCGATCCCTGAAAGTTGATGATGTCTTGGTTGCCTTTAGAGGGACCAAACCCTAAAGATAGAAGATGAAGCTTGTGGTACATATGGGCCTACGTCATAGGTGTTTACCTTCCGAGGTAGGAAGAAGAGTTCCTTAGACTTAGAAAAGTTTTGTAGCAGGTTATGAGGCCGTGTACCTTGATGGTTGTCCTTAAGGAGGACTCAACCTTAAAGTGTTGTTCGAGTTGAAGGATGACAGGAAGTGCACATTATGCCTTTTGCAAGCTTGATTCACGGTTAAGAGATAAAGCATGCAGTTGGACACCTAAAAGTGAACCTAGGGTTCCTAGGCCTAAGAGGGGAAGTGGTATACCTAATGCTCATGATGAGAATTAAGTTGCTATAGTTTCGAGCATGGTACGCCTCATGAATAGAGGAAAAGAGAAGCTCCTTAAGTTTAAGGTGTGTTTGCTGAACCCCTCATAACTAGGTTGATGATAAAAGAAAGTATGATCTTGATCCAGCAAAGAAAACAAGTATGACCTAACTTGGTTTAGTGGTTTGCTTGTGCCTTAATAGCATACTAGGGTTAAGCATAAGGATGTAAACCCTATACCTAAGGATGTTTGTGACCTTGAGGCAAGAGTTGTAGTTTCCTCCCATCCTGGGAGAGGGACCCTTGTGTAGGGTGTATATCAGTTTTGTTGGTTCAAGGTAACCTAAAAAGGTCTCATAGGATCTTGAGAAGTTAAGTGAAAAATACATGGTATGAGAATGAACATGTAGACCCATAGATATCCATCTCTTACTGCATATGAATATGTTACCATGGAGGTAACCGGTATGGGGCTTGACCAAGGTAGGCAGGTTGCCATGATCCCTACGAAAGGGTAAGAGCCAGCCCATGAATGCAGAAAGGGAGATGATGAAGACTTGGGTAAGGTTCTAAGTGAACATGTACTATAATGGAGGATCCTAAGTCTATCCTAGGGTCAGGTAGGGATAAGACTGATGAAAGTAGGAGTTGCCTAATTCCCTAGTTGCACATCACCATAGGGTCGGGAGGTAACAACTATCATTGTCTGAGGGCCATGGGTTAGGAGATTGATCACCTTCATGAACTCATGGGACCCTAAGGGCAGATGAGTAGGGCACTCTCTTGATGCATGAGGGAAGAGGGATGACCCCAAAAGTGTCGGCACCCTATAGATCTAGAGGAGATGACCACAGGATGTGTATAAACCTCAGTAGGTTGAAGACTAGTTTGATATCATGACGTCCGTGATGTAGAGACATATGTTGCACGTAGCAACTTAGATGTAAAGGTGTATTGGCAAGGTGGGATGTACCATCTCTACTCTTGGAACAGGAAGAACTCTGTATTTGGACTACAACCAAATGCTTATTTCCTCTTGTTATGGGAGTGAGAGATAGGACATTACGCATGGCATACACCAAGGATAAGAGATGATGTAGGTTGGACCATTGCCACAAGAAATGGGAATAGAGAAGATAACCTACCCTGGTAAAGGGAATGATACATGGATGGTTTGCAAAGACTAAGAGGAATGAGGTAGTCACCTTATGAGGATGTTTTTATCCTGAGCTAAGTGGAACTTACAAGTTATACCGGGTTGAGTTCGATCACCATGATGATGAAATCAGAGAGTGTTCTTAATAAAGACGGACATAGAGTTTGAGGTGAGATGATAAGTGAAATACATGGAAGAGTATGTCTTCAATGTTATCTAATACCTAAGGATGTGAAATGATAATGGATGCTCAGGTTGAGATATATCTGCCTAGTTGGGCTAGAAGAGGTTGTTTGGCTAACCCTAAGTTGGGAAAGAAGAGGTGTTTGGATAACACTCAGATATAACAAGATACGTTGAAAAGTTAAGAGTTGTTTGGTTAGCCAGTCTAGTCCTTAATACGATGAAAGGATGGTGGTAGAACCTCAAGTGCACCTATTTGGATAAGAAGGTGATGAACCCCTGATGAGGGTGGTTTAATTAGGGTTTCTAAGGAATCTATGACAATACAGGAGATCATACCGTGGTACTACCAAAATAATAAGTGATAGTGGTAGGTTAAATACATAAGATGAAGTTGCATGTGGTTTATGGCCATGCAAGTCAGGAGGTAAAGGACGAACCCCAGTAACTCAATGTATCGATATAGAGAACAAAAGAGTCCCCGAGAGAGAAAGGGAGCTCATCACTATGGATGTTGAAGTCTCCCCTGGGCCAAGGAAGGTCGAGATACAATGTGGGTTATGGTAGGTCACCTTACCTAGATAATATGAGAAAGGAAGAGTTCGGTGAAGGGACAGATCCAGTTGAACTACACATGAGAAAGATGGTTCAACTACACCATGAAGCGTGTTCAAAGGTTCTTGAGTTTGACCTAAAAGGTTCACTTCCATAAAGTGGAAGTAGGTACATGAAGAACTCAATGTTAGTATAGTTATCACCCCTAACTATGGTTAGTATGATCCAGACTAAAGGGTCTGATGAGGGCATGTGTGCTCATTCAGGGTGATATCTAGAGACAGTTCTTATCCTATGAAAGATGTGACAATGACCACCATATCCAATATTGGGAGCCTAAGAAGCTCTGTAAGGGAGGTTGAGTCGGTCACCACTTCAGTAAGATGATGTTGGTGAAAGGACCACATGATGATTAGAAAAGGACCACAGTGTATGAAGACGAAAGTCACTTTAATCATGCAATGGCTGAAAGGAGCCTAGAGACGACGAGAGTCGTGAGCAGATGCAAAGTAGACTAACATGCAGTGCACTGTGGGGGAATATAATGTGAGAATCCGACCCCTCTGAGCTGCAGCTGAGAAAGCTGAGTCCCCGATAGATGGGTCCATTAGAGATGGATGGGTGGAGATGGTTAGGTTTTGACCCTACCTCAGGATAGAGTAATGGGAGATGTTTTCCATGTGTCCAATTTAGAGCACTATGTGAGGTACCCCGACCATGTGCTGAGCAATGAACCTAGTGAGCCCCAAGGGAGGCTGAAATGGCCTGAGTCACCTGTGTAGTTTATAGACTCCGGGATGAAAGAACTCAGAGAAAAGAATATGTGATGATAAAGGTTCTTTGGATGAACCATGAGTACGGTAAAGCCACATAGGGGCCAATGATGGACATGGAAAAGTCTTATCCTAAATTGTTTGTTTGCTTGTTTGAATTCTGAGGACAAAATTCCTATAAGAGGGGAAGGATGTTATAACCCCAAATTTTGGGTACATATAGTGAGAAATGTAATTTCTCATATTAATGATAATTGAACAAATAATGATAAGATTTGTTTTGAATAAATGGATTCCCTTCACAATAGCCTTGATTGGTTGCTTTGTGGGCTTTATTGGCTATTGGGCTCAATAACAAGGAAATTTCAATTAGTAAATGGATAATTGAATATTCGAGAAAAAATATGTAAAAACCTCTAGAAGGCAAATCCAAAGAGGATTTCATGCCTCTTGGGTTCCCTGGATTCAAAGGAGTCCAGAGTAGCAAAAAAAAAGAAAGCAATGAGGAAAGAAATGATTAATTAAATATATCGTTTTGAAGAAAGAAATTGAAAATAATGATAATATGTGGAAAATGCGTGGAAAGAGGCATAAAAGAGATTTCTTGGGGAAATTTCGTATCCATGAGATTTCTAATGATAAAAGGAATGCCAATGAGGAAAATAGAAGAGAAATAAAGAGAAATCCTCCAAAAGAAATATTTTAATGAGAAATAAAGAAGATAATGTGAATTAATTTATAAAGATACATCTAGAAGGATAATAAGTGTCCAATAAAGAGAATTTCGAAATAATAAAGTTTCTTGGGTGCCAAGGAGCCCCAATAAAGGAAAAGAAAGGGAAAATACCAAATTGGCAATATAAAAGGATAATGTGATACATTATTAATGTATTATGAGGTTTTGTTAAAAAGGAAAGTAATTTCTATTAAATGAAATAGAAATTCGTGCCTATGAGATAGAAGGCAAGTGTAAAAGAGATTAATTAAGAGGATTTTCGAATCCCTATTTATCCAAGAGTTTTGGCTTACTAAAGGATTAAGTTAAGAGAGAGAAGCTTCCTATTTCATTAAGGAATTTGATTCCTAGTAAGAGAGACTTTACTGATTCGTGAGAATACATAATGGGACGTGGTTACTCTCGACTATAAAGGGAAGGGACCCCTGGATCGAATCCAGGAGAAGAGTCCCACATAGCACTTGCTTTCTCTTCCTTATTCTATCCTTGAACCCTAAACTATGAGAAACCAAGAGATTCTGAAGCAACGCCGAACCCAGGTGCGGTTGCAGAGGTAGCTGGACATAAGTCGAAGCCAAGGCAAGGCCTAGCTGGAGCCGCTATGCCCGAAGCAGAGAGCGATAGATGCAACACGGCTGCATGAGATAGCTTGATCGCGAGTCTACCGTATCCATTTTGCACCCCGCAGCAGCTGTTTGAGAAGCTTTGTGGGTGTGCCTGGGCACGACGGAGGCAAACCCGCCCTCCTTGGAGGTCGCCGGGGTCAGGAGCAGAGTCGGGGTCGTACCCAACCGGCGGCTAGGGCGGCAGAACGCGGCCAGCCCGAGGTTGAAGATGGGTTAAGTCGCTTTGGACGAAACTACCCCTCCGTGGGATGTAGAAGGCGTCACTTACGCGGGGCTAAATTTGACTTTTCGTTATAAATAAAGAAGGGGCGCGTGCAAGGTAACATGGATGGGGTTGGTTGCCTACGTGGCACCTCCCTATTGGTCGTTTTATGATTTATTTGCAAAAATCGTAATAAAATATTCGTAGCTCGGATCAAAACAAGTTATATATGATTTTTGATCGGGAGAACGAGAGGAATCCAATAAAAATAGTTCCATATCCTGAATCTGATCATAGTTCGAAATGTAGTGTAAATCATCTTCTTTAATGAATTAAAGGTTAAGAAACCCTATTTTGAATAAATAAAGTGTTTAATAGGGTTTAATGGATCATTAGAGTTGATATTAACCTGTTAAATGCAAAAAGGTACTTTAAGATCGAAAATGATGATCTTCACACGTAATTAGGTTAATTTAGAGATTATGTGCATAAATATGCTTGCAATATGAAACGTGCATAAAGCTATCATTTTTGATGACTTAATTAATGAAAAACCCTTAGATTTGATGATAGATGGTTTTAATGATATTCAATGGATGATTCAAGCTGATAATAACCTATTGTTGATAAATGTGAAGATGGAATCCAAAAAGATAATCTTTTAATAAAATTGGCTTAATTTAGGGTTTCATGCATGAATATGCATTAATGAGCTTGAAAACCCTAATTTAGGTGAATATGTCTTTTTATTGGTTTAATTGTACAAATCCATGAATAAATAGGGATATGATGATCCTAAGTCAATTTGGGCATAAAAGACTATTAAAATAAACAATTTGAGCAATTATGGTTTACATGAGTAGAAAAGAGTATTTTAGGGTTTGTTGATCTAAAAAGGATAAAGTTTGAGAAATTGATCTAAGAAACCCTAATGGATATTAATGGAACCTTAATGAAGATTAGAAACCCTAGTAAGAGAATCCAAGACAATAAAGTAGATTCTTGATTAAGTATGTAATAAATAGAGTACGTATTCTTTTCAGGAGTTATGTGATGATTGAATTGCTTGCTTGGATCTGTTGATTGGCTTGGTTGTATATACATGAAGTATATGTTGAATAATCTGC
Source organism: Alisma plantago-aquatica (assembly GCA_963693085.1). Lineage (NCBI taxonomy): Eukaryota > Viridiplantae > Streptophyta > Magnoliopsida > Alismatales > Alismataceae > Alisma > Alisma plantago-aquatica. The sequence goes on along the minus strand of OY856414.1, from coordinate 247,465,252 downwards.
ATGACTCATCAAATCAGGTATGTGGTTACCCTTATGAATAACCGTTCTAGTCTCATGGTGATTTCCGAATGTTTTACCGGTTGCTTTAAATAAACTGTTGGATGTTTATTTAAAGTGAATATGACTATCACATAATGTATATGCCTTCTAGCTCAATCCTTGATCCTCTCTGTGTCGTAATGGCTAACCTGGTACATAGGCTACCTAGAGGGTAGATCCACCAGGTCATGAAAGACTTTGGCTGCCTAGAGGGTAAGTCCATCAAGTCACCTTAGAGAGGTTCCATATAAGTCCTTACAGGGACAACACAGAGTTGGGGATAAGTATGGATTGAGTAGTTTTGCTTAAAATGTAATCTTGATTGTTAAAAAGTCTAATTGCTTGATTACATTGTTAGCATAATTGCTTGATTATTGTTTCACCCACATACCAGTTTCGACTGACCGTTGTTTTGTTTGTCGGTGATTTAGGTGCAAGATCCCAAAGCACAAACAGTAAAGTGACACATTGTGAAATCAAGAATTAAAGAACAAGGAGGAACTAGTTAGAGTAGTTCATCTGTGGTTAGAAGTCTAGTACTTCCAATCTTTTCAAAGTTATGATAAGAAAAAATTTACTACCATTTTCAGTATAGTCTGTTAGAATTTAATAATTGTTATTGGTTATATGTCGAACCTTGATCCGGAATCTATGGGTGCGGCTTCAACCTCTCGGTCTCCCTTAGTTGGGGGTTATTGGGAGGTGGGGTCGTAACATTTGGTATCAGAGCCTAGGTTCCTCAGTTAACCATTAATAATTATTAAATTTTACAAACTCCATATAACCCAAGGGAGTTATTAGAGGAGTATCCGAAAGACAGAGGTGTCTAGAAAGGGATCACGACCGGGGGCTGACAAGATTTTCCTCCGCACCGCTAGTCGGAATACGAGGACTCCCGGATCCGTGTGACCACCTGGCCAAAGTCTTAGGGTATGAATCAAAATAAGATACCTTTAGGACTTCTCATCCTATTCATCCCTTCTCATCACAAAATTCTGATAAGGACCTAAAGGATTAAGGTTTTCTTTCTTCTCCTCAAACCTCTTGAGGTATGGGTAAGGTTAATAAGGTTTAAGGAAATCCTCCACTAAATTAATGAAAGGCATGTAAATAAGATGTCATGGACATAAGCTCAAAAGATTAAGCGCAAAATAAATAATAGATACATGCTTAGGTCGTATGACATAAGTAGTCATGTCCTCAGAAGGGACCTAAGGCTAGACCTTCGTGACAGGAGGATAAGTCAGTGTTGGAGATAAAGATCTCCATTTCAAGTAGAGATCTGGCACATCCTCGGAGGATGATGCTAACCCTAACCCTAAGTGAAGGTTAGAGAGAGATGAGTCAGACCAGGTGTTTGCAAGAATATGCCTTTGGGATGCCATACGATCCATGGGTGACCTAGCACCTTTTGGCAACCCAACCCTGGGAAGGGTCATGCAAGGGTAAAGGATAGCCCTTAGATGACGACGTTAGTGAAGGACCTTAGAAATCCTATGGGCTGGTGCAAGTAGGGTATAGTTGGCACCTAGGACAGGTCATAGTGTTGATGATAGGATGAAACACTGGATAAGAAATCATGAGGGAACACAAAGGGTTATGGATGATCTTGAACAAACATAAGATTGAACTTAGGCTTCACCCACGTAGGGCATTCTTTTGAGGTCGATCCTTCCTGAAGTGCGGACCTATAATGGTGAGGTTGGATGTAGGGTTAGCTCTAAAGAGAGCTGGAAACCCAGCAAGAAGGTTGGAAGCCTAAAACCCTAAACAATGGATGATAGTGGTTTCCTCGTGATCGATCCCTGAAAGTTGATGATGTCTTGGTTGCCTTTAGAGGGACCAAACCCTAAAGATAGAAGATGAAGCTTGTGGTACATATGGGCCTACGTCATAGGTGTTTACCTTCCAAGGTAGGAAGAAGAGTTCCTTAGACTTAGAAAAGTTTTGTAGCAGGTTATGAGGCCTTGTACCTTGATGGTTGTCCTTAAGGAGGACTCAACCTTAAAGTGTTGTTTGAGTTGAAGGATGACAGGAAGTGCACATTATGCCTTTTGCAAGATTGATTCACGGTTAAGAGATAAAGCATGCAGTTGGACACCTAAAAGTGAACCTAGGGTTCCTAGGCCTAAGAGGGGAAGTGGTATACCTAATGCTCATGATGAGAATTAAGTTGCTATAGTTTCGAGTATGGTACGCCTCATGAATAGAGGAAAAGAGAAGCCTCTTAAGTTTAAGGTGTGTTTGCTGAACCCCTCATAACTAGGTTGATGATAAAAGAAAGTATGATCTTGATCCAGCAAAGAGAACAAGTATGACCTAACTTGGTTTAGTGGTTTGCTTGTGCCTTAATAGCATACTAGGGTTAAGAATAAGGATGTAAACCCTATACCTAAGGATGTTTGTGACCTTGAGGCAAGAGTTGTAGTTTCCTCCCATCCTGTGAGAGGGACCCTTGTGTAGGGTGTATATCAGTTTTGTTGGTTCAAGGTAACCTAAAAAGGTATCATAGGATCTTGAGAAGTTAAGTGAAAAATACATGGTATGAGAATGAACCTGTAGACCCATAGATATCCATCTCTTATTGCATATGAATAGGTTACCATGGAGGTAACCGGTATGGGGCTTGACCAAGGTAGGCAGGTTGCCATGATCCCTACGAAAGGGTAAGAGCCAGCCCATGAATGCAGAAAGGGAGATGATGAAGACTTGGGTAAGGTTCTAAGTGAACATGTACTATAATGGAGGATCCTAAGTCTATCCTAGGGTCAGGTAGGGATAAGACTGATGAAAGTAGGAGTTGCCTAATTCCCCAGTTGCACATGACCATAGGGTCGGGAGGTAACAACTATCATTGTCTGAGGGCCATGGGTTAGGAGATTGATCACCTTCATGAACTCATGGGACCCAAAGGGCAGATGAGTAGGGCACTCTCTTGATGCATGAGGGAAGAGGGATGACCCCAAAAGTGCCAGCACCCTATAGACCTAGAGGAGATGACAACATGATGTGTATAAACCATAGTAGGTTCAAGACAAGTTTGATATCATGACGTCCGTGATGTAGAGACATATGTGGCACGTAGCAACTTAGAATTAAAGGTGTATTGGCAAGGTGGGATGTACCATCTCTACTCTTGGAACAGGAAGAACTCTGTATTTGGACTGCAACCAAATGCTTATTTCCTCTTGTTATGGGAGTGAGAGATAGGACATTACGCATGGCTTACACCAAGGATAAGAGATGATGTAGGTTGGAACGTTGCCACAAGAAATGGGAATAGAGAAGATAACCTACCCTGGTAAAGGGAATGATACATGCAGTGCACTGTAGGGGAATATAATGTGAGAATCCGACCCCTCTGAGCTGCAGCTGAGAAAGCTGAGTCCCCGATAGATGGGTCCATTAGAGATGGATGGGTGGAGATGGTTAGGTTTTGACCCTACCTCAGGATAGAGTAATGGGAGATGTTTTCCACGTGTCCAATTTAGAGCACTATGTGAGGTACCCCGACCATGTGCTGAGCAATGAACCTAGTGAGCCCCAAGGGAGGCTGAAATGGCCTGAGTCACCTGTGTAGTTTATAGACTCCGGGATGAAAGAACTCAGAGAAAAGAATATGTGATGATAAAGGTTCTTTGGATGAACCATGAGTACGGTAAAGCCACATAGGGGCCAATGATGGACATGGACAAATCTTATCCTGAATTGTTTGTTTTCTTGTTTGAATTCTGAGGACAAAATTCCTATAAGAGGGGAAGGATGTTATAACCCCAAATTTTGGGTACATATAGTGAGAAATGTAATTTCTCATATTAATCATAATTGAACAAATAATGATAAGATTTGTTTTGAATAAATGGATTCCCTTCACAATAGCCTTGATTGGTTGCTTTGTGGGCTTTATTGGCTATTGGGCTCAATAACAAGGAAAATTCAATTAGTAAATGGATTATTGAATATTCGAGAAAAGAAATATGTAAAAACCTCTAGAAGGCAAATCCAAACAGGATTTCGTGCCTCTTGGGTTCCCTGGATTCCAAGGAGTCCAGAGTAGCAAAAAAAAAGAAAGCAACGAGGAAAGAAAAGATTAATTAAATATATCTTTTTGAAGAAAGAAATTGAAAATAATGATAATATGTGGAAAATGCGTGGAAAGAGGCATAAAAGAGATTTCTTGGGGAAATTTTGTATCCATGAGATTTCTAATGATAAAAGGAATGCCAATGAGGAAAATAGAAGAGAAATAAAGAGAAATCCTCCAAAAGAAATATTTTAATGAGAAATAAAGAAGATAATGTGAATTAATGCATAAAGATAAATCTAGAAGGATAATAAGTGTCCAATAAAGAGAATTTGGAAATAATAAAGTTTCTTGGGTGCCAAGGATCCCCAATAAAGGAAAAGAAAGGGAAAATACCAAATTGGCAATATAAAAGGATAATGTGATACATTATTAATGTATTAGGAGGTTTTGTTAAAAAGGAAAGTAATTTCTATTAAATGAAATAGAAATCTGTGCCTATGAGATAGAAGGCAAGTGTAAAAGAGATTAATTAAGTGGATTTTCGAATCCCTATTTATCCAAGAGTTTTGGCTTACTAAAGGATTAAGTTAAGAGAGAGAAGCTTCCTATTTCATTAAGGAATTTGATTCCTAGTAGGAGAGACTTTACTGATTCATGAGAATACATAATGGGATGTGGTTACCCTCGACTATAAAGGGAAGGGACCCCTGGATCGAATCCAGGAGAAGAGTCCCACGTAGCACTTGCTTTCTCTTCCTTGTTCTATCCTTGAACCCTAAACTATGAGACACCAAGAGATTCTGAAGCAACGCCGGACCCAGGTGCGGTTGCAAAGGTAGTTGGACATAAGTCGAAGCCAAGGCAAGGCCTAGCCGGAGCCGCTATGCCCGAAGCAGAGAGCGATAGATGCAACACGACTGCATGAGATAGCTTGATCGCGAGTCTACCGTATCCGTTTTGCACCCCGCAACAGCTGTTCGAGAAGCTTTGTGGGTGCACCTGGGCACGACGGAGGCAACCCCGCCCTCCTTGGAGGTCGCCGGGGTCAGGAGCAGAGTCGGGGTCGTGCCCAACCGGCGGCTAGGGCGGCAGAACGCGGCCAGCCCGAGGTTGAAGATGGGTTAAGTCGCTTTGGACGAAACTGCCCCTCCGTGGGTTGTAGAAGGTGTCACTTACGCGGGGCTAAATTCGACTTTTCGTTATAAATAAAGAAGGGGCGCGTGCAAGGTAACATGCATGGGGTTGGTTGCCTACGTGGCACCTCCCTATTGGTCGTTTTATGATTTATTTGCAAAAATTGTAATAAAATATTCGTAGCTCGGATCAAAACAAGTTATATATGATTTTTGATCGGGAGAACGAGAGGAATCCAATAAAAATAGTTTCATATCCTGAATCTGATCACAGTTAGAAATGTAGTGTAAATCATCTTCTTTAATGAATTAAAGGTTAAGAAACCCTAATTTGAATAAATAAAGTGTTTAATAGGGTTTAATGGATCATTAGAGTTGATATTAACATGTTAAATGCAAAAAGGTACTTTAAGATCGAAAATGATGATCTTCACACGTAATTAGGTTAATTTAGAGATTATGTGCATAAATATGCTTGCAATATGAAAAGTGCATAAAGCTATCATTTTTAATGACTTAATTAATGAAAAACCCTTAGATTTGATGATAGATGGTTTTAATGATATTCAATGGATGATTCAAGCCGATAATAACCTATTGTTGATAAATGTGAAGATGGAATCCAAAAAGATAATCTTTTAATAAAATTGGCTTAATTTTGGGTTTCATGCATGAATATGCATTAATGAGCTTGAAAACCCTAATTTAGGTGAATATGTCTTTTATTGGTTTAATTGTTCAAATCCATGAATAAATAGGGATATGATGATCCTAAGTCAATTTGGGCATAAAAGACTATTAAAATAAACAATTTGAGCAATTAGGGTTTACATGAGTAGAAAAGAGTATTTTAGGGTTTGTTGATCTAAAAAGGATAAAGTTTGAGAAATTGATCTAAGAAACCCTAATGGATATTAATGGAACCTTAATGCGGATTAGAAACCCTAGTAAGAGAATCCAAGACAATAAAGTAGATTCTTGATTAAGTATGTGATAAATAGAGTACGTATTCTTTTCAGGAGTTATGTGATGATTGAATTGCTTGCTTGGATCTGTTGATTGGCTTGGTTGTATATACATGAAGTATATGTTGAATAATCTGCATGACTCATCAAATCAGGTATGTGGTTACGATTATGAATAACCGTTCTAGTCTCATGGTGATTTCCGAATGTTTTACCGGTTGCTTTAAATAAACTGTTGGATGTTTATTTAGTTCATGCAAATTATAAAGTGAATATGACTATCACATAATGTATATGCCTTCTAGCTCAATCCTTGATCCTCTCTGTGTCGTAATGGCTAACCTGGTACATAGGCTACCTAGAGGGTAGATCCACCAGGTCATGAAAGACTTTGGCTGCCTAGAGGGTAAGTCCATCAAGTCACCTTAGAGAGGTTCCATATAAGTCCTTACAGGGACAACACAAAGTTGGGGATAAGTATGGATTGAGTAGTTTGGCTTAAAATGTAATCTTGATTGTTAAAAAGACTAATTGCTTGATTACATTGTTAGCATAATTGCTTGATTATTGTTTCACCCACATACCAGTTTCGACTGACCGTTGTTTTGTTTGTCGGACATTTAGGTGCAAGATCACAAAGCACAAACAGTAAAGTGACACATTGTGAAATCAAGAATTAAAGAACAAGGAGGAACTAGTTAGAGTAGTTCATCTGTGGTTAGAAGTCTAGTACTTCCAATCTTTTCAAAGGTATGATAAGAAAAATTTTACTACCATTTTCAGTATAGTCTGTTAGAATTTAAAAAATGTTATTGGTTATATGTCGAACCTTGATCCGGAATCTATGGGTGTGGCTTCAACCTCTCAGTCTCCCTTAGTTGGGGGTTATCGGGAGGTGGGGTCGTAACAGTAACATACCTTTATGGAGAGAATAATACATGGATGTTTTACAAACACTAAGAGTATTAAGGAGATCATCTTGTGAGGATGTTTTATCTTGAACTAAGTGGATTTTTGCAAGTGTTACAAGGAATCACAAGGTTGAGTTTGATCACCATGAGGATGAGCTCAGAGTTCTTTGATGAAGACAACCTTAGAGTTTGAGATGAGATGATAGGTATACTGCATGGAGGAGTATGTCTTCCACATTAACTAACACCTAAGAATAAGGAGTGGTAATGAATGCTCTGGTTGAGATATAGCTACCTAGTTTAGCTGGAAGCTAGAAGAAGTTGAGGTTGTTCGACTAACCCTATGTTTGGAAAGAAGATGTGTTTTGGCTAGCACTCAGATGAAATACGATATGTTGAACAAGTTAATGGTTTTTGGGTAGCCAGTTTAGTCATTGACGTAGTAAAAGGAAGGTAATAAAACCCTTTTGAGAGTGGTTGAGGGATTCCGAGGTATCAAGCTTGAGGAATCATAATGATACAAGAGGACATGATATACCTTGGTACTACAAAGATAGTAAGTGATGGTAGCATTCTGGATGCTTAAAACCAAGTTGCATGTAGCATGTGGCCATGCAAGCCAGGAGGTGAAGGACGAACACCATTAACCCAGTGCATGGATATAAAGTATAAAGAGTTCCCGAGAGGGAATGGGAGTTCCTCACTATGGATGTTGTGAGTCTCTCCAAGACCAAGAAGGTCAAGATAAAATATGGGTTATGGTAGATCACCTTACCTAGATGACATGAGAAAGGAAGAGTTCTGTCAAGGGACAGATCTGGTTGAACTACATATGAAAAGAGATGGTTCAACTACACCATGATGCAAATTCAAAGTTCTTGATGTGACCTAAAGGTTCACTTCCATGAGGTGGAAGTAGATACATGAAGAGCTCAGTGTTTGTACAATTTATCACCCCATACTAATGGACAGTATGATCTGGACTAGAGGGTCTGATGAGAGCATGTGTGCTTATTTAGGGTGATACATAGAGACAGTTCTTAAGATGTGATGTTAACCACCATAGGCTTTTATCGGGATGAAAGAAGTTCTGTAAGGAGGTTGTGTCGGTCGCCTCTTCATTATGATGATGTTGGTGAAGGAGGCCTCGCGAAGGTCATAAAAGAACCACAGTGTGTGCAGATGAAGTCACTTAATCGTGCAATGGCTGAGAGAGAGCCCCATGGTGACATGAGTCACAAGTTGATGCAAAGCAGACTGACATGCAGTTCACTGTGGGAGAATATGTGATGTGAAAATCCGACCCCTCTAAGCTATAGCTGAGAAAGCTAAGTCCCCGATATATGGGTCCTTTTGAGATGGATTGGTGGAGATGGTTGTGTAACCTTACCCCTCAGGATAAAATGATGTGTTGCATGAGTCCGATCTAGAGCACTATGTGAGGTAACCAAGCCAGGTGCTGAGCCCTGAACCTATTTAGCTTTTGAAAGGCTGAAAAGTCCTGAGTCACCTATGAGGGTACAATATACCAAGGTAAGAAAGAACTCAGATGGAAGAAAATGAGATAATGAAGGTTCTTGGGAAACACCATGGAAAGGGTGAAGCCACATGGGAGCCCTGATGGACATAAGAAGACTTATCCTATTTGTTTGCTTGCTTGATGGAATTTTGAGGGCAAAATTCTCATAAGAGGGGAAGGATGTTACAACCCCAAATTTTGGGTTCCTTTGGTGAGAAATGTAATTTCTCATAACAAAAATAAATGGGCAAATAATGATGTCTTGTGATTGAATGCATGTATTTTATTTAAAATAGCCTTGTTGGTTTATTTGTGGGCTTTATTGGCTATTGGGCCCAATAACAAGGAAAATTCAATTAATAAATGAATAATCGAGTTTTGAGAAAAGAAAGTGTGGAAACCTCTAGAAGGCAAACCCAAAGAGGGATTTCGTGCCTCTGGGATTCCTTGGGTTCCAAGGAGTCCAAAGTTGCATAGAGAATGCAATAATAAAAGAGAAGATCAATTAGATATTTCTTTATCGAGAAAGAAATTGAGAATAATGATAAAATGTGGAAAACATGTGGAAAAATGTATAATTGATTTATCTTGGTGGATTTTCGTATCCCAATGATTCCTAATGTTAAAAGGAACTCCAAATAAGGAAATAAAAGAGAGATAAAGAGAAATTCTAAAAAAAAAGAGATATTTGAATAAAGAGAAAAGTAAGATAATAAGAAAAGGGATGAAAGATAAGGAAAGAGGCTAAGGAAATATTCCCAAGAGGGGGGATTTCGATCCATTAAGGTTCCTTGAGGTTCAAGGAACTCAAAATAATAATTTAATAGCAAAGGAAAGAGAAAATAGGTGATATATATATATAATTAAGAGATATCTTGAAATTAAATAAAAGGAACGTTTACTTTGAGATAATGAGCCCAATTTTGGTAGAGTGGTAGATTACGTCATGATGGACTTTCCCTCCAAATTTGAGATTAATTGGATATTTGGTCTGGGAGTTATGATTTTTATAAAATATCCTAAAGTGTGATATATATATTAAATGTCACGATTTGTTTCCATATCTTTTGGGCGCATGGCATGACAGCCGTTGGATCTGAGATCCAACAGTGGCTGCTTTCCCTCCTAGCTCGGGTAGGAAAAGGAAAGAAGAACAGTAATATGAGATCTGTAGATTCAATTTCCTCTCCATGCAATTAATGTGCGAAACTGGGATTCATTCTATTAGATTCTGGAGAGAAAACCGCACCCATAGATCCCAAGTTTTCCATGCTTTGGAAGTCCCTTGGGTAAACCCCTGATTTCAGTTCCTCTCTGGCCGTTCTCCATGGCTATGGCCTATATAAAGGGACAATCCCCCTTCTGTGAGGTTGGCTATCTCTTCAAGTTTTGTCGTTGCGGTTTAAGCAACTCGACCCCATCTCCAACTCCTCTTCTCGTTTCCCTTTCACCTACTGGTTCCTTGGATTAGGCAGCAGCCACTCTCCTAGGTCTCTAGCGACTCTGGCCAACTCAGGTCGCCTTTGAGTTGGCAAAGGCATGGCGAAGGTCATGGTTTCCCTTTCGAGTGTTGAGGGGGGTTGCATCTTGAGGTCAACCCTCCAGTTGACCAAGCATGGGACCTGGTTCGCGGTACAGGATAACAAACAGAGGTTGAAGATAACTAGGGGGAAAAGGACCTTGTTGCCCCCGACGTCAGTGAAAGGAGGTAAGGGCAATTTTGACTTTGGCTTCTCTTTAACTGTGATGTGGGGCGCGTCTCTATGGACCGTAGGATTTCGCGTGGTCCACTGGATCATGAATCGAACGGCCCAGTAAAATTGGTAAATAGTCATCTCTATCGAATATTCAAGAAAACTGATGAATCTTGCATAAATCACTAAAAATAGATCCTTTGGCAGAAAAATACAAATAAGTAGTGCTTTTTGCTCAGAAAATCGAGTGGAACCTAATAAAAATATAATTGAAGCCTGATTCCTTATGAAATTTGAAAAATAATGGAAGATATCAACTTTAATATGTTAATGTTTAAAGAACCCTATTTTGGTATGATTAAAGTGATTAGTAGGGTCTAATAGATGATTAAAGTTGATATTAGCCTGTTAATGATAAAAATGAACATTTGGAAGAAAAAGGATGGACTTTTCATATAATTAGTTAATTTAGAGTTTCATATGCATGAATATGCTTCAATGGGCCTTGAAACCCTAATGTTGATTAATTCGACTCTTAATGGCTTTAATTGACTAATTTCATGTTTAAAGTTGGAATATGCTGAATCTAAGCTATTTCCAATATTAAAGTCCCTAATTTGTGGATAAATAACCTTAATATAGAAATTAGGGTTTTCGATTGAATCAAGGAAGAATTAATAATAAATAGAGTTCATATGGGAATTAGACCATAATGAATTATGGGTTGTTAACCTGAAAGAAATTAAAGGTGATAATTGAGTCTAATGACCTTGAAATAACTTAAAAGGATAAAGAAGGTAGTTTTGGTATAAAAGAGAAATAATCGACTTTAATTGGGCTTATGATGTTGAAATTAGGGTTATTGAACTACGAGAGCAGTTAATATGATAAAAGTGTTATGGAGACAAAAACCCTAATGTGATCTAGAAAGCCTAAGGTGGAATCCAAGTCTAGCTTTAGGATGTTTTGGACAAACTATAACACTTGGATCGCATGCATTAATTTCAGGATATTGTTGATTGCTTGTTGATTGATTCTTTATTCTTATTGCTTGGACAATCAAGTTGCTCTGGATCAGGTATGTGGTTCATTATGAATAACCGCCTTAGTTTCCCGATGATTTTTCGGATGGTTAATCGCATTGAATGCAAATTATTAGTTTGGATGTTCATACTTGCAAATTATAAAGTCACTATGATTATCACATTAATAATAGAAGTATGGATTCTCGCACCTACATGCCACCCTGATGGATGATGCCAAAGGTCAGGCCCAGATGGGTAGACCAATGGACACCTTGAGTGGTGACCCCAGGAACCAAGAAGGTGGCCTATGATATTGCATGACTAGTGGGAACCATGAGTGGTGACCCCCAGGCACCAAGCTCGGGATTGAGAAGGTGGCCATAAGTCATTGGCAAAGGGCACCCTAAGGTGGGTATGCCAGGGTTAGGGCAAAAGCGGTGGAGAATGTCATATTGAAAAGTGTAAATTGGCTTGTTAATTAATTTGATTGTAATTAGTAAATTGTTAGTCATATTTGCAAGATTTTGGTTGTTCCCACATATTAGTATATTTCGATATACTGACCGACGTTTTGTTTGTCGGCGTTTTAGGAACATCAATTGAAAGAACAAACAGTAAAGTGACAAATTGTGAAAGTAAAACAGAAAGGTGCAAGGAGAATTAGTTAGAGTGGATTCAAGATTGGATAGATAGATTCCCAAAGTTTTCAAAGGTAAGTAAAGTTTTAATTTTATACCAAATTCCAGTTAGTTAGTAGAATTTCATAATTTTTATTGATTATTTGTCGAACCTTTGATCCTGTTAATTGGATAACGGCACTGACCTTTCGGTCTCCCTTAATTGGGGGTTACCGGGAGGCGGGGTCATTAAAAATATCATATGAAGAAACTAATTCATTAGTCACTAAAGTATATGATAAATACTATCAAAAAGCTAAACATTTAAATAAACAACAAAATTTGGAAAGTTAATTTTTGTGGACTCCACAAAAGGCGAATAAGGGAACAGGATTAAATGCGTCTCTAAAAGCCATATTTGCTAATCTTATTGTGAGTGAAAAAGGTTTAGCACCCCATCTCTCCTGATAGAATAGTATTGAACCCTTATCATAATGTTATCAAGTTAGAGTGGTTTCAAATTGGATAAAAACAACAAAATAAAGTGGTTGAACATTAATGCTTGTTGGCCTTGAGTATGTCATGGATTTCCCATCATTGATGTAAGTTCCTAGTTCTTTTTTTTGTGGGATACTAGTTTGCTCATGATCTCCCATGGTGGATATACATTCCAAGAAGTTTGGACTGATGTGTGGGAACAAAGAGAGAGATGATGGTAAAAGAATACAGTTAAGAGAAAGATTTGATTCTATTTAAGTAATCAGGTCAAACAATATGAATGGTTCAAATCATAGCAGAGTAGTTTAGACACATAAATAGATAAGAAGTTATGAAAATATGGAAGTAGTTATGAGAAGATACTAGAAGTTATGAATCCGAGGAAACAAACAAATTAGATATGTGAGATTATTGTTATTCGGCCTAGCACTGTTTAAAAAATGTTGTGTTAGAGAAATGATCCTCTACAAACAAGCAAAATCAAAAGTGTATAGTGGGGTAATTAATCCTATAGCTTTAGTATAATCAAGAAGGGTCCTAGAATATAGAGGATATGGGGGTCTCTTTATAGGGTCAATTAGGGTTTGTGGTTCCTGGTGAAAATTTTGGAGTGGCGACATATTTGTTGATGCACCATGTGGGGAAGGCTCATTGATCCTTCCAGTCCACCACATGTCACACAATGGATGACTGTGATCCACTAGGTATCCTTGGGCATGATAAAGCATCACTTTTGCATTTAGACTCATTGGATATTTTAGGATAATTCTAGAGAGAATCAAATAAAATCAATGGAAATCACAAATTTTGAAAAAAAATAATAGAATCACAAAGGAAGATGATGAGACATTTGTTCATGATTATTCTTCATAATTGTCAAAACATGATATAGATTTTTATGAGGAGAAATGCAATCATGATTTCTAGCATGCATCAAACTCCATACTTAGTTCTTTACTTTCTCTGAGTCGAGAGCAAAGAAATATCATCACAATAAGTGGCTAAGAGCATGTTAACTTATGAATATTATGAATTAAACATGGTATTATTCAACACTCATACCCCCATATATAACCAAGATAAATATATTTAGACAATATGCTTCTCCATCCTTAATTCCACAATTGAAAATACCATAAAAATCATATTAAGCATAAAATTTAGAAATGATTGTACTTGATCCATTGCATAAGAGTTAATAGTATATCATAATGCATATAACAATGAAATATATATATATATATATATAGGCTAGAATACACTCGAGTGTATAGATCGCACAAATACACTCAAGTGTGTTTGCATATCAAGACTATTTTTTGAAAAATGTAAACCATTGATCTTCACTGTCATACTATAACTAGGCTACATACAAATTTTGAGCCCATTTGGATGAGTGTAAGTCACTCATCCAAGGGCAACAAAATTGAAGCGCAAAACTAATTTGAAATGCATAATTTTTGCGGTCTTTATTACATGACCTATAAATGTCCAAATGTGCTCAAGTTTTGCGTATGTGCTATTCACAACATGTTTAAGAAGATCAATAGATTAGATTTTTGAAAAAAATATTACATCATGAAAAAATACTTGAGTGTATCCTACTCCGAATACACTCAAGTGTATCCTGCTCCGAATATACTCGAGTGTATTCTGGCCTGACTCTCTCTCTCTCTCTTTCTATATATCTCTCTCTCCCTGTCTCTCTCTATCTCTCTCTCTCTCTCTCTATATATATATATATATATATATATATATATATAATTTGTACATAGGAGATCCACTTATTAGTCCAATCCAACTAGGTTGGGTTGTAGGGACAAATATCATTTTAGTTACCTCTAGTCCAAGGAATTCTAGATAAATTGAGAGAAATAAGAAGAAGTCCTTACACTCTATGATAATAGAGTATTCATATTTTTAAATAGAAGCCTCGCTTCACTTTATTGAATGCTAAGTGGAGAGTGTAAGGACTTCTTCTTATTTCTCTCAATTTATCTAGAATTCCTTGGACTAGAGGTAACTAAAATGATATTTGTCCCTACAACCCAACCTAGTTGGATTGGACTAATAAGTGGATCTCCTATGTACAAATGCTCAATTAACTGACCTATTAGTCATTCCACATGACAAATTGAATTTTGTGTTTTATATGTTTCTATTGAATAGGGGGCTAGATGGCATTTCATCATTTTTTGTAGACAAATAGATCTCATGGGTAGTACATACATACAACAACTAAGAAATGAATATTGTTTCTACTATTTCTTTTAATATTTAATCATTTTTAAATGCAAATAGCAATTAATTTTGAAAAATAACATTAATGTTTCTCATTATATCAATGCCTAAGAGTGTTTCTTTCAACAATCATGAGGTGGTGAATATAGGATCCCTTTATCTAATACATAAAAGCAATTCATTAGTCAATTTTTATAACATGAAATTGAATTTACTGATAATATATAGAAGAAACATGAGAACCATCTAGTCAAAATCAGATCTTGCCAAAATCCTAAGAATAGATTAGAATTATATGATATTACGTAGTAATTTTAGTATTTTAAAATGAAACTAAATATATAACTAAAAATTATAGATTTTAAAACGTTCTAAAAATAATTTTAACCCAAAAGTGTTAAAATATAACTCCCTACACCCCAAATTTAGATCAATATTCATCCTCAGTAAGACATACTATTGGATGAATAGTATTGATATTATTCTAGAAAAATAGTATGGTGATGGGGTTCAACTGAATGGATTGGTTTGGGAGTACCCCTGGAAGTGTGGACCTAAAATACAAACATGGTTTGATGCAAGAAGCATATACCTATACCCTTAGTATCTAGAATATGATAGTGGATAAGAAGTATACTGGATGGTAGGACGCATCACCATTTTTGTAACGACCCCGCCTCCCGGTAACCCCCAATTAAGGGAGGCCCGAAGGTCAGAGCCGTTATCCCAATTAACAGGATCAAAGGTTTGACAAATAATCAGTAATAATTATAAAATTCTACCAAACTATACTGAAAGCTGGAATAAAATAAAACTTTGCATACCTTTTTAAAAAACTTGGATATCTAACTTTTGTCCACATCTGGACTTTATTCTAACTAATCCTCCTTGCACTTTATTTCTTAATTTCACAATATGCCACTTTACTATTTGTCCTTTTCAATTTGTACCTGAAACGCCGACAAACAAAATGTCAGTCAACATATAGGAATATGCCAGTATGTGGGGACAACCAAAATATCGCAGATATGGCTAACAATCTAAAAATAACAATCAATTTAATTAACAAGCCAAATTATGCTTTTAGTGTGATATTCTCCACCTCTTTTGCCCTAACCCTGGCATACCCACCTTAGGGTTTCTCTTTTTCCAATGACTGAAGGCCACCTTCTCAATCCCGAGCTTGGTGCCTGGGGTCACCTCTCATAGTGCCCATTATTCATTCTATAAAGACCACCTTCTCAATCCTGAGCTTGGTGTCTGGGGTCACCACTCATGGTGCCCATTGGTCTTCACTCCTGGGCTTGAACTTTTGGCATCATTCATTAGGGTGGCATGTAGGATAGAGAATACACACTTCTATTATTATTGTGATAATCATAGTGACTTTATGATTTGCAAGTATGGACATCCAAACTAATAGGTTGCATTCAATGCGATGAATCATTTGGAAAATCTTTGGGAAACTAATGTGATTAACCATAATTAACCACATACATGTCAGGCTGATTTGAGATAGAATTAATCCAATCAATGCAAGAAATCAAATAGGCAAGAAAGCAGACAAAGAGATCCTAAAATATGCATACAATTTCCTATCATTGATCATGCCATCAAGATCTATTAAACCTAGCTCGCTTCCTAGGGTGTCTAGTCCACTTTTAGGGTTTCCATTATAATTAGGGTTTCACTTCATTTATACTATTTTAAACCCTAATTTTATGCAATTACTCACAAACCCTAATTATCTCATCTATTCCTCATGAAAGATATTAAGGCTACCTTTTAACAACATACAACCTTAATTTTGGATTAAAGGCACAATGAAACATCAACTCCATTATGCCTCTTTTACATTAGAACAACCATTTTTATCCTTTTAATTTATGACAAGATCATTAGGCCCAATTATCATCTTCGGTTCCTTTCAAATTAACAATTCTTAGTTCATTATGGTCTAATTCACATATGAACTCTATTTATCATTAATTCCACCTTTATCCACTAGAAAACCCTAATTACCATATTAAGGGTATTTATACACAATTAGGAACCTTTATACTCAAAATATCTTAGAGTCATCATATCTCATCTTTATTCATGAATTTGAATAATTAAAGCCATTAAGAGTCGCAATGACTAACCTTAGGGTTTCAAGCCCCATTAAAGATCGTTTATGTACATGGAACTCTAAATTAATCCAATTACGTGCAAAACTCATCCTTTTTATTCTTAATGTACCTTTTTATTATTAACAGGCTAATATCAACTTTAATCATCCATAAAACCCTTCTAAATACATTAATCATCTCAAATTAGGGTTTCTTAATCATTAATGCATTAAAGTTGATAACTTTCACTACTTTTCGAATTTCAAGAGGAATTAGGCTATTAAACCATTTTAATGGATTCCTCGCATTTTTATGAGAAAAAATCATATTTTACATGTATCGATCCAAGCAACCAATAAAAAGATATGATTTTTGCAATATTAACTTACTTGGACCAATCACTGAGCGCCACATCATCCCTTGCATGCAACGTAGCCAATTAGGAAAACATAACACAATGACTGTTCTGCCCTCACATAAAAGACCCGCTCTTCATACCCAGAAGGGGTATAACGGTCCAATGACCACTCATCTTCATGCTTGTGACACCCTACGCTGTCGCCGGTTAGGTCCGTCCGTGGGGGGTTAATCTTCCCCTCCCAAGGTCCAAAGACTCCCACCCACCATCGCACTAGCTCTGCAGCATCCCGCCACACCTAGGGCATCACCCAACTGCAGCCGAGGTGGCCAGAGTCGGGCGCGATGGCCGGCGCTATCTGGCAGGTTGTGCAAGCCTGTTGCAGGTGGTCGCGCGAGGTTGATTTCTAGAGAACGATAGCCGATCCTCCTCAGGTCGATGAGGAACCACCAGGCCTTCTCCATGATGACACCATGGCCCTTCCTTGCTCTGGTGTGTCTCTATCCTCTCAGGGCTAGGGTTTGCACAAAAAGAACAAGTAGAAGAGAGAGAGTTGCGTGGGATCTCTCTTGAACTCGAACCAGGTGTTCTACCCCTTATATATGGGGAGGGTATCCACACCCTATGGTGTTCACCCATGAGGAAACAAGTCAAACTCTCAAAAGGAAACATATTCCTTCATTGAGAAGCAATCTTCTCTCTCCTAATTATCCTTTTAATAAACCATGTTCATTGGATATTTAAGAATTCAAAAATTCTCTCTACTATTCTCTTTATGCTTGACTTTTAATCCATTGGCATGAATTAATATTTTCTTTTAGTAGAAAATACCTCCTTTTTAACAATACCACAAAATTCATTAATTATGCATCACATTATCCTCTTGTTTTTTATTATTTGTATTTTCACTTTCTTTTTATTCATTGAGGCTCCTTGGACCCCAAGAAACTCTAATATTTTTAAATCCTTTTTAGTGGATACTCATTATCCTGCTAGATGCATCTATATCCATTATTTCTCATTATCTTATTCATTTCTTTAGTAAAATATCTCTTTTTGAGGATTTCTCTTTACCTCTCTTTTTATTTTCCTTATTGGAATTCCTTTTAACAATAGAAATCTTATGGTTACGAAAATCCACCAAAGATAACTCAATCATACCTCTTTCCACTTATTTCCCATATTTTATCATTGTTTTCAATTTCTTTCTTAATAAATAAATATTTAATTGATCTTTTCTTTTCTTGTTGCATTATCTTTGCAACTTTGGATTCCTTGGAACCCAAGGAACCCAAGAGGCATGAAATCCACCTTTGGATAATATTATTTGCCTTCTAGAGGTTTCTACATCTTTATTTTCTCCATTACTTATTTACTTATTTAATAATGGAGTTTCTTTTGTGTTTTCCTTGTTATTGGACTCAATAGCCAATAAAGCCCAAAAAACAACCAATAAGGCTATTGTAAACGAAATACTTTTATTCAAAACAAATCATATCATTATTTGTTCAAATATCTTTAATAGGAGAAATTACATTTCTCACCAAAAGAACCCAAAATTTGGGGTTGTAACATCCTTCCCCTCTTATAGGAATTTTGCCCCCAAAATTCCACCAGGCACACAAACAAATAGGATAAGCCTTTCTTATGTCCATCATGGCTCCCATGTTGCCTCACCCTTTCCATGGTGCTTCCCAAGAACCTTCATCATCTCATGTTCTTCCATCCGAGTTCTTTCTCACCTTGGTATATCATACCCTCATAGGTGACTCAGGACATTTCAACCTCTCATAAAGCTAACTAGGTTCATGGCTCAGCACATGGCTTGGGTACCTCACATAGTACTCTAGACCAGACTCATGGAACACATTATACATCATGTTATCCTCAGGGGTAAGGCTAAACATAACCATTTCCACCAATCTATCTAAAATGGATCCATATACCGGGGACTCAACTTTCTCAATTGTAGCTTAGAGGGATTAGATTTTCACATCACATGCTCTCCCGCAGTGAACTGCATGTCAATCTACTTTGCATCAGTTCATGACTCATGTCATCCTTGGGCTCTCTTTCAGCCATTTCATGATCAAAGCGACTTCATCTGCACACAATGTGGTTCTTTCTTGACCTTCATGAGGTCCCTTCACCAACATCATCTTAATGAAGTGGTGACCAACACAACCTCCCTTACAGACCTTCTTTACATCCTGATACTATCTATGGTGGTTATCATCACATCTTACAGAGGACAAGAACTGTGTTCATGTATCACCCTGCACAAGCACTAATGCTCTCATCAGACCCTCTAGTCTGGATTAAACTAACCATTAGTTAGGGGTTATAAACCGTACTAATATCGAGTTCTTCATGTCCATACTTCCACCTCATGAAAGTGAATCTTTAGGTTATACTCAAGAACTTTTGAACTTGCATCATGGTGTAGTCGAACCATCTCTCTCATATGTAGTTCAACCAGATCCATCTCTTGACAATATTCTTCCTTTCTCATGTCATCTAGGTAAGGCAATCTACCATAACCCATATTGCATCTTGAACTTCCTTAGTCTTGGGGAGACTTACCACAACATCCATAATGATCAACTCCCAATTCCCCTCAGGGACTCTTCATCCTCTATACCAACTCATTGGGTTACTGGTGTTCATCCTTCACTTCCTGACATGCAAGGCGACAAGCCACATGCATCTTTGTACACTTTTCATCTTAGGCATCAAAGTACTGCTACCACTTATTATCTTAGCAATACCATGGAGTATGGTGATCTTAAAATCATGATCTCCTGTATGTCATGATTCCTCAAGATTGATTCCTCGAAAACCCTAAACCACTCTAGTTGGGGTTTCATCACCTTCTTTTCCAGAGAAGTGCATATGAGGTTCTACAACCATCCTTTTATTGCATCAAAGCATAGGCTAGCTAACCAAAAATGTAACACCTGGGCCCACTGTCCAAGGCTCTAGTAGAGTTTCAGGAATGATGACTGGCCCCACATACCACCACTAGCCTTAACTGCGTACTTTGTCCACACTGACGTGCAAGCTAGGATCAACTTCCCGACTGGTCACCCATCCTAGTACTACTCCAAGCTGAGCACGCTTAACTATGGAGTTCTTTAGAGATGGGCTCCCAGAAAAGGAGATGCACCTTGGTGATATGGGTAGTCCAATCATTCCTTATAAGATCTTTTTATCCGAGGTCTCAAATCCTAGGATGTTACAATCTCCCCCACTTAGACTCTTGACGTCCTCGTCAAGGCTCAACTATAAGGCCTCATAATCTCTTCCCCATTTTAGTGCAAACCCACAATGACCCATGGACACCCAGCTCCCGATCACGGAACACCAGCGCAAGGGTGGCTACGTCAACCATGGACAACCCTTTCCTACATGCCTGGACCGCACGGCTCAAGACTGGCATGCCATGCCCATGTGGGCCACACCTACTAGAGGGGAATCGGCTCTGATACCATTTGTAACACCTGGGCCCACTGCCCAAGGCTCTAGTAGAGTTTCAGGAATGACGACTGGCCCCACAGACCACCACTAGCCTTAACTGCATACTTTGTCCACACTAACGCGCAAGCCAGGATCAACTTCCCAACTGGTCACCCATCCTAGTACTACTCCAAGCTGAGCACGCTTAACTATGGAGTTCTTTAGAGATGGGCTCCTAGAAAAGGAGATGCACCTTGGTGATATGGGTAGTCCAATCATTCCTTATAAGATCTTTTATCGGAGGTCTCAAATCCTAGGATGTTACAATTCTCTCTTTCTGCATTCATGGGCTAGCTCTCATCCTTTCATAGGCATCATGGAAACCTGCCTACTTTGGTCAAGCCCCATACCGGTTACCTCCATGGTAACACATTCATATGCAATTAGAGATGGATATCTATGGGTCTACAGGTTCATTCTCATACCATGCACTTTTCACTTAACTTCTCAAGATCCTGTGAGGCCTCTTCAGGTTACCTCAAACCAACAAAACTGATACACACCCTACCAAAGGGATCCCTTTCCCAGGATGGAAGGAAAACTATCTATTGACATCAAGGTCACCAAAAGATCTTAGGTCTAGGGTTTACATCCACACGAGCCTACTTAACCCTAGCAAGCCATTAAGGCACAAGAAGATCACTTATCAAACCATGCTAGGTCATACTTGTCCTCTTTCCTGTGAGGCCTTGTACCTTGTTGGTTGTCCTTGAGGAGGACCCAACCCTAGGTGTTACTCGAGTTGAAGGATGACAAGAAGTGCATGTCATGCCTTTTGCATGCTTGGTTCATAGTTAAGAGATAGAGCATGCAGTTGGACACCTACAACTGAACCTAGGGTCCTAGGCTTAAGAGGGGAAGTAGTGTACCTAATGCTCATGGTGAGAGATGAGTTCCTGGGCAAAGCGAGCGTGGTACTTCTCATGAATAGAGGAAAAGGGAAGCCCCTTAAGTTTAAGGTATGTTCGATGAACCCCTCACAACTAGGATAATGATAAGGGAAAGAATGATCTTGATCCGATATTGAGGAAAGAGGACAAGTATGACCTAGCATGGTACAGTAAGTGGGCTGCTTATGCCTTAATGGTTTGCTAGGGTTAAGTACGCTCGTGTGGATGTAAACCCTAGACCTAAGAGCTTTTGTGACCTCAGAGATAGTTTTCCTCCCATCCTGGGAGAGGGACCCCTTTGGAAGGGTGTATATCAGTTTTGTTGGTTTAAGGTAACCTAAAGAAGTCTCATAGGATCTTGAGAAGCTAAGTGAAAAGTACATAGTATGAGATTGAATCTACAGACCCATAGATATCCATATCTAGTGCATGTGAATGTGTTACCATGGAGGTAACCAGTATGGGGCTTGACCAAGGTAGGCAGGTTGCCATAATGCCTATGAACGGATGAGAGTCTGCCCATGAATGCAGAAAGAGAGATGATGAAGACTTGGGTAAGATTCTAAGTGAACATGTACTATAATGGAGAGTCCTAAGTCTATCCTAGGGTCGGGTAGGGATAAGACCGATGAAAGTAGGAGTTGCCTCATTCCCTAGTTGCACATGACCATAGGGTCGGGAGGTAACAACTATCATTGTCTGAGGGCCATGGGTTAGGAGATTGATCACCTTCATGAACTCATGGGACCCAAAGGGCAGATGAGTAGGGCACTCTCTTGATGCATGAGGGAAGAGGGATGACCCCAAAAGAGTCGGTACCCTATAGACCTAGAGGAGATGACCAAGGATATAAACCTTAGTAGGTTCAAGACTAGTTTGATATCATGATGTTTGTGATGAAGAGACATATGTGGCATGTTGCAACTTAGATTTAAAGGTGTACTGGCAAGGTGGGATGTACCATCTCTACTCTTGGAATAGGAAGAACTATGTATTTGGACTGCAGCCAAATGCTTATTTCCTCTTGTTATGGGGTGAGAGATAGGACATTACGCATGTCATACACAAAGGATAAGAGATGATGTAGGTTGGAACGTTGCCACGAGAAATGGGGATAGAGAAGATAACCTATCATGGTAAAGTGAATGATACATGGATGGTTTGCAAACACAAAGAGGAATGAGGTAGTCACCTTATGAGGAAGTTTCTATGATGAGCTATGTAGAACTTACAAGTTATACCAGGTTGAGTTTGGTCACTATGATGATGAAATCAGAGAGTGTTCTTAATGGATATAGACATGGAGTTGGAGGTAATATGATAAGTGAAATACATGAAAGTGTAATGTTACTTAATACCTAAGGATGTGAAGTGGTAATGGATGCTCTGGTTGTGATACATCGGACTTGTTTGACCAGAAGCTAGAAAGGGTTGATTGGCTAACCTTAAGTTCGAAAAGGAGAGGTGTTTGGATAACACTCAAATGTAACAAGATACATTGAAAAGCTATGGTTGTTTGGTTAGCCAGACTAGTCCTAAATGCAATGAAAGGATGGTGGTAGAACCTCAGATGCACCTCTTTGGAAGAGAAGGTGACGAAACCCTGACTAGAGTGGTTTAGGGTGTTAGAGAGTTAGATCTTGAAGGAATCATGACGTACAACAAATCATGGTTGAAGATCACCATACGCCGTGGAAAATGACAATAGCACTTTGGATGCTTAAGATGAGGTTGCATGTGGTTTATGGCCATGCAAGCCCAGAGGTAACGGACGAACCCCAGTAACCCAGTGTATCGATATAGAGAACAAAAGAATCCCTAAGAGGGAATGAGAGCTCAACACTATGGATGTTGTGATAGGTCTTCCCTAGATCGAGGAAGGTCGCGATGCAAAATGGGTTATGGTAGATCGCCTTATCTAGATGACATAAGAAAGAAAGAGTTATGTCAAGGGATAGATCTAGTTGAACTACCCATGAGAAAGATGGTTCAACTACACCATGAAGCGAGTTCAAAGGTTCTTGAGTTTGACCTAAAAGTTCACTTCCATAAAGTGGAAGTAGGTACATGAAGAACTCAATGTTAGTTTATCACCCCTAACTATGGTTAGTATGATCCAGACTAAAGGGTCTGATGAGGGCATGTGTGCTCATTCAGGGGTGATATCTAGAGACAGTTCTTGTCCTATGAAAGATGTGACAATGACAACCATAGCCAGTATTGGGTTTTAATGAAGCTCTGTAAGGGAGGTTGTATCGGTCACCACTTCAAGGTAATGTTGGTGAAAGGACCACATGATGGTTAGAAAAGTACCGCATGATGGTTAGAAAAAGGGACCCTAGTACGTGTAGATGAAGTTGCTTTGATTGCACAAGGGCTAAAAGGAGCCTAGAGACGATGAGAGTCGTGAGCAGATGCAAAGTAGACTGACATACAAGTTATTGTGGGAGAAAATGCGACATGAAAATCCAACCCCTCTAAGTTATATCTAAGAGAGCTGAGTCCCCGATACATGGGTCCATTAGAGATGGATGGGTGGAGAAGGTTAGGTTTGACCCTACCCCTCAGGATAGAGTAATGGGAGATGTTTTTCATGTGTCCAATTTAGAGCACTATGTGAGGTACCCCGACCATGTGCTAAGCAATGAACCTAGTGAGCCCCAAGGGAGGCTGAAATGGCCTGAGTCACCTGTGTAGTTTATAGACGCCAGGATGAAAGAACTCAGAGAAAAGAATATGTGATGATAAAGGTTCTTTGGAAACGCCATGAGTACGGTAAGGCCACATAGCGGCCAATGATGGACATGGAAAAGTCTTATACTGAGTTGTTTGTTTGCTTGTTTGAATTTTGAGGACAAAATTCCTATAAGAGGGGAAGGATGTTATAACCCCAATTTTTGGGTCCAAGTGGTGAGATATATAATTTCTCATATTAAAGATGTTTGAACAAATAATCATATATTTGGTTGAGAATAATTGGATTTCGTTTAAAATAGCCTTGTTGTTTGATTTGTGGGATTTATTGGCTATTGGGCCCAATAAAAAGGAAAATAACAAAGGAAATTCAATTAGTAAATGGATAATTGAATTTTAAGAAAAGAAATATGAGGAAACCTCTAGAAGGCAAATCCAAAGAGGATTTCGTGCCTCTTGGGTTCCTTGGGTACCAAGGAGTCCAAGGTTGCAAAAAGAAAGCAATAAGAGAAGAAAAGATTAATTAAGTATTTCTTAAATAAGAAAGATATTGAAAATAATGATAAAATGTTGGAATAAGTGGGAAAAAGGTGTAATTAGGAGATCCTTTATGGAATTTCGTGTTCCAAGGATTCCTAATGATAAAGAAATACCAATGAGGACAATAAAAGAGAAAGAAAGAGAAATTCTCAAAAAGAGATATTTTAATGAGAAATAAACAAGATAATGTGAAATAATGCCTAAAGATGCATCTAGAAGGATAATAAATATCCAATAAAGAGAATTTCGAAATAATAAAGTTTCTTGGGTGCCAAGGAGCCCCAATAAAGGAAAAGGAAGAGAAAATACCATAATTATAAAATAAAGAGATAATGGGAATACATAATCCATTAATTATGTAAATTTGATTAAAGGAAGTATTTTCCTAAGGATATATATATATATATATATATATTCGTGGCCAATAGATTAAAAGGCAAATAAAGAGATTGAAGGAGAGGGATTTCGATTTTCCTAATAATATGAAATATCTAAGAGAGAGAGAAAAAAAGAGAGAGAGAAGCATTGCTTCTCTTTGAAGGAAAACGATTCCCATTAGAAGAGGGACTTCGTTTCTTTAAGGAAAGCCATCCTAGGGCTTCGTTTCTCTTCCCTATAAAAGGGGTAAGGTCTTGGTTCGAGTTCGGGAAAGAATCCCACGCAGCAATCCCCTTTCTCCTTCTTCCTTCATGTAAAACCCTAACCAAGATGGGAATCATGACCCTGGTTCAATGGGGAACTGTTATGCAGTCTTGTTGGTTGCGAGATACTCTCACTAAGGCCTAGCGATGTTCTGCCTTCATCCCCATACCCCCATCTCCACGTAGCACCCGCTGGAGGTCCAAACCTTGGCCGTGAGTTGCTGACATGTTTCCCACGAAAGATCCGCCTATGCCGCGATCTGGGTGGCGCCCCAGGTGTGCCCAAGAGCGGCGGAGGCAAGGGAGACATTTCCGGTGAAGATCCAGTCCAGAACGGAAGGCTAGCACCGCACAGAAGCTGCTCCATCGCAGCTAGGGCAGCGCTGCTGCCGCGGATCCAAGGAAGAAGAAGACCCGGGCGGTATTTGACCACTCTACCCCTCAGTGCGCCAAAGACATACCTCTTAAGTGGCGGGTAAAATTGACATTCGGTTATAAACTGAAGGCGGGCCGCGTTGCATGAGCTGGATGACGTGGCGCCATCCGATTGGTCAAGTGAGTGTTTTAATGCAAAATTCGTAGATAATTAACCGTAGCTCGGATTAAAACAAGTTATATATGAATTTTGATCAAGAGAACACAAGGAATCCAATAAAAATAGTTTTCTAGCCTGAATCTGATCATAGTTCAAAATATAGTGTAAATTATCATCTTTAATGAATTAAAGATTAAGAAACCCTATTTTGATATGATTAATGTGTTTAATAGGGTTTAATGGATCTTTAGAGTTGATATTAATATGTTAAATGTAAAAAGGAACATTGAGTTGAAAAAGGAAGAACTTTGCACATGATTAGTCTAATTTAGAGTTTATATGCTTGAAATTGGAAAAATACAAAAAGTTATCATCTTTAATGATTTAACTAAGGAAAAACCCTTAGATTTGATGATAGATGGATAATTCAAGCTGATATTAACCTGTTGTTAATAAAAGTGAAAATAGGATTTTAAAAGATGATCTTTTTATATAGTTGGATTAATTTAGGGTTCTATGTACATGAATATGCCTTAATGGGATTAGAAACCCTAATTTATGTTAATATGAATTCTAATAGTTTTAATTGTACAAATCGAAGAATAAAATAGAGATATGATGATTTGAAGATAAATTGAGTACCAAAGATCTTTAATGGGAATTATTTGGATAATTAGTGTTTCCTAGTGTATAAAAGTGGAAATAGTGATAAATAAGGTTCATATATGAGAGTTGAACTATAATGAAATATGATTTATCAATTTGAAAGAAACCGAAGATGATAAGCCTTAATGTTTTGGATATGACCTAAAAGGATAAAGATAATAGTTTTAGTGTAAAAGAAACATATTAGACTTAATTGACATTCAATTGTGCCTATGATGTAGAAATTAAGGTTTGTGAACTAAAAGAGCATTAAAAGTGATAAATGCATAATGAAGGTTAAAACCCTAAAGTTGGCCTAGAAATCATAAGGTGGAATCCAAGTTGATCTTGAGGATGTTTGAATAAAACAATGACACTTGAATGTTATGCATTATTTTTAGGATATTGTTGATTGCTTGCTAATTGTGTTGAATGTTAATGCATGGACATCAAGTTACTATGGATCAGGTATGTGGTTACTTATGAATAACCGCTTAGTTTCCCGATGGTTTCTCAGACGTTTAATCACAGTGAATGCAACTAAACTGTTTGGATGTTCATATTGCAATCATAAAGTGACTATGACTATCACATAATGTATATGCCCAAAAATCAGATCCTGGTTCTCTCTGTGGCATAATAGCTAACCTAGTACCTGGCTGCCTTTGGGTAGGTCCATCAGGTTAGAGAAAGGCCTAGTACATGGCTACCTATTGGGTACGTCCATCAAGTCTATGGATGACCTAGTACATGGCTACCTATTGGGTAGGTCCATCAGGTCTATGGATGACCTAGTACATGGCTACCTATTGGGTAGGTCCATCAGGTCTATGGTTGACTTAGTACATGGCTACCATTGAGGTAGGACCATCAAGTCACAATGAGTTAGATATTGGGCTATCTACGGATAGTGCCAAGCGACTCTATTACCTAAAAGAGAGGTGAAATCTATGTCCACTACAGGGACAACCCAGAGTTCGAGAATATGTATGGATTGAGTTGTATGGCTTAAGATGTAATGTTGATTGTTAAATGATTAGTTGATTGGTTATATTGTTAACATAGTTGAACATTATTTGTTTTCCCCCACATACCAGCTACGGCTGACCGACGTTTTGTTTGTTGGCGTTTTAGGTACAATGAAAAGAACAAACAGTAAAGTGGCACATGTGATACTAAAAGAGAATTAAAGTGCAAAGGAGGATTAGATAGATTAGTATCAGTGTGGATAGAAGTTTAGAAATCCAAGTTTTCAAAAGGTATGTAAAGAAAAATTTTATTACCGTTTTCAGTATAGTCTGTTAGAATTTAATAATTGTTTATGGTTATATGTCGAACCTTTGATCCGGGATTAATGGGTGCGGCTCAACCTCTTGGTCTCCCTTAATTGGGGGTTATCGGGAGGTGGGGTCGTAACATTTGGTACAATGAAATTCGTGGGCAAGCAGTGGTCCTTTCACCAACATCACCTTACTGAAGTGGTGACCGACACAACCTCCCTTACAGAACTTCTTAAAATCCCGATACAGGCTCTGATACCATTTGTAAGACCTGGGCCCACTGCCCAAGGCTCTAGTAGAGTTTCAGGAATGACGACTGGCCCCACAGACCACCACTAGCCTTAACTGCGTACTTTGTCCACACTGATGTGCAAGCCAGGATCAACTTCCCGACTGGTCACCCATCCTAGTACTACTCCAAGCTGAGCACGCTTAACTATGGAGTTCTTTAGAGATGGGCTCCCAAAAAAGGAGATGCACCTTGGTGATATGGGTAGTCCAATCATTCCTTATAAGATCTTTTTATCCGAGGTCTCAAATCCTAGGATGTTACAAAAAAACTACTAACGTGTTCAAAAAACTTTGTTAGTATTAGCCAAACATATCTCACAAACTTAGGGTTGACCTAACAACGTCTTCTAGCCTCCAGCTAAACTAGGCAGTTGCACCTCAACTAGAGCATCCATTACCACCTTACATCCTTCTGTGTAAGGTAATGCTGAAGACATACACCTTCATGTATTTCACTTATCATCTCATCTCAGACTCTAAGTCTATCTTCATCAAGAAAACTCTGAGCTCATCCCCTTGGCTGTCAAACTCAACCTTGTATAACTTGCAAATTCTACATAGCTCATGATAAAACATCCTCACAAGATGACTACCTTATTTCTCTTAGTGTTTGTAAACCATCCATGTATCGTTCACTCCACAAGGGTATGTTATCATCTCTGTCCTCATAGCAACGTTCCAACTCACATCAAATTTTATCCTTGGAATATGTCATGCGTATTGTCCTATCTCTCACTCCCATAATAAGAGGAAATAAGCATTTGACTGCAATCCAAATACAAATTTATTCCCATTCCAAGAGTAGAGATGGTACATCCCACCTTTCCAGTACACCTTTAAATCTAAGTTGAAACGTGCAACATATGTCTCTACACGATCATCTCAATGTCAAAGTTACTTCCATGGAAAACTGATCTCAAACCTACTTGGGTCCACACACAATCCTTGGTCATCTCCTCTAGGTCTATACGGTGCCGAAACTTTTGGGGTTATCCCTCTTACCTTATGCATCCAGAGAGTTCCCTCCTCATCTTCCCTTTGGGTCCCATGAGTTCATGACGGTGATCAGTCTCCTAACCCATGGCCCTCAAACAATGATAGTTGTTACCTCCCGACCCTATGGTCATGTGCAACTAGGGAATTAGGCAACTCCTACTTCCATCGGGCTTAATCCTACTTGACCCTAGGATAGACTTTGGATTCTAATATAGTACATGTCCAACTTAGAACCTTACCCAAGTCTTCATCATCTCTCTTTGCATCCATGGGTTGACTTTCATCCTTTCATAGGGGTCATGGCTACCCGCCTACCTTGGTCAGGCCCCATACTGATTACCTTCATGGTAACACATCCTCATGCACTTAGAGATGGTTATCTATGGGTCTTACATGTTCATTCTCATACTATGTACTTTTCACTTAGCGTCTCAGGATCCTATGAAACCTCTTTAGGTTACCTCAAAACCAACAAAACTGGTATACACCCTACCAAAGGGTCCCTCTCCCAGGATGGGAGGAAACTACATCTTGATAAAAAAGGTCACAAACATCCTTATGTTTAGGGTTTACATCCTCATGAGCATGCTTAACCCTAGCAAGCTACTAAGGCACAAGGATACCACCTACTAAACCATGCCAGGTCACACTTGTTCTCATCCTCAACATTGGACCAAGAACAAACCTTCCCATGTCACCAACTTTGCTGTGAGGGGTTCATCAAACATACCTTAAACTTAAGGGGTTTCCCTTTCCTCTAAACATGAGGAGTACCCTGCTCGAATCTATAAAAACTCAAATCTCATCATGAGCATCAGGTACACCACTTCCCCTCTTAGGCTTAGGAACCCTAGGTTCACTTTTCTGATGTCCAACTGTCTGCTCAACTTTTTAACCACTAGCCAAGCATGTATAGGGTATGAAATGCACTTCCCTTGATCCTTCCACTTGAACAACACTTTAGAGTGGAGTCCTCCTCAAGGACAACCAACTAGGTATAAGGCCTCACTACTGGTTACTTAAACCTCCTCTGGGTCTAAGGAACTCTTCTTCCTATCCCTAGAAGGTAAGCACGCATATCATCTGCACAGTACTAGCAACCTCATCCTCTCTCTAGGGTTTGGTTCCTATAAAGATAACCAAGATACCATCAGCCTCCATGGATCAAGCATGAGGCAACCACTATCATCCACTTAGGTCGCATCATCCTCAACTCCCACTATTCCTCACATCTCAGAGTCTAAGCTTCCAACCTTCTTGCTTGGGTCCTACTCTCTCTCTAGAGCTATCAAACAACTGCACTACCAGAGGTCCTCTCTTAATGAAGGTGGATCAAGATCACAAGCATACCCCTACATGGGTGAAGTCTATGTTCAAACTTATGTTCTCTCAAGATTATCCATAGCCCCTTTATGCTTATCTCATAAGCTATCCAACATACTCTCCTGGACAAGGTTTTAGCCTAGTTTCAGCACTACTAACATACTCTGGGTGCATACTATGCCGTGCCCATATAATCCCATCGAGTTTCTATAGGTTCTTCACTAATCTCATCAATAAAGGAGCCATCCTTCACTCTAACATGCACGATCCTTCCCAGGGTTGGGTAGCCAAAGGTACTAGGTCATCCAACCACACATGGCTCATATCGTCATGGGCATCCAAAATCATGTCCACCCACACACCTGGTCTATTATGACATCTAACTAATCATGTCATCTCTTTCTCTAACCACCACTTAGGGTTAGGGTTAGCATCATCCTCAGAGGATGTGCTAGGTCTCTACTTATAAAGGAGATCTTTGCCTCCAAGACCAACTCTCTCTACTCATCCTCCTGACAAGAAGGTCTAGCCCCATGTCTCTCCTGAGGGCATGACAACATATGTCATACGACCTAAGCATGTATCTATTCTTTAGTTTACGAATAAACTATTAAGTGTATGTCCATGACATCTTATTTACATGTTTTTTATTAATTTTGGTGGAGGATTCCTTAAGCCTTATCAACTTTACCCATACCTCAAGAGGGTGACGAAAAGAGAGAAAACCCTAATCCTTATAATCCTTAACAACATTTGAGTTGAGAAGGGATGAACAAGATGAGAGAGTCCTAAAGGTATCTTATTTCAAGTCAGATCCTAAGACATTAGCCAGGTAGTCACACAGATCCAGGAGTCCTCGTATTCTGACTAGCGGTGCAGAGGAAAATCTTGCCAGCCCCCGGACGTGATCCTTTTCTAGACACCTCTGTCTTTTAGAAAATCATCTAATAACTCCCTCGGTTCTATGGAATTTGTAAAATTTAATAATTATTAAAGATTAAATGGGAAACCTATGCTCTGATACCAAATGTAATGACCCCGCCTCCCAGTAACACCCAATTAAGGGAGACCCGAAGGTTAGAGCCATTATAACAATTAACAGGATCAAAGGTTCAACAAATAATCAGTCATAATTATAAAATTCTACCAAACTATACTGATAGATGGTATAAAATAAAACTTTTCATACTTTTTTCAAAAACTTGGATATCTAACTTCTATCCACATCTGGACTCTATTCTAACTAATCCTCCTTGCACTTTATTTCTTAATTTCACAATATGCCACTTTACTATTTGTCCTTTTCAATTTGTACCTAAAACGTCGACAAATAAAACGTCGGTCAGCATATAGGAATATGTTGGTATGTGGGGACAACCAAAATTTTGCAGATATGGCTAACAATCTAAATATCACAATCAAGTTAATTAACAAGACAAATTATGCTTTTAGGGTGACATTCTCCACCGCTTTTTCCCTAACCCTGGCATACCCACCTTAGGGTTTCTCATTTGCCAATGAATGAAGGCCACCTTCTCAATCCCGAGCTTGGTACCTGGGGTCACCTCTCATAGTGCCCATTATTCATTCTATAAAGACCACCTTCTCAATCCTGAGCTTGGTGTCTGGGGTCACCACTCATGGTGCCCATTGTTCTTCCCTCCTGGGCTTGACCTTTTGGCATCATCCATCAGGGTGGCATGTAGGTGCAAGAATACACACTTCTATTATTATTGTGATAATCATAGTGACTTTATGATTTGCAAGTATGGACATCCAAACTGATAGGTTGCATTCAATGCAATGAATCATCTAGAAAATCTTTGGGAAACTAATGAGATTAACCATAATTAACCACATACCTGTTAGGCTGATTTGAGACATAATTAATCCAATCAATGTAAGAAATCCAATAGGCAATCAAGCACACAAAGAGATCCTGAAATATGCATACAATTTCCTATCATTGATCATGCCATCAAGATCTATTAAACCTAGCTCGCTTCCTAGGGTTTCTAGTCCACCTTTAGGGTTTCCATTGCAATTAGGGTTTCACTTCATTTATACTATTTTAAACCCTAATTTTATGCAATTACTCACAATCCCTAGTTATCTGATCTATTCCTCATGAAAGATATTAACGCTACCTTTTAACAACATATAACCTTAATTTTGGATTAAAGGCACAATTAAACATCAATTAAGTCCATTATGCCTCTTTTACATTAAAACTACCATTTTTATCCTTTTAATTCATGACAAGATCATTAAGCCCAATTATCATCTTTGGTTCCTTTCACATTAACAATTCTTAGTTCATTGTGGTCTAATTCACATATGAACTCTATTTATCATTAATTCCACCTTTATCCATTTGAAAACCCTAATTACCATATTAATGGTATTTATCCACAATTAGGAAACTTTATACTCAAAATAGCTTAGAACCATCATATCTCAACTTTATTCATGAATTTGAAAAATTAAAGCCATTAAGAGTCACAATGACTAACCTTAGGGTTTCAAGGCCCATTAAAGCTCGTTTATGTACATGGAACTCTAAATTAAACCAATTACATGCAAAGTTCATTCTTTTTGTTCTTAATGTATCTTTTTTTAATTAACAGGTTGATATCAACTTTAATCATGCATAAAACCCTTCTAAATACATTAATCATCTCAAATTAGGGTTTCTTAATAATTAATGCATTAAAGTTGATAACTTTCACTACTTTTCGAATTTTAAGAGGAATTAGGCTATAAAATTATTTTTAATAGATTCCTCGCATTTTTCTGAGCAAAATTCATATTTTACATGTATCGATCTGAGCTACCAATAAAAAGATATGATTTTTTGCAATGTTAATTGACTTGGACCAATCACTGAGCGCCACATCATTCCTTGCATGCAATGTGACCGTTCTGCCCTCACTTAAAAGACCCGCTCTTCATACCCAGGAGGGGCATAATGGTCTAATGGCCACTCATCTTCAAGCTTGCGAAGCCTTACGCTATCCCCGAGTAGGTCCGTCCGCGGGGGGTTAATCTTCCCCTCCCAGGGTACGACGACCCCCGCCCACCATCATACTAGCTCCGCAGCATCCCACCACACCTAGGGTGCCACCCAACTTCAGCTGAGGTGGGCAGAGTCGGGCACGATGGCCGGCACTATCCTGCTGGCCGTGTAGGCCTGTTGTTGGTGGTCGCGCGAGGTCGAGTGCTAGAGAACGATAGCCGATCCTCCTCAGGTCGATGGGGAACCACCAGGCCTTCTCCATGACGACACCATGGCCCTTCCTTGATCTGGTGTGTCTCTGTCCTCTCAGGCTAGGGTTTGCATGGAAAGAACAAGAAGATGAGAGACAGTTCGTGGGATCTCTCTTAAACTCAAACCAGAAGTTCTACCCCTTATATAGGGGAGGTTATCCATGTGCTACGGTGTTCACCCATGAGGAAACAAGTCTAACTCTCAAAAGGAAACATATTCCTTCATTGAGAAGCAATCTTCTCTCTCCTAATTATCCTTTTAATAAACCATGTGCATTGGATATTTAAGAATTCGAAATTTCTCTCTCCTATTCTCTTTATGCTTGACTTTTAATCCATTGGCACGAATTTATATTTTCTTTTAGTAGAAAATACCTCCTTTTTAACAATACCACAAAATTCATTAATTATGCATCACATTATCCTCTTATTTTGTATTATTTGTATTTTCTCTTTCTTTTTATTCATTGGGGCTCCTTGGACCCCAAGAAACTCTAATATTTTAAAATCCTTTTTAGTGGATACTCATTATCCTTCTAGATGCATCTATATCCATTATTTCTCATTATCTTATTCATTTCTTTTGTAAAATATCTCTTTTTGAGGATTTCTCTTAATCTCTCTTTTTATTTTCCTTATTGTAATTCCTTTTAACATTAGAAATCTTATGGATACGAAAATCCACCAAAGATAACTCAATCATACCTCTTTCCACTTATTTCCCATATTTTATCATTGATTTCAATTTCTTTCTTAATAAAGAAATATTTAATTGATCTTTTCTTTTCTTGTTGCATTATCTTTGCAAATTTGGACTCCTTGGAACCCAAGGAATCCAAGAGGCATGAAATCCACCTTTGGATAATATTATTTGCCTTCTAGAGGTTTCTACATCTTTCTTTTCTCCATTTCTTATTTACTTATTTAATAATGGAGTTTCTATTGTCTTTTCCTTGTTATTGGGCCCAATAGCCA
Organism: Alisma plantago-aquatica; assembly: GCA_963693085.1. Taxonomy (NCBI): domain Eukaryota; kingdom Viridiplantae; phylum Streptophyta; class Magnoliopsida; order Alismatales; family Alismataceae; genus Alisma; species Alisma plantago-aquatica. The sequence continues at coordinate 247,430,521 of OY856414.1, read as the reverse complement.
ATAAAGCCCACAAAACAACCAACAAGGCTATTGTAAATGAAATCCTTTTGTTCAAAACAAATCATATTATTATTTGTTCAAATATCTTTAATAGGAGAAATTACATTTCTCACCAAAAGAACCCAAAAATTTGGGTTGTAACAATTATACAAAATGTAACAAACTTGTCCATGGTGCCACTTGTAGTGTTCATCAAAGAAGTGGTAGAGGTAGTTAATTTGGTATCTCATCCTTAGATGCACATAGTACATCTCATACTTCCCTTTCATCATGAGGTCATGCTGAAAAAATAGCTAGTGATGTGTCCCCTTAACGCCAAGAGTTAAGGAGGGTGCTCGCTACACTTAAGTTTATGATATGGTGCTCATCAGGGTGAGTAGTACCTCTCTAATTGTGTTTGACTTGAACAAATGTTTTGTTATTTGGATCAAAATTTGGAGCATTTCCTTGCTCTCCTAATTTTTTTACTAATGTGGTTGTCCATGTATTGGTACCTCAACCTTGATATCATTTTCCCTTGATTCTCATCTCACTCTTCCATATGGTTGTTCAACTGATCAAGATCATACACATAGTATTCAATAGACAAGGAACATAACTAGTTGGCTCAGTTTAACATGAGAATCTTCAATTTCCAAATATATCTCAACCTTGTTACCCAGCATCAAGACTCCTCCAGGATTCCATTAGTAACCTAGGCAGATGGAACTGAACATGATGATGTCACTTAAGGAATCAAGGAAACAATACCAATGATGATGTAGTAATGAATGAGATCCTTCATGACATGACCATAATTATCTCCAACACCCTCCTATACATCCTACTTAGTGTAAAGGTTGGTGATGGTGTAGATGCCTGGGGTGTGACCACATATAAAAAGGCAAATAGCAAGGAAGTATAGTGCAAAGTCTAATATTAAATCTTACTAGGCTTGGTACCACATCATAATCTCCTATTATAGTTTAGAATGAATTCATCCACATATTTTCTTTGGCCATAATTTGCATCAATTCAAACCCTATCAAGTTAGGAAAATAATTCATACACATCAATAGTTTAGTTTGTGACAATTTAATTGGGATATTAATTGCGAGTTGTTTCTCCTTCAACAAGATGTAGAAAGTGAAAATAGTCTTGTCCTTTTGGGAACACATAATGGGTAGATATGAATGACTTCAATGCTAGTTATTGATGTGTTGTCATGAGCACACAAAATTCACCAAACTAAATGTCTCTAGAGTTTAACCTTGATTGTCTACTTAATCCACTTGTAAAAAAAAGAATCAATATTGTACAAAAGGTACCAATCCCTAGAAACAATGTATGAAGAGTTAAATCAAATAAAATGCAATGAACAATTTTTAAACCAAGGTATGAAAAATGATTAACCTAAAACAAGAAAGTAAAATTGATGAATTGAAAGGAATAAAATTAATTTGCAAGAATTCAAACTAAGTTATCAACAAGATTTGAAGTGAAAGATACAAAAAGAAGAGGGAATAAACTAATCAAGACCAATTCTTATTTTCTAGACTTGTCAAAAGTTTGGGTTTCACCACCATGAACTCTATAGTTATCTTAGCCACTTGTAATTTTCCTTTTAGATATTTCTAGATTAGGACCATGGAGATATGTTTCTTTTCACAATCAATTCCCATGGATTAAATATCCACATACCTATGTCATCGATATTTTGTATGTCCTGGTTTAATTGTTTGATGTATACCCGTCATTGATTTCTTCAAGGAACACATGAGTTCTATCCAATGTTATGGTCCACAAGTGTGAGGTTATATCATCATGGATCATAACTACCATGGAGCTCGACTGATCAGAACACATTTCATGTTTTTTGAATGGATAAAAACACATCTATTATATCTTAAAGGAGTTTGTAGTTTTCTTAGATATGATACGGAGATCATGGGGATACTTCCCATGTTCCAAAAAAGAGGGTACTACTCAGACATGGTGAAAGTGGAACAAGGCTAGAGTATGAAAAGTTGGATCCTTTCTTTTCTCTGGAGTCTCCCCTTCTTTTATAGGGGGGAGAAAGGGGTAAAAGCATGAAAATATAGTTATAAATGTGGGATACCTACCTGATACATGGTCCTAGTTGATTGATTAATGGAGCCCAATCAGTCGACCAACTTTAATGTGTTCCTTTTGCCTATGTCAACTGGGTCAAAGTTCGATGGCATTGATGACTTTCTTGTTTAGAGACTTTAATCGGGTATTGGACTTGGATTGATCAACTAATGGAAGTGAGTCTCTTGACCAAATTCAATTGTGTTCTTTGAACATGTCATTATACTCGAAGAAATAAGGCTTTCCAATATGAATTTAACTTCTCAATATTGGTGAGTCGATGCACTAAGGAATGTGGGTCAATCTATTGGAGTTTTGGAAAGTTTGATTTGTTTCGATTGAATCGGCTGACTAGATGAGGTTAATCATTTGACTAGTAGAGTAAAGTTGGGAGTAGAGGTTTCCGAGTCTTGGGCCTTGGATGGGCTGAAATTAGCCATCTATTCTTCAAGTTTCTTAAGGAAATGACGTAATCTTAGACTTTGAGTTGAAGGAGTGACCAAATGCATTAGAACCTACAAAATAAGGCAAAAATAATGAGAATTCTAATAAAATGAGAAAAATGAGAACATTGTAATAAGTCCTAAAACTAAAGGAAAAGAGGTAGAAAAGGCTAAATAATGATCTAAACAATGCAATAAATGAAGATGAATGTGAATTCATTAAAAATCCCTGAACTTATTTGAACGCTAGTCTTGAGCAGCATAGAATCATGGACACCCACCAATTTATACTAACACCTTATTCACCTCACTCAAATAGCACTATATTGTTCTCACCACCTTTTCGAGGCCGAGCCTTGGATTTCCTGGAACCACAAAAACACAATTTTTTAACATTCTTCACTTGATTTTGCTTCATAACTTGTTTACGTGTCAAAATTTGCAAGGGACTAGATGTCATATCCCTTCAGTTGTTGGTATTCATACATATTCGTACGAAAATTTACACATGACCAGTGTTCAAGGAATTGATAGTTTTGGGTTATGTTGATTCCATGGATATAAAAGCAGAGTGAAAGAAGGTATCAAAGGAGGCAGTTTATCCTCTATTCGACTTGAGACCTTCTTATTTCTTTGTATGCAGTTTCATTGATTGTATGTTTTGATGTATATTTTGGTACCTTTTCTTTCTGGTACACCACTATTAAAATTAATAGATGTATGGAAGAAATGGAAGAGGGGGTGTGCCACCCCGAACTTGGAGTTTGGCACATTTTCTTTCCTTTTCATTTCTTTTCCTTTTGGAGGATGGAAAGATTATAAGGTGGTGGAAGAAGTGTAGAAGATACTGATCTTGTGCCTTTTCATTTTTTCTTATTGAATTTTAATACCTGGGGATTATTATAACATCAATTCATACCATTCTGATACATGCAAAAGTCATATATAAAAGATGTGTTTTTATCAATTTAACAACATGAAATTTGATCTGATCAATTTCTGTTCATGAAACTTATGATACATTACATTACAACCTTGGACTCGTGGACCAGAACATCAAATAGAGCTCATGTGCTCCTCAAATAGACTAATGACAAGAATACATCCAAAAATTGAATCGAGACCTAAAAAACATCAATGACCATGGGTCTTTGGATAGTTTAATCCATGGGATCTGATTCTAATGATGACAGATATCCATTGTTTTAATCTAAATTATCACAAGGAAAATTATAAGTGGCTAAGATTAGAATGGTGTTTGTGCTGGTGAAACCTATAATTTCGACAATTCCATAAACTTTGGACTACTCTTACTTGGTTGATTCCTTCTTCTCTTTGTTCTCTTCATTTTTAATCTTGTTCATAGATTAGTTTTAATTCTTGCAATTTAATTTTTTTCTTTTCAAATCTACATTTCAATTTATCAATTTTCATTTCTTGTTTTAGATTAATCATTCTCATAACTTGGTTTAAAATTTGTTCATTGCATTCGATTCGATTGAACTCTCGACATACTATCTCTAGGGATGCATACCTTCTGTACTACATCAATTCATTTATTTACAAGCGGATTGAGTAGCCATCAAAGTTCAAACTCCAAAGAAATTTTCTTTGGTGAATTTTGTGTGTCAATGAAAACACATCAAACTTTGGCGCCATTTACAGGAACGATAGACGGATATTACAACCCCAATTTTCAGGGTCTTTTGGTGAGGAATGCAATTTATCCTTTTATAGATATATGAACAAATAATGGTGTGGTTTGTTTTGAATGTATGAATTTCGTTTGAAATATCCTTGCTTGTTTGTTTTGTGGGCCTTATTGGCTATTGGGTCCAACAACAAGAAAAAGAAAAAGGAAATTCAACTAATAAATGCATAAATAAGAAAAGGAGAAAAGATAAAGAAACAAGCAAGGGAATATCCTCTAAGAGGGGATTTCATGCCTTTAGGGTTCCTTGAGGTCCAAGGAGTCCAAGATACCAAGATAATGGCATAAGAAAGAGGAAATACCAATTAAATTGGTTTTATTAAAGAATAACTTGGTTATGAAGGAAATACCCTTTTCCTTTGGAATTTGGGTTTCAAATTTAATACACGAGTAGATAATGCCAAGACAGAGTTTCCTTTATATTTTGAGTGAAAATGTTAATTGAGGAGAGAGATATAGATTTACAAGTTTCCTTTGAATAACACATAATTTTCCTTATTTTAAAAGAAAAGGGAAACAAGGGGACGATGACAGCCATCGGATTCCCCATGTGGTCCAGGGGACCACAGATTCGACGGTGGCTGTGCATCATCCACCTCGATTCATAGACGGAAACAGAGAAGGGAGATCGCGATTTCAAATATGTTTTTCTCGCATTTTATGCGATGGACTCAGGTGAGAACAATCCCATTGACTTCGGGAGTTTGTTCGGAAGCTTCTTGACCCAATTTTTGGGTAGGTTCATCAACAAGTGCAGAAGCTTCCATTTCGCCAGACTCTCACAATTGACCCTATATATATGGGAGGACACTCGAGGGTACCCGCACACCTAAAACCTACCCTCGCACCTTCAGAGAGCAACGATGAAATTTTTGGCGAGTTCAATTGGACGATCAACCCTGACCTTCCCCCTCTTCGACCTATCAACCTCACAGGAGAGCTGACGGCTTGTAGTTGGTGAAGGAACAAAGCCAACCACCAATTGAAGAGGTGGGCAAGTTCGTGAGGAACGGACGGAGCTCCTGGACTGATCAGTTTGATCAGAGATGCATGGACGGTCAGAGTCAACCCCCGAGTTGACTCGGCTAGGCGGCTAGCGAGCCAGCCTGAGGTTGAAGAAGATAAGGGGTAAAAGACCCCTTTGCCCTCATGCTCGTATTAGCCAAGTTAGGGGATTATCACCCAATTATTTAGTTTAATAGAAAGTGAAGCACGTGAATCATGGTCCATTGGATTTTGCGTGGTCCAATGGACCACGGATCGGACAGTCGGCAGTTTTCTAAAAATAATAGATAATCCAAGATAATGTTTTTCCTTACAAAATTCGTAGAAATTGCTAGGAAGATCTGATGGATAAACTTAATATATGAAATTTAATCAGAAAAATATGAGGAACCTGATAAAATAGTTTTAGAACCTGATTTCATTCCTAATTGCAAAGTGTATTAAGTTGATGAAAAGTACATTAAATTAGGTTAGAAACCCTAATTGTGATTAAAGATTGAATCTATAATGTTTAATGGGTTAATTTGATATACTAATAATGTTTTGATGATAATGAGAGATTAAAATATAATATAGATGAGAAATTGCATATTTTAGGGTTTTAAACTAAGAATCCATGTTAATATATGTAGAAACCCTAATTTAGGGTATATGATGAGATTGATATGTTTAATTCAAATTATTAGGAAATATGCTGATAATTTTGGATCCTAAGCCTGTTAGGAGAGATAGAACAAGATAATTAAGGTTTATAAGTAGTTTTACTTATTTAGGGTTATTGCAAGTGGAACCCTAAAAAGAACTAGAAACCCTAAGGAGCAAGTTAGATTGGATAGGTCTTGATAACATTAGTAAATGGAAATTTTATCTTATTTTAGGATCTTATTGTATGCTTGCTTGCTTTCTTGGATTTCCTACTTGCCTGGAATATTTCTATCTCAAATCAGCAGAACATGTATGTGGTTATTTATGAATATTCGATCTAGTTTCACAAAGTTTTCTCGAATGTTTAATCAATTGGATGCAACCTAAATTGTTGAATGTTTATTTATGAAATCCTTTAAAGTCACTATGATTATCAAAATTAAGTACATATGTGCATTCTCAAACCTACATGCCACCCTGATGTATGGTGCATGACCAAGCCCCAAAGGGAAGGTCTAATCGGTCAAGCCCCAGAGGGAAGACCATTGGGCACCATGAGAGGTGACCCCAGTTACCAAGCTCAGGATGGAGAAGGTGGCCTTATGTCCCTTGCAAGGACAAAACCCTAAGAGAGGGTAATCCATGGTTTAGGGCAAAAGTAGTTGAGAATGTCACATTGAAAATGCAATTTGGATTGTTAATAACTTATTTGTGATAATTAGGTTGTTAGAAATTATTTGCGAAATTGTGATTGTTCCCCACATACTGGTATAGAAATATACATACTGACATTTTGTTTGTAAAAATTTTAGGTACAATCATTGAAAAGGACAAATAGTAAACTGAAACATTGTGAAGGAATGAATAATTAATTCAAGGAGGATTAGATAGATAGACTCCATATGTGGATCGAAGTCTAGACATCCGTAATTTTTACAAGGTATCAAGAGATTAATTTTATTCCAGCTTTTCATTTTAGTTTTAGTAGATTTTGATAATTATTATTGATTAAATGTTGAACCATTGATCCGGAAATATTGGGATAACGTCTTTGACCTTCTGGTCTCCCTTAATTGGGGATTACCGGGAGGCAAGGTCATTACATTTGGTATCAGAACCAATGGTTTCTCATTTAATCCTTGATAATTATTAAATTTTACAAACTCTATAGAACCCAAGGGAGTTATGAGTGGATTTTCTAAAGACGGAGGTGTCTAGAAAAGGATCATGGTCTGGGTGATAGAAATATTTTCCTCTGCCCCACTAGTCAGTCACGAGCACTCCCGGATGCGGTGTGACTGCCTGGCCAAAGTCTGAGGTTTTAACTCAAAATAAGATACCTTTAGGACTCTCTCATCTTTTTCATCCCTTCTCAACCCTAATTCATTTAAGGATCTTAGGATGTAGGGTCTTTCTGTATCTTCCCCACCCTCTTGAGGTCAGGGTATGTATGATAAGATTAAGGAATCCTCCATCAAATAAATAAAAAACATGTAAACAAGATGTCATGGACATAAATTTAATAGTTTACACGTAAACTAGTGATTCGTTACATGCTTAGGGTGCATGACGTTTTGTCGTGTCATCAGAAAGACTTGAGGTTAGACCTTCTTATCAGGAGGATGAGTAGAGGGTTGGAGGTAGAGGCCTCCATGAAGAGGTAGAGACCTAACACATCCTATGAGGATGATGCTAACCCTAAACCCTAAAGAGGTTGTTAGAGAGAGATGACGTGATGAGTTAGATATCATGGTCAACCATATACGTGGGTTGACATGCTTTTTGGTTTGGAGTACCCGTGAGAAGCATGAGCTAGGTGAGGTTGGTTGACCTAGTGCCTTTTGGGTGACCCAACCTTAGAAGGGTCACGCCTATTAGGGTGAAGGATAACTCCTTCATTGAAGAGGATAGTGGTGACCATAGAGAAACCCTTATGGGATTATATGAGTATGGAAGAGCATGCACCCATGTAGGAGAGTACGACAACAGTTCTGGTAGTAGGTTGAGACCTAGACCAGAAGGGCATGCCGGATCGCTTATGAGATAAGCATGTAGAGCTTTGGATAATCTTGATCAGACATATGTTTGGATCATACGTTTCACCCATGTAGGTGTATGTATGAGATATTGATCCACTTTCTTAGAGAGAGAACCTCCAGTGGTAAGGTCGGTTGTAGGGAGAGCAAGACCCAAGCAAGAGGGTTGGAAGCTTAGACTTCGAGATATAAGGAACCATGAGTAGTCGGGTATGTTATGACCTAGAATGGACGACCTAAATGGATGGTTGTGGTTGCCTTATGCATGATCCTTGGAAGCTTGTGGTATCATGGTTGCTTTTAGAGGAACCATACCCTAGAAGAAGGATGAGGTTTCTGGTATCGATGTACAGATGTTATAGGTGCCTACCTTCTAGGTATAGGAAGGAGAGTTCCTTAGATGCTGATGAGGTATAGTATCAAGTTGTAAGGTCTCACACCTAGTTGGTTGTCCTGGTGTAGGACTCTGTAAGTGTTGATTAGGTGGAAGAATAGTAGGAAGTGAATGCTATACCCTATACCTATTTGGTTCTTGGATGAAAAGTTGAGCATGTAGTTAGACAACTGATGCATAAAAGTGAACCAAGAGCTCCTAGACCTAAGAGGGGAAGTGGTAGTACCTGGTGCACCCGATGCTCATGATGAGGTTTGAGTTCCTACAGATTTGAGTTTGACATCCCCTCATGTATAGAGGAAAATGAAACCCTTGGACTAAGGTATATGTTTGATGAACCCCTCACTCACAGGTTGGTGACACATGCATGTATGATTTGGTCCGATGTTGAGGAATAGGAGCAAGTATGACATACTAAGGAACCTAGAGTGTCTTAATGGATTGTATTATTGCTACCTATGTGCCTAAGTAGCATGATAGGGCTAAGCTTACACATGATGATGTAACCCTGGATGTAGGGACATTTGTGACCTTTATTGCTATCAAGAGATAGTTTTATCCTATCCTGGGGAGGGACCCTTCTATAGGGTGAGTATAAGATTTTGTTTAGGTTTGAAGTGACCTAAAGGGGTCTCTCATAGGAGTTTGATGAGCTAAATGGAGAACACATAGTATGATCATGAATCTATAGACCCAAGTTTGACCATCTCTAAAGGGCATGAAGATATGTTGCCATGGAGGTAACCTTATGGGGCCTGACCAAGTTAGGTGGGTCGCCATGATCCCTATGAAAGGATGTAAGTTGAACTATGAGTGCCCAGAGATGATGGTGTTTTTGGTAAAGATGCAAGAATGAGATGTGCTATGATGGGATCCTAAGTCAATACTAAGGTCATGAAGGGATAAGACCGATGGAAGTAGGAATTGTCTGTTCCCTGGATGCACGAGACCATAGGGTCGGGAGGTAACAACTATCTTTGTCTGAGGACCATGGGCTAGGAGATTGATCACCTTCATGAGTTCATGGAAACCAAAGGGAAGGTGAGGTGGGCACTCCCTGGATGCATAGGGGAAAGGGATGACCCCAAAAGTACCAGAACCCTACAGACCTTGAGAAGATGACTAAGAATCAGGTGACGACCTAAGAGTACTTGGGAATAGTTTTCCATGGATGTAAATCTGAAATTGAGATGTTCATGATGTGAAGAAATGTGATGCACATTTCAACTTTGATTGGAAAGTGTAGTGGTGATGTGGGATGCACCATCTCTACTCTTGGAACGAGATGAACTATGTATTTGGACTGCAGCCAAATGCTTATTTCCTCTTGTTATGGGGGTGGGAGATAGGGAAATATGCATGCCATACATTAAGGATAAAGACGATGTGAGTTGAAACATTGCTATGATGTATGAGGATAGAGATAGTAACGTACCTTTGTGGAGAGTACGATACATGGATGGTTTACAAACATGAAGAGAACTAATGTAGTCATCATGAGGACGTTTGATCAAGAACAATATGGAATTTATGAGTTATATAAGTTTGAGTTTGATAACTAAGATGATGAGATCAGAGTTTTCTTGACTCAGTTAGACCTGAATCCAAGATGAGGATGTTGAGTGGTGTATAGGAAGGTTTATGTCTTCACCACATGGGGATGTAAGGTGGTAATGGATGCTCTAGTTGAGACGTAGCTATCTATTTATCCAGTAGAATAGCTAGAAGAGGTTGTTGGGCGAACCCTAAGTTCATGAGACATATAGGGCTAACCCTCAGATACAACCAGACCCGTTGGTTGAGTTGGTGGTTGCTTGGTTAGCCAGCCTAGAGCTTGATGCGATAGAAGGATGGTTGTATGAACCTATGATACACCTCTCAGAAAAGGAAGGTGAGGGAACCCACGACTAGAGTGTTTTAGTTTTTTTTTTTAGAAGTCACCTTGAGGAATCATGACTAGTAGAAGCTCATGATTTCTAGTACACCGTAGTACTACTGAGATGGTTAATGTTTTCATTAGTACTTTGAATATATGAGATGGAGAAGTATGTTGGGACGCGTGTGGCTAGTTGCCACGTATGCAAGGAGGTGAAGGCTGAAAGTCAGTAACCCAGTGAGTTGCTATAGAGAATGAGGATTCCTCGAGAAGGAATGGGAGTGGATCACCATGGACATTGTGGTGAGTCTCCCATGGACTAAGAGAGGTCATGATGCAATATGGGTTATGGTAGATCACCTTAGCAAGTTGACCTAACCCTAAGAGAGAGCATTGTCAAGGTGACAGATCTGATTGAACTATATATGAGAGAGAGATATTTCAATTGCATCATGATTCGAGTTCAATATATGAGGCCTGACCTCAAGTTCACATCTATGCGGAGGAAGTAAGTACATGAAGAGCTCGATACTAGATTGAAGTTTAGCACAACTTATCACCCCTAATTGATAGACTATGATCCAGACTAGAGGGTCTGATGAGAGTGTGTGTGCTCATTCAGGGTGATACATGGGGATAGTTCTTGTCCTATGAGAGTTTGTGATGATAGCCACCATAGCTAATATTGGGATATAAGAAGCTCTATAAAGGAGGCTGTGTCAGTCACCGCTTCATTAGGATGATGTCGGTGAAAGGACCTTGTGAAGGTCAGAGAGACCACAGTGTGTGCAAATGAAGTTGCTTTGATCGTGCAATGGTTGAGAAAGCCTAGGGGCGACATGAGTCATGAGCTGATACAAAGTAGACTGACATGCAGTTCACTGTGGGAGAATATGTTTTATAAAAACACGACCCTATAACATTCTAGGATTTGAGGCCTTGGATAACATGATCTTTAAATGAATGATTAGACTACCCATATCACCAAGGTGCACCTCCCTTTCAGGAAGCCCATCACTAAAGAACACCATAGTTAAGCGTGCTCAGCTTGGAGTAGTACTAGGATGGGTGACCAGTCGGGAAGTTGATCCTGGCTTGCACATCAGTGTGGACAAAGTGTGCAGTTAAGGTTAGTGGTAGTTTGTGGGGCCAATCGTCATTCCTGAAACCCTGCTTGAGCCTTGGACAGTGGGCTCAGGTGTTACAAATGGTATCAGAGCCAACTCCCCTCCAGTAGATGGGGCCCACATGGGCATGTGACATGCCAGTCTTGAGCCGTGCGGTCCAAGAAAGTTGGAAAGGGCTATCCGCAGAGACAAGATGGAGCCTCCCTTGTGCTGGTAGCCGTGGATGGGAGCTGGGTGTCCATGGGCCATTCTGGGTCTACACTGAAATGGGGAAGTGATTATGAGGTAGAATAGTTGAGCCTTGATGAGGACGTCAAGAGTCTAAGTGGGGGAGATTGTAACATTCTAGGATTTGAGGCCTCAGATAACATGATCTTAAAAGGAATGATTGGACTAACCATATCACCAAGGTGCACCTCCTTTTTAGGACGTCCATCACTAAAGAACTCCATAGTTAAGTGTGCTCAGCTTGGAGTAGTACTAGGATGGGTGACCAGTCAAGAAGTTGATCCTGGCTTGCGCGTCAGTGTGGACAAAGTGCACAATTAAGGATAGTGGTGGTTTGTGGGGCCAGTCGTCATTCCTGAAACCCTGCTTGAGCCTTGGGAAGTGGGCTCAGGTGTTACACGACCCCTCTGAGCTATAGATGAGAAAGATGAATCCTCGACGCATGGATCCATTTGAGATGGATTGGTGGAGTTGCTTATTTTTAGCCTTACCCCTCAAGATAATATGATGTATGACGTATTCTAAGAGCCCGATCTAGAACTATGTGATGTACCCGATCCATGTGCTGAGCCATGAACCTATTGAGCATCAAGGGAGGCTGAAATATCCTGAGTCACCTATGAGGGTACAAGATACCAAGGTGAGAGAGAACTCAGATGTAAGAATATAAGATGATAAAGGTTCTTTGGAAGCACCATGGAGAGGAGGAGGCCACATGGGACCTAATGATGGATGTGGAAAAGTATTATCCTGAATGTTTGTATGTTTGGTGGAATTTTGACGACAAAATTCCTATAAGAGGGGAAGGATGTTACAACCCCAATTTTCAGGTTCTTTTGGTGAGGAATGCAATTTCTCCTTTTATAGATATATGAAAAAATAATGGTGTGATTTGTTTTAAATGTATGAATTTCGTTTGAAATAGCCTTGCTTGTTTGTTTTGTGGGCCTTATTAAATATTGGGCCCAACAACAAGAAAAAGAAAATTCAACTAATAAATGAATAAATAAGAAAAGGAGAAAAGATAATAAAAAAGGCAAGGGAATATCCTCCAAGAGGGGATTTTGTGCCTTTAGGGTTCCTTGAGGTCCAAGGAGTCCAAGATACCAAGATAATGGCATAAGAAAGAGGAAATACCAATTAAATTGGTTTTATTCAAGAATAACTTGCTTATGAAGAAAATACCCATTTCCTTTGGAATTTGGGTTTCAAATTTAATACACGAATAGATAATGCCAAGAATGAGTTTCCTTTAAAATATGAATAGATTTTACAAGTTTCCTTTGAATAACACATAATTTTCCTTATTTTAAAAGAAAAGGGAAACAAGGGGATGATGACAGCCATTAGATTCCCCACATGGTCCAGGGGACCACAGATCCGATGGTGGCTATGCATCGTCCACCTCGATTCACAAAAGGAAAGGGAGAAGGGAGATCAGGATTTCAAATCCATTTTTCTCGCATTTTATGCGATAGACTGAGGTGAGAACAATCCCATTGACTTCAGGAGTTTGTTCCGAAGCTTTTCGACCCAATTTTTGGATAGGTTCATCGACAAGCATAGAAGTTCCCAATTCACCGAACTCTCACAGTTGACCATATATATAGGGGAGGGTGCTCATGGGTACCCACGCACCTGAAACCTACCCTCGCACCTTCGAAGAGCGACGATGAACTTTTTGGCGAGTTCAATTGGACGATCGACCTTGACCTTCCCCCTCTTCGACCTGTTGACCTCACCGGAGAGCCGGCGGCTTGCTGTTGGTGAAGGAACGAAGCAAGCCACCAATTGAAGAGGTGGGTAAGTTCATGTGGAGCGAACGGAGCTCCTGGACTGATTAGTTTGATCGTAGACACACGGACGACCGGAGTCAACTCCTAAGTTGACTCGGCTAGGCTGCTCACGAGCCAGCCTGAGGTGGAAGAAAACAAGGGGTTAAAGCCCCCTTTGCCCTCATGCTCATATTATCCAGGTTAGGGAATTCTCACCCAATTCTTTAGTTTAATAACAAGTGAAGCGTGCGAATCGTGAGCCATTGGATTTTGCGTGGGCCAGTGGACCATGGATCGGACGATCGACAATTTTCTAAAAACAATAGATAATCCAAGATAATATTTTTCCTTGCAAAATTCGTAGAAATTGCTAGGAAGCTCTGATGGATATACTTAATCTATGAAATTTGATCAGAAACATATGAGAAACCTGATAAAAATAGATTTAGAACATGATTTCTTTCATAACTACAAAAGTGTATTAAGTTGATGAAAAGTGCATTAAATTAGGTTAGAAACCCTAATTGTGATTAAAGATTGAATCTATAATGTTTAATGGGTTAATTTGATATACTAATAACTTGTTGATGATAATGAAAGATTCAAATCTAATCTAGATGAGAAATTGCATGTTTTAGGGTTTTAAACTAAGAATCCATGTTAATAAATGTAGAAACCCTAATTTAGGGTAAATGATGAGATTGATATGTTTAATTTGAATTATTTGGAAATATGGGATAATTGTTGATCCTAAGCCTATTAGGAGAGATAGGATAAGATAATTAGAGTTTATAAGTAGTTTTTCTTATTTAGGGTTTGTAGTGATAAAAGTGATAGCAAAACCCTAACCGCAAGTGGAACCCTAAAAAGAAGTAGAAACCCTAAGGAGCAAGTTAGATTGGATACGTCTTGATAATATGAGTAGTAAAAGGAAATTGTATGCTTATTTCAGGATCTTTTTGTGTTCTTACTTGCTTGCTTGGATTTCCTACTTGCCTGGAATATTTCTATCTCAAATCAGCAGTACATGTATGTGGTTATTTATGAGTAATCGATCTAGTTTCACGAAGTTTTCTCGAATGTTTAATCGATTGGATGCAACCTAAACTGTTGAATGTTTATTTATGAAATCCTTTATAGTCACTATGATTATCACAATTAAGTATATATGTGCATTCTCAAACCTACATGCCACCCTGATGTATGATGCATGACCAAACCCCAGAGGGAAGGTCTAATTGGTCAAGCACCGGAGGGAAGACCATTGGGAACCATGAGAGGTGACCCCAGGCACCAAGCTCAGGATGGAGAAGGTGGCCTTATGTCCCTTGCAAAGACAAAACCCTAAGAGAGGGTAATCCAGGGTTTAGGGTAAAAGCGGTTGAGAATGTCACATTGAAAATGTAATTTGGATTGTTAATAACTTATTTGTGATAATTAGGTTGTTGGAAATTATTTGTGAAATTATGATTGTTCCCCACATGCCAGTATAGAAATATATTGACCGACATTTTATTTGTCAGCATTTTAGGTACAATCATTCAAAAGGACAAACAGTAAACTGAAACATTGTGAAGGTACAGATAATTAATTCAAGCAGGATTAGATAGATAAACTCCATCTGTGGATAGAAGTCTAGACATCCAAAATTTTTACAAGGTATCAAGAGATTAATTTTATTCCAGCGTTTTGTTTTAGTTTTAGTAGAATTTGATAATTATTATTGATTAAATGTCAAACCACTAATCTGGAAATATTGGGATAACGTCTTTGACCTTTTCGTCTCCCTTAATTGGGGGTTACCGGGAGGCGTGGTCGTTACAACAGAGTACTTTGAAACTAAATGCTTTGGATAATTATGACTTTTTGTTTTTTCTTTTTAATCCTACCTAGAACATTTCTGGAAGTGTACTCCTCCTTCTACTAGTTTCCATTCCGGTAGTACTATTTGTTTGCAATTTTTCACACAGACCTTGATATTCATCCTTATCTACTTGAACTATCCAATTTTATGTCTTTTCACGTACATTTAACACTCCCAAGGCATAAATAATATGGTGCTTGATCTGGAAATTCATAGAACCTTCCACCATGTGAACCATTCTAATCAAATCAAGATGGCTGGTAAAGAAGGATTAAAATAAGAATAGTGGAGGGCGTAGCTATAGAAAGAGAAATGATGATCACCACATTGGAAGCCAAGATCATCACCCAACAAGAAGCAAAGTGAGAGAAAAAACTCAAGGGTCTTATAAGGCATTACATTGTGTCATCCCTCCATCTATTACAAATCCATTGTTACAAATCCATACAAATTGAATTACTATGCTTCGAGCAATATTTTTTTAGGGAGGATGGGTGAAAACTTTCAAGTACACCTCCAAAGTTTTTTCAATCTATGTGATTTATTCAAAGTTCTAGGAATTTTAGATAACACCTTCAAATTAAGACTTTTCAACTACTCATTGAAGGATGTTTCCAGTTTATGATACAATGCCATGGAAGGAGACTGAATCACCACTTGGAAAATTTAAATTCCTTCAAAAATATTACCCTATCGCTTACTTATTAAATCTAGGGGTAGATTTGATAATTTAAAATGTCTCTTGAAGAAACTTTGGGAGAAGCATGGGAATAAATCAATGCACTACATTGTCATTGCTCACATCACAACATTCCTCTAGTTCAACTAATGGAGCCATTTTTCAGAGATGTTGATCCAGATACCAAGGTCTTTCATGACACCTCCTTGGGAAGTTGTCAAAAGAAGAAGAGAGACCCAAACCCAATATGACAAAGGGTAAGAGGGAGTCCTCAAGGTCACTAAATCCAAAGTTTGCTCTAAGATTAAGTCGATTGCCGAAAGCCTCAAGATGCTTGCTTTAAAAGAAGATCGACTACAATCTTCCTTAATTGCCTATGCAAGATGGGGCCAACCTCAAAAACCTCAATACTTCCCACAATATGAAAATGATACTGAATTCTATTATAGTATATGCCACAATTATGACCATTCCACTCAGCAGTTCCAACTTCCTCACAACACCCCCATGCAACTTGGATATGGACAATACATGGAGGACCTCATCTTCATTCATAGCATCCCTGTCCAAGAGAATTACAATCCAAATTAAACCAAAATCATCCTAGTTTCTAGTATTAGAACCCAGGAGGAGAAAACAATTTGGCCAAACAATTACCTCCTCTAATGAACTATCAAGGTCATCACCCACCCAGCTTCTAGCAAAATTTCCACAACCAAAATCACTACCGTGGTAGTTTATGAAATTCCAGGCAACAATTTTAGAATCTTAATCAGGCCCCATTGGTGCAACATCCTACACTACTTCTATTTTAAATACTCAGTGCATGAAAGTGAAATACCCTAGATGGCGTCTACCAAAGTAACTGACTCCCATGTAACACAACTTGTTTCCAACCAAACCTTCTGAAAGGAGCCTTCACTGGTTAACTCGAGAACAATCTGAAGCATCTAGAGCAATTGAAGGATGTCTCCATGCACTATGAGAAAGTGAATCCTTCACCAACTTCTCCTCCTCCCATGAACCCCCTTTTACCTCCATCAAGTTTGAGGATGATGATTTTGTCATGATTGATAACTATCAACTCCCAAAATAGACAATAGTTTCTAGTAGGCAACACGTCCCATTGTCAAACACTTCACCAATAAAGGATGTCGATCCTGATGTACTAGTTTACGTATCATGTTCATCATATGAAGGATGCCTCAAGAAAAAGGATGTCGACCCTTCTTAATAAAATGGCAAAGAAGTAGAAAGACCCCAACTCCTTCGGGATCTGGTGTTATTTAGGCAATAACATGTTGGAAAGGGCTTGCAGACCTGGGTTCTATTATCTCAATTATGCCCTATAGTCTATGAAAAAGATTGGGTTTCATGTATATGTTGCCCACAGATATGATCATATAATTCAGAGATTCATCTATGACCAAGCCAATGGGCATCATTGAGGATTTCCTTGTCAAGGTTGGCAAGGAAGCCCATGTTCCTTGCAATTTCACTACCATGGATATTAAGGAGGATGTATGTTATCCCCTTGTCCTTCAGAGACCATTTCTGGAAATTGCATTCACCTTAATAGATGTCGATATGGACACCATACTCTTACTCCTTGGAGGAAAAAACTTGGAATTTTGCCTATTTGAAAGTATGATAAATTCCAAGAAGAATTTTATCATCTACATTATATGGACAAACTTTCCCATCTTAAATAGGATTGGGATATCTCTGATGACCCCTTGAAGACATCCCTCACAAATATGATTGTATCTGAGTTTGACAATGAGCATGTTCTCCGGTATTGAGTTCATATCAACACCTTTGAAGAGGATTCCACAACTAAAGTGGAGGACCATAAAATGGTTTATTATAAGAGATAGTCGAGCCTTCAAAATCCCCTAAGATGAAACCTCTCCCAAAAGGCCTCAAATATGTTTTCCTTCTTGATAAAGAGACTTGTCTTGTCATCATTAATTCTAATCTTATAGCGGTTGATCAAGAGAGTAAACTTATGACTGAATTAAAGAAGAGAAAAATTGCTTTATGATACAAGATGGTTGACTTAATAAGGTTCAGTCAGACCATCCACATGAATAAATACCCATGGTTGAGGAATACAAACCCTCAAGAGACCCTCAATGCAAGATGAATTCTAATATGGAGGAAGTCATCCTATTGGAGGTAATCAAGCTTCTTGTTGGGATTATTTACCTGATATCTGATTCACCATGGGTAAGTCCCATTCAAGTGGTGCCCAAGAAGGTGTCACTATAATGATAAAAAATGACAATGATGAATTCATTCCCACCCACATTGTCATCGGGTGGATAATGTGCATCGAATATCATAAGTAGAACAAGGGAACTAGAAACACACTTCCCTCTTCCCTTCCTCGACTCTGTGTTGTAGAGCCTTTCCCACCATGAATATTTTATCTACTTAGATGGTTACTCAAGATTTTACTAGATACATATCCATCCTAATGACCAAGAAAAAATGACTTTCAACTTTTCATTTGGCATCTACACTTTCAGAAGGATGTCATTTGGCATCTGCAATGCCCATCCACCTTCTAAAAGTGCATGGCTGCAATCTTTTCTAGGTTGATTGAAACCATCATGGAAGTGTTTATGGATGATGACTTAGTCTATGGAGAATCATTTGACGCATGCTTGCACCATCTTTCTCTAGTCCTTGGGAAATGCAAAGAATCAGACTTGCTTCTGAACTCGTAGAAGTGCCAGTTTATGGTCAACGATGGAATTATCCTTGGCCATAGGTGAGAAAGAGAGGTAATAATGTCAACCTTGATAAGATTGAAGTCATCACAAATATCCCCATCCCACCTCTGTTTGAGACATTCATGCCTTCTTAGGGCATGCTGAATTCTGATGTCGTTTCATTTAAATTTTCTTGAAAATTTCTAAACCGCTCACCAACCTCCTTCAGAAAGATGTAATTTTTACATTTAACCAGGATTTTATCATGAGTTACAACAGCCTAAAATTAGCTCTTACTGCTGCTCCTATCAATTGTGATATTTTTGGTTGCTCCCTTTTAAAGTTATGTGTGACACCGGTGATTATGTTGTTGGAGCTATCCTTGGCCAAAGGGTTCACAAAAATTATCAAGTCATCTTTTATTCCTAAAAAACCCTTAATGTAATATTGGATAGAAGCATGGTCTGTGTAGACAATCAATTTAGATTCCACCAGGTATGAGCAAAATTATTCAAATGCGTAAACAATTCCCAACATCTCTTTTTCTGTGGTGGTGTAATTTTATTGTGTCATCGAGGGTTTTTTAGGCATAGTAGATGACGTGATGATTTCTCAACCCTTTTCCCAAGGATAACTCCAATAGCATAACGAACGGTGTCACACATGACTTCAAAAGGGAGTGAAAAATTAGGAGCACATATGATATGAGTAGCAATAAGAGATGATTTCAGGCTATTCAAACTTTTGAGGGAAGCCTAGTCAAATGTAAAAATTACATCTTTCTAAAGGAGGTTTTTGAGGGGTTTAGCAGTTTTTGAGAAATCTTTAATGAAACGGTGGTAGAATCCAGTGTTCCCTAAGAAGGAATGAATATATTAAATAGAGGTGAGAGGAGGGATCTTGGTAATGACTTCAATCTTAGCACAGTAGACTTCAATACCTTTTTTGTTCACCCTATGGACAAGGACGATTCCCTCATTGACCATAAAGTGGAACTTCTCCCAGTTCAGAATTAAGTGTGATTCTTCACACTTCTCAACGACCAGAGAAAGATGGTGCAAGCATGCGTCAAAGGATTATTCATAGGTGAAAAAATTATCCATAAACACTTCCATGACAGTCTCATTCAACCTAGTAAAGAATGCAACCATGCACCATTGGAAGGTGGTTGGGGATTGCAGAGGCCAAATGGCATCCTTCTAAAAGTGTAGGTGGAAAAGGGACAAATGAAAGTCATTTTTTCTTGGTCAAAAGAATGAAAGGGATCTAGTAAATTCCCCTATAACCATCTAGGTGGCAAAAGAATTCTTGGTGAGCAAGGTTCTCCAACATAGAGAAGAGGAAGGGGAGAGGGAAGTTATCCGTTGTGGTGGCCTTGCTCAACTTTTAGTAGTTGATGCACATTTTCCACCCAGTGATAGTGTTCTTATTTATAGCGACATATATGACCAGGGATATTTATGATTTTTTTCTTATCTGAGTTCTTTCAATGCTTCCATATTAGGATAAGTTATTATTTCTAATTTGATACAATTTTTTTTGGGAACTAGTGGGAATGTGTTCCTATGTGTTAATAGGGTTTTGGTTTACATGACCAATTGTAGCAAATGCCAAAAAGATTTTATAACTAATCGTGTAAGGGACTTTGGATTATTACTAGGAATCTTACATTTTTATTGGATGATTGGTAGTTTTGAAGTTTGAGATTTATTTGGAACATTTAATAAATTGATCCATAATAACATGGTCAATTCTTTATTTGCTACTCTATGTGGTTTCCTATTATTCTTTGGTACAGTTGATAAATCCACACAATTCCCCCTTCATGTATGGTTACCTGATGCCATGGAAGGACATACTTCTATTTTGACTCTTATACATGCTTCTACTATGGTAGCTGTGGGAATTTTTCTTGTAGCCCGGTTTTTTCCACTTTTCATAGTTATACCTTACATAATGAATTTCAATTTTGTTATCAGTGTAATAACACTACTATTGGGAGCTACTTTGGCTCTTACCCAAAGATATATTAAATGAGGTTTATCCTATTCTATAATCTCTCAATTGGGTTATATGATGTTAGCTCTAGGTATGGGTTCTTATAGGACAACTTTGTTTCATTTGATTACTCATGCCTATGAGAAAGCATTATTGTTTTTGTGGTCCAGATTCAATATTCATTCAATAGAACCCATTGTTGGATATTCACCAGATAAAATCCAGAATATAGCTTTTATGGGTGGCTTAAGTAAATATGTTCCAGTTAAAAAATTGACCTTTTTATTGGGCACACTTTCTCTTTGTGGTATTCCACTTCTTGCTTGTTTTTGGTGAAAAGATGAAATTCTTAATGATAGTTGGTTGTATCCACCAATCTTTGCAATAATAACATTTTTCATAGTGGGGTTAACTGAATTTTATATGTTTCCTATGTATTTACTTACTTTTTAGGGATATTTCAATGTTCATTACAAAATTAAAGTGGAATTCAAAATGGTTCCCTATATTCAATATCCTTGTGGGAAAAAACAACACCAAAATTAATTCAATAATATTAAGTTTTGACAACAATAAATAGTAATGAAAGGGTTTCATTTTTTTCAAGAAATAGATATAAACTTGATGCCAATGTAATAAATAAGATGTGACACTTTAGTACTACTTTTGGAAAAAAATAAACTTTTATCTACCCTCACAAAACTGATAATACTATGCTATTTCCAATGCTTGTGTCAGTACTATTTACTTTGTTCATTGGATCCATTGGAATTTCTTTTGATAAAAGAATAATTGATTTTGATTTACTATCAAAATGGTTAGCTCCATCAGAAATATTTTTTCATAGAAATTCCCATTCTTTTGTGGATTGGTATGAATTTACAACAAATGTAATTTATTCAGTAAGTATAGCTTTTTTTGGAATATGTATAGCATCCTTTTTTTATGATTCTATTTATTCATCTTTCTAAAGGTTTTATTTAATTAACTCTTTTGTAAAATTGGGTTCTAAGAGAATACTATTGTATACAATAATTAACATGATATATAATTGGTCATATAATCAAGGTAACATAGACTTATTTTATACAAGAATCTTTACCAGGAGTATAAGAAAATTATCTCAATTAACTTCTTTTTTTGATAAATGTATAATTGATCGAATCATAAATGGTATTGGTATTGCAAGTTTCTTTATAGGAGGAGGATTAAAGTATTGGAGGTGGGTGAATGTCATCTTATCTTTTTTTCTATTTATTCTATTATCTATTGATTTTTGTACTAATTAATTTTTTGAGTCTATAATATAAGCTTTGAGCCTATAATAATCACATTTTTGTCATTTTCTGATAATAATCAAAATTAAAAATGATTTTTTTTCAAAAATAATTAGAAACTAAAAGCCAATTATCATTAAATTATTCTAAATTAACTATATTTATAAAACAATTTTTATAAATATCAATTTTATAAATCAAATGAAAAATAAATTAGTCCGGTCATAGTAGCCCGGGTGGTAAAGTTCGACAAGTCCCAATGAAGGACTCGGGTTCGAACCTCACCAAAGGCACTTTGCGAATGGCAATCCACGCTGATTAGGCGCGGGAGGGGGGTGACTGGACCACACCCTCTCATGCCTCGAGAGTTTATTATGTCAGCTTCACTCGGGATGGGTTCTCTTGGTCATAAAAAAAATGAAAAATAAATTAGATTTCGTTTTAATTAGTTAATTAAAATTAATTATTTAATTATAAAATTATAAATATAAAAGCATTTAAAAATTCTTACAAAACTTCTAATTATTACAAACTATTAATATTTCATATATTAATATTGAAGATAGGGTAGAACTAGGGAAGTTATTGTATGGGGTCTACCCAATGCTAGATGGAGAGGTGCATAATAGACCGATACGAACATCATGAACTATCATGTTATAAAACTAGTTGTTACTGATATCTCCTCGGTTCCTTCTTACATAACCCAATCTTGAACAAGGAAGAGATAAGAGGGCCTTATGGAGAATGTGGTCAGAATTCCATAATAGAGTCCGACCACAATAACCAAGTTGATGATTTCATGCATAAGGATAATAGATTACCTAGTAGAAAAGACTATAAACAACATCTCTTATGCCAACGATACTAAAGGGATATTAAATGAATGGAATTGGGATATAGATGAAATATAATGAAAATATGGGCCAGTTTAAGGTTCCTTACAAAATGAGGCATGAAACAATGCCATTACAAAGAAGTTCCCAGAGTTACGAAGGAAGTTTCAGACTCATATTGTTCATAAGTTGAGAATGGGAGTTGAACTCTATGTGATTGAATCTCCCATTGTTACTCAGTAGCTCAGTGGTAGAGCGGTTGGCTGTTAACCGATTGGTCGTAGGTTTGAATCCTACTTGGGAGATTTGATTAATTCTAAAATTTTTAATTAAGAAATGAATGAAAGGGCTTGCTTTGGCCATTAGGAGTTAAGAATAAGTAGCATGTTCCCTATCTTTGTTTCTATTGCATTCAATCCCATCATATCACATTCTATTATGCCTTATTTGAGAATCACCATTATGTCACGTCAATACCTAGTGTAGATCTAGGATAATCCCTTATAAAGTAAATAGCCCTAGGGCTATTTACAACTAGACAATTAAGAATTCATCGATGGTGTGCACCAGTTGTGCATCAAAGATGCAATCATCGATTCTCCCGATAGGTCACGAGCAAACATATTCAATTAACGACTAGGAACTCATTTTTACCGTGCTACTAATACTTATACTTGCTCTACTATTCTACCCAAGTCTAGCTGATGAAGAATTATGGGGAGTAAAACCCAAATATTTAGGATTCAAACTGGGTGTATTATACATAATTATAGTACCATTCACGATAAAGAAAACACGATAAATAAAAAAAGTAAGGCCATTCCATTTGGTGGGAATGAGTTCATCATTATAATTTTATATCATTGTAGTGCCACCCTTCTTGAGCACAACTTGAATGGGATTTACCCATGGTGAATTAGATATCAAGTAAATAATCCCAGCAGCATGAAGCTTTATTACCTCCAAGAAGATGACTTCCCAGTATATTTGGATTCATCTTGTGTTGAGGGTCTCTTGAAGGTTTGCATTCCTCAACCATGGGGATTTTATGCATGATGATGTTTGGTTAACCCCTATTAAGTTGTGCATCTTGTATCCTAGATTCACTTTTCTCTTCTTCAATTCAGTCACAAGTTTACTCTCTAGATCAACTACAAGATCAGAATTAGTAATGACAAGATAAGTGTATTTATCATCAAGAAAAACATATCTGAGTCCTTATAGGAGAGGTTTCATCTGATGGGATTTGGGAGGCTCAACTATATAATCTATGATAGACAAAATTTTGAGGTCATCCACTTATATTGTGGCATCCTCTTTAGAGATATCGAGATGGCCTCAGTACTAGAGCACCTGCTCATTGTCAAAATCAGATGCAATCAAATTTGTGAGGGATGTTTGAGAGTGGTATTCGAAGATCCCTCACTCCTATTTAAACAAGGAAATCTTGACCATGAAATAGAGCATATATACTTTTTCCTAGAATCTTGTCTTTCTCATACTTTGAAATAATAGAAATTATAAGGTTTGTCTTCTAAGGCGTAAGAGTATAGTGCCAATCTTGACATCTTTTTCCCTAGAATCTGGCATGAGTAGTTTCCAAAAATAGTCACCAAAAGTAAGGGGATAATATAGATCCTCGTTAATATCCATGATAAAAAAATTGCAAGGAACATCAAATTCCTTTCCAATCATGATGAGACATCATTAATGATGCCCATTATCTTGGTCATAGATGAATCTGCCAATTGGATGGTTGTAGTTTTGGGCAACATATCGACGAACCCCAGTGTTTTGTAGAGACTACATGACATAATTGAGATAGTGATGCCCAGGTCTGCAAGCCTTTTCAAACATGTATTATTGCCTAAATAACATTCGATCATGAAGGAGTCAGGGTCTTTCTGCTTCTTTGACACTTGTGTTTATATGTATGCCAAGAGAGCCAATCGTATGATGATTGGGACATGGCATTTGATACATGATTTGATAATATAGAGGTAATTTTGTCTATTTGTTTGCCTCAGTCATGAGAAGAAGACATAAATGTAAGTATATGTTTAAAGAATGATGTTACTCGATGATGTATGTATTCAAGAATGTGACTTGAATAATTAGATCATACAAATTTTAAGAGTACATATGTTCTTGTTATGTCCCTATTCAGATATTACTCTGCAAGATAAAATAGACAAAAATAATACATAGAGTTTGTGTTGACTAATGACAAAGTCTCATTAGTCATGATAAATGATATCAAGTCATTCACAGAGATACATGTTAGAGAACAATGCATTGGACAGACCCACCATGAGAGTGATACATGGAGATTGTGGAATGGTAGTCAGAATGATCTCTCATAGTGATAGTGGTGATTGTGGTTCTTAGACCTGAAGTCACTACATTCATCACATGTCATTCGGTATATTGTGACATCATCAAATGTAACCCTGAAATAAGTAGTTCCATAAAGGTGATGATTGGGTAGCTATGACACATGGGGACTGAGTGTGAGTGGTGTAGATGTGATTTGTCCCTCCCACAGGAGTTTGATATCCAAGGCCTCTTGATAAGAGATATTGAGAAATGTACGATTGTACTCATGTGATTCAATATGTGATATGTGAACTCACATGCATCTCGTACAATTTGCTCTAGCTCAAGGAACATGGATTGAACATTGAGAGGATAACAATTCCATGCCTTCATTTCAATCCAGATATCAGTGATAAAGGATCTATACGATCACTGTAACGCTAATCAGGGATCATAGGTTGAAGTTGTTCTCTAATTTTTGAAATTACTTGGGTAGAAATGATGTGTGACTGGGCATCGCTCTTTACTTGTGATGTCATAATCAGTTATGGACATTCAATACCAATGTAATTTTAGACCTATAGGGTCACACGTATAGTATGCACCTGGATTATAGGTGTATGTACATGAATGTTGTTTAGATTATTTACTAAAGGTGTTTAGGTATTCAATTAAACAATGATATTCAAAATTGATTGACTAGACTCTGAACTAACTAGTTCAAGTGTTGAGATGATCAGTTGGGGTGGAAAGATGATTGGATTCAATATTGGTTTAATTTTGCTTGAACTGGACAAGTGAGTTGACCATCTCACTTGTGAAATGATCGTCTTACAATGAGAACGACTATTTCACTATGTGAGATGACCAGTTTGTTTCCCAGGTCATCTAATTCAGTTGCTAATTCGTCTGGGACAAGGATTGATGCTGGTGTCACATTTAGTATTAATTGAGCATTGAATACCAATTTGATTCAGAATAGGAAACTTGCAAAGCAACCTTTATCTAAGCAAGATGACCGTCTCGATCATGATACAACCATTTGGGTGTGCAAAATTACCATTTAATGGAGTACAAGTTCTAGAAGATTCATGATTTCATACTCTTCTACTCCCACACTGATTGGGAACCCTGACCCTTGTCTCTACTATAAATAGAGGGGTACTGGTGGCTTCCCAAGTCACACAATAGAGAATCAGTTGCGATGATAATTTTTGTCCTCTCTGGTTGTGGTAACCAATAGAGAGCCAGATAAAGTCCTACCTGCTAAAGGGAAGGATAGGAAGGGAGAGAACAACTGAGGATCAGTTGTGGGAGAGCATGTCAATGACAAGTACGCTGAAAGAAGGGGAAAACTCCTTCCCATTGGCTCTGGTAGTGCAACGTGGAGTTCCTGGTGGTCCACGTGAATTACTCTATAGGTGGGAGGCCATCGTATGCCTCTAGGAAGACATCGTCAACTACCGTCCGTGGAGCAGATCATTCATGATGATTGATCAAGTGCCACTGATGTTGTTGAAGGAGCACATTGTTGCCTAAAGAAGAAGAATAAGCATGAAGCTAATGCATAGGTTATGTCGTTGGACTTTCTCTAGGACAGCGACTTGCTCCAGGACTAGGTATAACCTTGCAACCTTTCCTTCCTGGATACATTGTTGTTGACGTGATTCTACTGGTTTTGGGAAATGAGCATTTAAATTTTTGTTTCTGCTGCCTATATTTGTGCTCGATTTCCCTATAATAACATTAGAGCTATGTCAATTAACAGTGTATACATGATCTAAATCGATATGATCAGATTTAGGTTTTCATTCTTTTATTACATGTTGTGAATATTCAAATGATTAACGTGCATATCCAAATAAATTCCACATACGCTGCACAAACTAATATACATATATATATATATATATATATATATATATATATATATATATATATATATATATATATATATATATTGGCGTCACCCTAAAATCCGTTTTTATGATGGATGAAAAGCATGGTTATGACCAATAACCCTAGATCTATGTATGCATGGTTGTAGTTGTTTATTCATATTATTACTTGGTCTACGTACCGAGCCTCTCTCTTCCATCAAAATCTAAATTAATTCTCTTTTTCCTATTTCCCCTTGAATGTAACTCGAGGTTTTCCTTTTCCAATATAATAAGAAATAAGATAGTCTCAATTTATGTTTTGACATGAGATGATGATTTGCGCAAAGGCAAAACAACCAACTTGTGAGACGATCTGATCGATTAAGGACCAAGGAGGCCAGATGATAGAAGAATGAACCGATTGACCAGTGGACCAACCAATCAATTGGAGGAGTCCATACGCCACTTGGACCTGAGAACCAGACAACTATTTCAAGATCCCAATCGAGTGGTCAGGAGGCAAGCCGACCGGTTCAAGAGTTGAACCGATAGACCTAGATTGATTCAAGCATAGATGTTCATCAAAAATAGGTTGCATATGATGTGGACCTTAGGTGGTAGTAATTCCCTTTGGCTCCAAGGAATTATGGTAGTATGGCCATAACCATCTCTTGAGTGTTTTAATTATTACATATTCTTATTTGTAGTTATAGCATGCATATGATAGATACTATTAGTATGGGGTGATTAGATATGTATATGTACCTATATATATAATACCTCAATTAAATATTAAGTCTTAGATGCTTTCCAAAAGTGGCACACATGAAAAGATTGATGGACCTAGCATTGGTTATGCCAAAGTGTGGAGCGTCGTCTATCTCATAGAAGTGTAATGGTAGTAATGTAGGTTTCACCAAAACAGGTTGCATTATTATCATATTGGCTTTTGGGTCAGGCTTAACTGGTGATTCTTAGAGAGTCTAGGTCTAGAGGCATGCAGATAATTTTGGCAAGGAGTTCTGCATATCATCTATCCAAGAATTGTATATGATGCAATTGGCAAGTTGCCTAACTTGATAATTGACTATGTATGTTGTTGTTGGTCGGGTCATAGTTGAATTATCTTGGATCTTGGCTCACTAGAATATTGTATGATAAATATTTTGAATTGATACATGAGGTTTATCAATTTGACCAAAAAGTTGGAGCAATACTTAATTAAAAACCTAATTAATATTGTCAAATTTATCAAATCAAACAAATTAAAAATGTTTTGAAAGTTATAATATTTCTTTGTATAATAAAATGTCAAATACAAACATGTTCTTGTTGAAATTAGTGCTTTAGAAGGACAAAACAAGATAAATTTCCATAACTGGTAAAGGACTTTGAGAAATGTTCTCATCGATAAGCAAAAGTTCTATGTCCTTGAAAGAACAGTGCCAGAACAACCCGTTCCAAATGTGCCTATGACTGAAATGGGTGCTTACTTGATGTTTTCCAATGATGCCATAGACATTGAATACCAATGTTTTGTTGTATGAACTATGAGTTGCATGAACAAAATGAAAACATGAACATTCTCGATATGGTAACACATCTTAAGAATCATGTAAAGCAAACAAGGTATAATGTCTTCAAAGCATTATTTTAGTGCAAAATAATAAAGGGAGGTACAATAGAGCCCCATGTGCTCAATATTATTGGGCATGTGGAGTGACTGAGATTTCTCTTAGGTCAAGAGTTAACCATGAATAACATTCTACAATTCGTTGTGTGAATCATATAATTAGTTTATTAAATGCTTGCATGTTGATGCCAAACAAAGGAAGAAGAAGGACAAATTTGTGATGGTGATGAACGGAAGTGAGTCCTAGGGAAAAGACAAGACCAAGAAGAAATTTCAGGCTAAACTAAATTCAAAGTCTTATGCACTCAATATATGGAGAAGGATAAGTGTAAAAGGAATATGCCTTTTCACTTGATGGATTAAGGAAAGAAAGTTCCACTACTATCACTTGTCTGGACATTGGAAAGATCTATCCTCTTTAGAGAGGATCTTTAGAAGAAGATAGAGATAGAGATCTCTACTTTATGACCTAAGAAAAACTAAGATAGAACTATATGGAGCAAGGATTGCTACCTCTACAGTTGGAAACTATCATTCATGGGCACATAATAGAATTAGTGAATTTCTATTATGTACGTACCATTGATGCAAACATCTTATGTTTTGTGTGATAAGAGCATTATGTTTCATTTTAAAAGATATGATCTTTTTTGGGAATGCCCGATGTCTAACAAACTATAATTGATAGTTGTAATGACAAATGTGTTTGATACATATACTGAATGACTTGATGACTCAAACAACTGAATACATATAGCATTGTCATCTGGAGTGCATAAATGAGAAGTGCATTTATAGAATCCATAATGATGGTTATCTAGACTCTTTTGGTTCTTGAACCAATAGAGACATGCAAGTATTATTTATTGGGCAATATGACACGAGCATCTTCACTAGATGTAGTGGGAGAACTATCCCATTAGGACTAGTACATATTGATGTACATAGACCTTTTAGAAAAAAAATCTATGGGTATTTACTAATACCTCATTATATTTATTGATTTTATCAGTAGATATGAAGTTTATATTTAATGAAATTCAAGTATGAATCTCTTGAAGTGTTCAAGGAGATTGTGAATGAAGGTCGTGTCTAACTCAGTAAAAGTATTCAGATACCTCGATATGATCGATGTTGAAATACTTAAATTAAGAGTTTGAGAACCTTTTGGGAGATCATGATAGTGTATCATGATTAACTCCATATGAAACACAATAATAGTGTATCGTAAGAGTGCATCAGAAAGAAGGAAACACACCATGTTAGTCATGGTGCGATTATCAACAAGATCTAGCCGATCTTTCGATTTATTTTAGACACATGCTTAACACTAAATAGTGTCCATCTAAACTAGTTCAAGAGACACCATATGAGATATGGCATGGAAGGTGCCCCTATGTGTATTTTATAGTGATTAGGATTGAAGGCTTATATAAGAAAATTATTTCTCAAAAGGCTTTATCCACAAATCACATAAATAGAATTTTGTTAAATACTACTCTTATCCCAATCCCACAACAAAGTTGTTTGTTGATCTGGATGGTTGTATTCCTAATGAGAAACTTAGTTCCAAAGGAATCAATGGAAGTAAACGTAGAATTCAACATGTTCAAGATAAACAAGAAAACATTGAACCTAAATAGGTACATTAGGGCCAATGAGAATCACAAAGTGTTGTGGAATTTCAAGTTCCTTATGTAACATGATACCCCATAGTTCTAGTAGAACATGCCTTGAGTTTGAAAGATTACAATATCTTATAACTCAAGAAGGTGGTGATTTGATCATAGAGATGAGTCAAAACCTACATAGAAACTATTGAGGGATCAAAATCTAAGAAATGGCTTGAGGCCATGATATCAAAGATGGACAGCATGTAAACCAACAAGGTATAACCTTGGTGGATCCACCTGAAGGGGAAAAACCCCTAGGGTGCATTTGGGTCTTTGTAAGAAGAGCAAAATGGAAGGTTAACATGGTTGCAAGGAGTTTCAAAATAGTTAAAGGTGTTGAACATGATGAAATCTTTCAACAGTTACCATGGGTAAACCCATTAGGATCATGCTTGTTGTTGCAGCTTAGTATGACTATGAGATTTGGCATTTGAATGTTACAATTACATTCCTTACTGTAATAATTATGAGGATGTGCACATGACAAAACCTAGAGATTTTATAAATCCACAAATGCAAATAAAGTCTATAAGCTACAAAGGTCAATCTATGGATTGAAGTAAACATCTCAGAGCTGGAATCTTCTATTTGACAAGATAGTCAAATTGTTTGACTTGAATCTGAATGAAGATGAAATATGTGATTCAAAAGATTTAGTGGGATCATACTAATATTCCACATAATGATGGGGAATAGTGTCCTTATCCTACAAATTATAAAACATGGCAAGGAAAGTACCTTCTCTGTGAAGAGCTTAGGAGAAGCATCCTATGAGATAGGAATCAAGGTCTATAGACATAGATTTAGAAAGCTTCTCAACCTAAGTAAGAGAACATACATTGGAAAGATGTTGAAAGAGTTCAGCATGCAAGACTCAATGAGAGAAAACTTGTCCATGTTCCATGGAGTTAGTCTCTCAGGAGCCTACCTAGTTCATGTGAAGAATAGGAACACGTGGATAGATACCATATGCATTTGAAATTAGATCTATTAATGTAATGTTATGTACTTATCCCGTTATCTTGTATGCATTGTACATGACGAGAGGATATCCAGTTATCTCGTATGTATTGGAAAAGATAAGAGGATATCCAGTCATCTCATGTGTATTGGACATGTTGAGAGGATATATATACATACCCATCTAGTAATCTCATATGTATTGGACATGATGAGAGGGAATCCATCAGATGCCTAAGAGTCACTGGATTACCATAAAGAACATCCTTAGGTGATTTCGAAGCATTAAAAGGATCCATTCTTTGAGTATGGTAACACGAAAGAGTTGGGTGTAAAGAGTTACACCCATTCAAGCTTCTGAATTGATAATTCAATGATCACAATCTAAATTGTGTTTGAGCTTAAGCAAGAATCGTAAGCTGGAAAAGGGTTTCAAGTAAGAGATAGTTGTTTATATCTACAACAAAGTCCGATTATCTTTATGTTATGAGAACAACAAAGGATCCTATATGGATCAAGAAGTTCATATGGGTTAACTTGTGCAAGGTTCCAAACCATGGATGGTACAAATACTATAACAATAATGGATCTACTGGTTAGGCTGGGAATCTCAGATAGCATACTACAACACTTCCATCTAATGCAAAAATTCGCACTAGGAGGAGATGTGAAACTTGCAAAATACTGACTGGAAGCAATCGCTGCTAACCCTTTATAAAGCGCTTGCACAACAAAAACATGATGTGCATGTTAAGATCACTCGGAATAAGATTCATGTGTGATTGTCTCTAAGTGCAAGTGGGATCCTATTGGTATCTATGCCCTGAGAGACAATCATATAATGATTGGGATGGGGAATTAGATACATGATTTGATAAAAATAAAAGTAATTCCATCTATTATGTTTGTCTCAGTCATGATATGATGGAAAAAATGTGAGTAGATGCCTAAATAATGTTGTTAATCGATGACGTATGTCTTCAAGTATGTGACTTGAACAATGAGATCATATGGATGCTAAGAGTATATACATTCTTGTTATGTCCCCAATCAGATATTACTATGGAAGAAAAAATAGACAATAGTAATACATAATACTAGAGTCTCATTAGTCATGATATATGATATCAAGTCACTCACATAGATACATATTTGAGAATAATGTATCAGACAAACCCACCATGAGAGTGCTACATGGAGACCATAGAATGGTAGTCAGAATCATCTCTCATAGTGATAGTGGTGATTGTGGTTCTTAGACCTAAAGTCACTACATTCATCACATGTCGTTCGGTATATTTTGACATCATCAAATGTAACCCTGAAATAAGTAGTGCCATAAAGGTGATAATTGGGTAGCCGTGACACATGGGGACTGGGTGTGAGTGATGTAGATGTGATATGTCCCTCCTACAGGAGTTTGGTATCCAAGGTCACTTGATAAGAGAGATTGAGAAATGTACATTTGTACTCATGTGATTCAATATGTGATATGTGAATTCACATGCATGTTAGACAGTCTACTCTAGTTCAAGGAACATGGATTGAACATTGAGAGGATGGTGATTCCATGCCTTGAGTTCAGTCTAGGTATCAGAGATAAAGGAACTATATGATCATTGTAAAACTAATCATTGATTATTGGTTGAAGTTCTTCTCCAACTTTTTGAATTACTTGGGTAGCAATGATGCATGACTAGGCACCATTCTTTGTTTGTGATGTCATGATTAGTTACAGACATTCACTACCAACGTAATTTTGGACCTATAGGGTCACATGAATAGAATAAACTAGGATTAAGGGAGTATATTCTTGAATGTTGTTTAGATTTATTACTAAAGGTGTTTAGGTATTCAATAAAACAACTGAGGCTCAAAATTGACTAACTCGACTCTGAACTGACCGGTTCAAGTGTTGAGACAATTGGTTGGAGTGTCAGGTTGATTGGAATCAGTATTGGTTAAACTTTTCTTGAATTAGACAATTGAAACGACCATCTCACTTGTGAAATGACCGTCTCACAATGTGGAACGACCATTTCACTATGTGAGATGACCGATTCATTTCCCAAGTCATCCGGTTCAGTTGTTAATTCAATTAGAACAAGGATTGATGTTGATGTCATGTTTAGCATTAATCGTGCATTGATTACCAATTTGATTATGAACACGAAACTTGTGAAATGACTACTCGCTAAATGAGAAAACCATATCGCTCATGAGATGATTGTTTGGGTGTGTGAAATGTTCGTTTCACATTGTGCAAGTTCTAGAAGATTCATGATTCTGGACCCTTCTACTCTCACACCAGTTGGGAACACTAACCCTGACCTCTACTATAAATACAGGGGTACTGGGGGCTTCCCAAGACACACAATTCAGTTGCTCTAAAAATTATTGTCATCTTTGGTTGTGGTAACCAATAGAGAGCCTGAGCAAGTCCTACCCACTAAAGGGAGGGATAGAAAGGGAGAGAACAACTAAGGATCAATTGTGGAAGAGCATGTCGGTGACTAGTACGCTGAAAAATGTAGAAAACTCCTTTCCATTGGCTCTAGTAGCACAACTTGGAGTTTCTGGTGGTCCGCATAGACTACTTTAGAGGAGGGAGGCTGCCATCTACTGCTAGGAGGACATCATCAACTGGAGTCCATGAAGGAGGCCATTCATGACAATTGATCGAGTGTTGCTTCTTCTAAAGGAGTGTGATGTTGCCTAAAGAAGAAGAAGCATGATGCTACACAAGGGTGATATCATTGGACTTGATCTAGGTCTAGGTATAACCTTGCAACCTTTCCTTGCTATATACATTGTTGCTGATGTGATTCTACTGGTTCTAGGAAACATACATTTAAAATTTTATTTCCGCTCCCTATATTTGCACCCGATTTCCATACAATTTGTTAAGAAGGATGTCAAATGTGGTTTTTGTAAGCTTGGCACCATGTGGGCATATTTGGAAGTGTGTCTAGGAAGGGAATATCAACATGGAGTTTCTTCATAGTATCTTTAAACTTTAGGAATCTAGCATCCATTTGAGTTTTCTTGAGGCATCCTTGATATGATGGATGTCATATGTAGACTGGTATGTTAAGATTGACGTCTTCTACTTGTGAGGTTTTGACAATGGGAGGTGTTTCCAGACTAGAAATTATGGTTTGATTTGGTAGTTGATCTTTATCAATCATGAAGGTATCCTCATCATAGAAGTTGATGGTGGTAACTGTTACAACCCCAATTTTGCATGTGTTTTCATAATTGAAATATAATGCTTTTGTGAATTCAGACTTAATTGAAAATCTTGTACGCTTTGCTTCAAAGAAGGGATTTCTTTGCAAATGTCACTTCCATTAGGAATTTTTTGGTTCCTATTATAATATTAATCCAATAATGGATATAAAAGAGAAGAAAAGAAGAAAAGTCCAAGTAATGGAAAAAGATACATGATAATGGATATTAAGCAAAAGTATTTATGAGAAATACTTGGAAATATCTAGAAAGTGACATTAATGGCCACAATTGAGTAAAATTCGTTTACATATGATTTATAATAAAAGAAATATGAAAAGAGGCAAAAGGAGATGAAAGATAATGAGAAATCCTTGCAAAGGAATATCTTAATAAAGAAATAAATAAGTAAGATAATGAAAAATGAAGGATGTAGATGCATATAGAAGGATAATAAGTATCCTTAAAAAGGAATTACGAAATATTAGAGTTTCTTGGGGTCCAAGGAGCCCTAATGTAGAAAAAGAAAGAGAAAATACGAATAATACAAAATAAGAGGATAATGTGATACATAATTAATGAATTTTGTAGTATTGTTAAAAAGAGGTATTTTCTACTAAAAGAAAGTATAAATTCATGTCAATGGATTAAAAGTCAAGCATAAAGTGAATAAGAGAGAGAATTTTCGAATTCCTAAACATCCAAAGAATATAGTTTATTAAGAAGATAATTAGGAGAGAGAAGATTGCTTCTCAATGAAGGAATAGGTTTCCTTTTGGGAGTTGGACTTGTTTCCTCATGGATGAACATCTTAGGGCATTGATACCCTCCCCTATATAAGGAGTAGAACCTCTGGTTCGAGTTCAAGAGAGTTCCATGCGTCCCTCTCTCTCTTATCCTTCTTCATTGCATGTAAACCCTAACAACAGGGAATAGAGCGACCCCTAGAGCGATGGAAGGTGTTCGAGGGGAGTCCTAACACCCCCCTTCAAAGCTGAATAGCTATGAGGTTGCTAGCTCGAGGGAATCCTCGCCCTGGTCACCTGCAACTCGTCTGCTGGGGGATGATGTTAGCAGACATGAAGCTCCAGATTCCAGCCAACTCGGTCTTGGCTGGAGGCCGTTCTGAGTGCGGTGGAGGGTGGCGGAGGTCGAGGGACCTCTGTGGATGACCACACGACCTTGGGACAGGAGACAAACCCTCGCGGACGGACCTAGCCGACAACATCGCTAGGTTTCTCGAGGAAGAAGAAGAGCGGAGAGGCTTTGGACCATTTTGCCCCTCTGCGGGCTGAAGAAATACTGACTTACACAAGGATAAACTCATAATTGTGCTATGTTTTTAAGCGGCTACGTTGCATGGGAAAGAGATAGCGTGGCACTCGGTGATTGGTCTAAGTAAGTATATATTGCAAAATTCATATCTTTTTATTGGTAGCTCGGATGGATGCGTATAAAATATGAATTTTGCTCAAAAAATGAGTGGAATACATTAAAAATAGATTTTGAATCTAATTCCTATTGTAATTCTAAAAGTAGTGGAAGTTATCAACTTTGATGCATTAATGATTAAGAAACCCTAATTTTAGATGATCAGTGTATTGACAAGGGTTTTTACGGATGATTAAAGTTGATATTAACATGTTGATTATAAAAAGACAAATTAAGATCTAAAAGGATGAACTTTACATGTAAGTGGATTAATTTAGAGTTCCATGTACATGAATGAGCTTTAATGGGCCTTGAAACCCTAATGTTAGTAATTGTGACTCTTAATGGCTTTAATTGTTCAAATTCATGAATAAAGCTGAGATGTGATGGTTCTAAGATTTTTTGAGTATAAAAGTTCCTAATTGTGGATAAATACCTTTAATATGATAATAAGGGTTTTTAGTGGATAAATGTGAAATTAGTGATAAATAGAGATAAGTTGCTAATTTGAAAGAAATCCCAGATGATAATTGGGCCTAATGATCGTAAAGGATACAAATTGTAGTTTTAATGTAAAAGAGGCATAATAGACTTGATGGACTTTTAATGGTGCCTGTAATCCGAAATTAGGGTTATACGTTGTTAAAAGGTAACCTTAATATCTTTCATGAGGAGTAGATGAGATAATTGGGGTTTGTGAGTAATTGTATAAAATTAGGGTTCAAAATAGTAAAAATGAAGTGAAACCCTAATTGCAATGGAAACCCTAAAAGTGGACTAGAAACCCTAGGAAGTGAGCTAGGTTTAATAGACCTTGATGGCCTGATCAATGATAGGAAAATTGGAGGCATTTTTCAGGATCAACTTGTGTGCTTTCTAGTTTACTGGATTTCTTGCTTAGTTGGATTAGTTCTTCATTCAAGTCAGCCTGATAGGTATGTGGTTACGCTTATGGATAAATCATTTTAAGTTTCACGACGATTCTCAAATGTTTTATCGGTTGCCTAAAAATAATTGCTTGGATGATTTTTATTTCATTCAAATATAAAGTGGCTATGATTATCACCATAAATATATATACATGACTAGCTCAGATCATGATCCTCCTCTGTGGCTTTGCTAATGATGAAAAGGGTAACCTGGTACATGGCCTACTTGTTAAGTAGGACATTAGGTTATCATGAGTTAGGAATTGGGCTACTCACGTGTAGTACCATGCAACTCTTTAGCACACCATGAGTTAGGGAGTGGGCTACCTACGGGTAGTGCCATGTGATTCAACCCTAGATATTGATCTACCTGTTGGGTAGGATCATGCAGGTTTAATGGGGATCTACCATAAGGAAGGTAGCATCCAGGTCCACTGCAGGGACATCACAGAGGCTAGGGTATGTATGGATTGAGCAGTTATGTTTAAAACATGAAGTTGTTTGATTAAATCATAATTGACTACAATATGTTGTTACAGTTAATTGCATGATTATTATTTCTCCCACATACTGACATATTCATTTATGCTGACCGACATTTTGTTTGTCGGTGTTTTAGGTACAAATTGAAAAGGACAAATAATGAAGTGGCATATTGTGAAATTAAGAAATAAAGTGCAAGGAGGATTAGTTAGAATAGGGCCTAGATGTGGATAGAAGTTAGATATCCAAGTTTTTCAAAAAGTTATGCAAAATTTTATTTTAGTACAACTTTTCAGTATAATTTGGTAGAATTTGATAATTATTATTTATTATTTGTCAAACCTTTGATCTAGAAATTGGGATAACGACTCTGACCTCTTGGTCTCCCTTAATTTGGGGTTATCGGGAGGCAGGGTCGTTACAGTAACATGTGGTTCACGGGAGGAGGTGAAGTTGGTGGAGGATGTAGTTTCTTAGAGTACATGGAGACAACCTTCAATTTCTCGAGATGCTTTGGATTGTTCATGAGTTGATCAATGAAGGATCCTATGGAAGGGTGTTGGTTGGCAACAAGTTGCGTGATTCAGTCATTAGTTTCTTTGATATATGCCATATGGGATAGAATCAGTTGTTTCAATTTTTTGAATTGAGCACTTGAGATGGAAGTTGGCAAAGGCTACTGCATCTGCTACTGCTCCACCTGTGAAGCCTAATTAAGATTCTAAAATTATTGTTCACAATTTTTGAAATTTACTCAATAGTGATTTTGGTTGAGAAAATTTTGTTGGAAATTGGGTGGTGGATAACCTTGATAGTTCATTAGAGGAGGTAATTGTTGGGCCAAATTATTTTCTTCGCATGGGTTCCCATATTGAAAATTTGGATAATTTTTGTTTTGATTTTGATTGTAATACGGTTGAATAGGGATTTTATGAATGGAGTTGAGGTCCTTTGTCTGTTGTCCATCTCCAAGTCAAGTAGGAGTGTTGTAAAGTAGGTTGCACAACTAAATGGAATGGTCATAACCATGGAATATACTAGAAAGGAATTTAATGCTTGCCTGTTGTAAAAAGTATTGAGGTTGTTAATTTTGGCCCCATCCTGTATAGGGGATGAGGGAAGATTCTAGTCATTCTTGTTTTAAATCAAGCATCTTAAGGCTTTCAGAAATTGACTTATCTCATAGCTATTTTTTACTTTACTGACCCGACCTTTAGCACTCCCCCTTGCCCTCTGCAAGATTGGGCTTGGATTTTAGAGATTCTTTTGGCAACTCCCCAAGCATTGTTAGAATTTTGAAACATAAAATTTCCTCATGAGGAGGTGTCAAGGAAGACCTTGGTATCTGGATCATCGACTATGTAAAATGTCTCAATTAGTTGAACTATAGGAATGTCATGTTCTGGGAAATGGCATAGTAGTTCTTTTAATTGTTCCCACATGTTTTCCTATGTTTCTTTAGAAGACATTTTAAATAATGTAATCTACCCTTGGATTTGATAAGTAAGAGTCAAGGAGTAATATTTTTCAATGACTTTTGACTTGAGCGGCTCCCAAGTGGTGATGTACTCACTTTCCATGGCATTGTACCATGGATTGGAGAGATTTGTCAATGAGTACTTGAAAATTATTAATTTGAGGGTGTCATTTGAAATGCACGAACTTGAATAAAGCATATAGATTGAAAAAACATTACAGGTAATCTTGACAATTTTCACCCATCTCTCTAAAAATGTGCATTCTTGAAGTATAGTAATCCAATGTGAGTGGGTTTCAAACTAAGGAGCAGTGATAGCCGAAGGGACAATGAGATGTAATGCCTCATTAATGAGAGGGATTTAGAAATCCTTGAGTTGTTTCTTTTGATTTGCTTCTTGTTGGGAAGTGATCTTGGCTTCCAATGTAGAATTTGTGGTTTCTCTTTTGGCTTCTACAATGTCTAATATTCTCATTTGAATCTCTACTTACGTCATCCATCCTGATTCGATAGGAACAGTTCAAATGGTGGAAGGTTCTATCGATTTTTGGACCAAATTGTATATTATTAATGCCTTGGGAGTGTCGCATGTACTGTGAAGAAACAAAAAATTGGATAATTCAAGTGGATAAAAATGAGTATCAAGAGCGAGTGTACAAATATTTTTCGAGAAATAGTACTACCTGAATGGAAACTCAGTAGAAGTAGTAGTGCACTACTAGAACGAGTCTCGATAGGATAAAAAATACAAAATAAAAAAGAACAATCCTAATCATTCAAAACAAGATAGTTGGAAAGAAACTTCTTATACTGTCCTTAGAAATGATGCTAAATTTGATGTGTTCTCATTAGCACACAAAATTCACCAAAGAAAATTTCTCTGGAGTTCAAGCTTTGATGGCTACTCAATCCACTTGTAAACAAATGAATTGATGTAGTACAGAAGGTATCAACCACTAGAGATGGTTTGTCGGGAGTTAAATTGAATCAAATGCAATGAAAAATATATAAACCAAGTTATCAAGAATGATTAATCCAAAATAAGAAAGTAAAATTATTGAATAAAATGCAAACGTGAAAGGAACACAATTTAATTTAAAGAATCAAAACTTAAATTATCAATAGGATTAAAAGTGTAGAGAAAAAAGAGAAAAAATAATCCACCAATTAAGATTAATTCAAATTTTATGGAATTGACATAATGGGATTCACCATCACGAACTCCATAATTATCTTAGCCACTTTTACTTTTCCTTTTAGATATTTTTAGATAAAAATCATAGATCTTTTAAACTAGATCCCCTAGATTAAACTATATGTAGACCCATGGTGATCATTTTTTGTAGATACTAGTTTAATTGTCCATTGTATTTCCTTCATTGGTCTCTTCGAGGAACATGTGTGTTCTAACTAATGTTTTGGTCCACAAATACAAGTATATATCATTTTGTATCACAACCTTCATGAAGCATGACTGATTAGATCACATTAAATGTTTTAAATAGATAAAACACATCTTTTATATCCTAAAGGAGTTTACAATTTTCTAAGATAAGATATGGAGATCAAGGGGCTACTCCCCATGTCTCAAAAAAGAGGAAACTACTTAGACATGTTGAAAGTGGACCAAGGCTAGAATATGAAAAATTTGGGACCTTTCTTTTCTCTAGAGTCCCCCCTCCTTTTAAACGGGGAAGGAAGGGGGAAAATCCTAAAGATAGGGTCGTGGATGGAGGTTTCCAGTCTGATCTGGGGTCCGAATCGATCAACTACTCGAGCCCATTCAGTGGATTGACTTTAATATGTTGCATTATCCCAAAGTCACCTCAGTCAAAGATTGACTGTATTAATGAATTTCTTGATTTGAGACACTGACTGGGTCTTGGATGTTGGTTGATTGATGGTGGAATTGAGTCGTACGGCTGACTTTAATTGTGTACTTTCAACCAATCATTATGCCTGAAGAGGTAAGCTTTCGTAATCTGAATTTAACATTCAGTATTGGTGAACCGATCAATTGCAGAATGTGGGTCATCAGTCAGAGTTCTAGGAAGCGATATTTGTTGTGATTGAGTCAGCTGACTAGCCGACTAGATGTGTCAGTCAGTCAACTGGGAGACTGAAGTTGGTAGTAGACGTCTTTGAGTCTTGGGCCTTCGATGGGCTAAAATCAACTTTTTATTTTTATAATTTCTTAAGGAAATGAACTAATCTTGGACTTTAAGTTGAAGGAGTGACAAAGTGCATGAAAACCTACAAAGCAAGACAAAAAAATGAAAATTAAAATAATAGGGAAAAATCAAGAAATTGTAATTAAATCCTAAAAATGAAGGAAAAGAGGTAGAAAATCCTAAATAATTGACACAAACAATGTGATACAAGGAAATGAATATGGATTCATCATTTGTGTGTTCATTTCTACTTTGCTGAATGTGCAAAAATTAGGTATGTGTTAACAAAATATCACATATTCTTTTGATAATGTGGAGTTTCAATATAATGTTAGGGTTTGTGTATCGTGTCAGGTGGATTACCTAGTTAAAAAAAATTGAATAGAGCTTTCTTTCATTCTAAGTGTTAGACTTTACATTTTATCATTGTAATGGTGCACTGCATCTTCATCTTAGCGGCTAGTGTTTCCAACACATTAGGCATGTTTTTCGAGTTAGACTTGTATGCCTCCTATGAGGACCTCAAGCTTTGGTACATTTGAACATAACATAGATAGAAAATTAATTTATTTAATTTTGAGATTCCATATAGAGATCATTTATGAATACGATCATAATAGATTGACCTTAATAAATAACTTTTAATGGCTCACAATCGTACACCCACCATTCCATACGAGTCTTTTGTATATTGGAAGCTTCACTTAACTAGAGGGGGCATCCTCTATTTCTATGGGTTTCTCCATATATACGATAGGGTAAGTGGATTTGATACACAATGTGATGGTCAGCAAGATTTAAAAGTTTTTCCATTGGGGGTATATAGTTGAATGAACTTTACATAAATATTAGTCACTATATACTATAGGTGCATTTAATGAGCTGCTTTCTCACTTAGCTTTTCCTATTTCCTCCAAGCCGCATTGGTGTTTGCAAACAACAAGAACAACTATTGCAACATGAGTTATTTGGGGTATACATTAGCAGATGGAAACATGAACAAAAGAATTTGGTTGTAATCAATTTATAAGACCATACATCATTTCTTCTAACTTAAATGTATCACTATCACACCGTTTCCCATGCTTGACATAATGCAATTTCCTTTTCCACCCTCTCTTCCATGGTCTAGTAGTATATGCACATTATCTTCAATGGGAAGATGGTATGAAAGAAGCCAATTCCATTTCTGCTCCTTGGGAAATTAGCGTTCTTGAGCGTCTTCTATGTGATCTCCCCATAGAAATTTGTTGATAGGTTTCTCATGTGAGAGTCTACATAGATGAATTCATCAAGCCTATCAAACTGGCCATCTAACTCATGAACAAAGACCTATTAGAGAATCACAATCAAGGTTATAGACACTCTAAGAAGAGTACTTGGTTCATTATAAGGTTATTTCATTAAATATTCCCAAGCAAAAAGACAATCTTATGTAGTATTTAATTGTGCGAAATTTATTTGTGCATAACAATATGACTTTGTTAAATAATTTTAAGACAAGACTAATTCATTACTTGATAAATAGTGTTGCAAATATAAAAAGAGATCCATTTGGTATTTAATTGGGAGAAGTTCCACACTATGGTCATTGAAGGAATTTTGTTGGGATACAAGGTATTCAATAAATGTATCAAGGTTGACCTAGTGAAAATAGAGAAGATCTCCAAACTAGGTCTGCCCATGACAGTGAAGGTAGTCGTGAACTTTTTAGGTTATGTTGGGTTTTAGAGATGATTCATAAAAACATTACAACAATTTCCAAACAATTTTTTGAATACTTGAGAAGGATGTGGATTCTAATTCTAATGATCATTTTTGAAATGTCTTTAATGTTTCAAACAAAAGTTGACTTCTAATTTTATTTTTGTGGGTCTAAATTGCATCCAAAATTTAATGAATGTGTGAAGCCTATGACTATGCAGTTGGGGATAGTGTGTCCCAATGCAAG
Source organism: Alisma plantago-aquatica (assembly GCA_963693085.1). Taxonomy (NCBI): domain Eukaryota; kingdom Viridiplantae; phylum Streptophyta; class Magnoliopsida; order Alismatales; family Alismataceae; genus Alisma; species Alisma plantago-aquatica. Next base: position 247,387,687 of record OY856414.1, on the reverse strand, counting down.
GACCATGATCCATTAGTGATTTACTATGCCCACATTAAATGATGAACAATTGAATTTTACCATTATTGAGGAAGAACTTTTACTTTTGGTTTTCATTTTTGACAAATTGTATCAAAATTTGATAGTAGGGAAGGTTATTGTGTGGACTAGTCATGCATCAATTAAATATTATCTACATAAGAAAGAGGCTAAACCTTTACTCATGAGGTGGTTCTTGCTTATGCAAGAATTCAATATTAATTTTAGGGATAAATCAAGAATGAAGAATGTGGTCATTGATCACCTCTTACATCTAAAGAGAGTGGATGAAGAACATTTAGAGAATCCTATTTAGAATAATTTCCTACATGAGAAGATTTTGCAGGTTAGTTCATGTGGCCCTAGGTTCATTACTGAGGGTGAAAATATCAAGATAAAAAGGAATTCTTTAATTTACAAAGATACATAATTGGGATGATGATATTATAATCAAGTAGTGTAGAGATGGTTTTTTGATAAGGTGCATACCCGAGTGGGAATTAGAGAGCATCTTGGTGCACTATCATTCCCTTCCCACCAGAGGACACCATACTAGTTCTAGGATAGTGGCAAAATTTTTAGAATTTGGTTTTTTTTTTTCATATCTATTCAAATATTAATATAACTTTGTCCGGAGGTGATGCATGCCAATGAAACGATAATATCTCATGGTGGAAGGATATGCCCATGAATATCTTCTAGGATGCAGAAGTTTTTTTATGTTTGGGGCATAGATTTTATGCATGAATTTTATCTCTTTGAATTCTTACTTATGTGTGTTGTTGGTTGTTCCCTATGTGTCAAAGTGGGTAAGATCAATTCCAAGAAGCATCAATGATGCATAAGTTGTGTGCAAATTTGTTAAAGAGTACATTTTCTACTTATTTGGGGTCCCATGCCTGATAATTAGATAAGGTTGATCAAAATTCACTAACCTCAAATTTGTGAGCATGTTGTGAAATATCTGGTGACACATAGGGTACGTACACCCTACCACCTACAAACCCAAGACCATGTTGATGTGTCAAATTGGGAGGTGAAACATATTTTGGAAAAGGCAGTCTCCAATTATTGTACTAATTGTAGTATGTAGTTGAATGATTCCATTTGGGCATATATGATAGATCTTAATACACCTATTAGAACTACATCATATTAGTTAGTTTATGGAGTGTGGCTCATATTCTAGTTGAGATGGAGCATAGAGAAATGTCGACTCTAAAGAAACTAAATATTGGCATCACCTTAGTAGGTGCAAATGGGATGCTTGATCTGAATGTGCTGGATGAGATACACATAGATGTGTATTATAATGCCAATATGTATAAAGAGAGGACAAAAATTTTCCATGATTGTGATATCTTACATAGAAAATTCAATCTAGGGAAAAAAAGTGCTTCTTTTCAACACAAGAATGAAGTTCCACCAAGGTAAGTTGAGGTCTAGGTGGAGTGGTCCCTCTGAAGTAGTAAAATTCCATACACATGGAGTTCTACATGTGAATGGTGAATCTAATGTGATTGAAACAAGTTCCTAATGCTAAAACATTATTTTTAGGGAGAATAATTAGATAAATTTAGAAATTTAATTTAATTTATGATGCTTAATTGATCTTCGATAAGTTGAGCCTACAACATTAAACAATGGTGTTGGTGGGAGGCTACCCCCAATTTTGTTTTCATGTTTTAGGATGGTTTTATAGATTTGGTAATATCTTTTTAGTAATTTCTCATTAGTAAAGTTGATGAAAGATTTATATGTTTTTGACTTGTCTGATGCCTACATAGAAAATGTTCAAATTCGATACCATCCATAACCACATTGGTGAAACTAACATTCATCACTCCAAACACGATGGAAATACACTAAAATTTGGTAGTTTAGACACTTAGATGGTACCCAAAGTTTCCTATTATCTTAGTTTAGAAATAAAAAGAATATTATAATGAAAAGTCAATATGACTAACTACCCATTAGTGGCACTAATAAATGGGACAAACTAGACCATGTTTACAACACACCCTCTTGATACCACTGACGTAAACTAGGTTTCATAGAGATAATTGGACATTTAATCACAAAAGTTCCAGGAAAAAAACTATACCAATGACCTAGTTGTTTGTGCCACTAACATTGATAACAAACATTATCTCCAGAATGCGATCTATCAACCAAAAACATATGCTCTATTGGATACAACTAGCATGCTACTCTTCTTGTAAGTTGGTACCACTGATGCAATGTTGGTACCACTAAATTCGTTATATGCAAATGGGTACCATCAAAGGTTAACCCACGTAGATATCAACAATTGATACTGAGAGTAGACAAATCAACCTTCATGACAACATCACTGACTTTACACTCCATGACATCAATTATTCACGACCAATCTTCATTTTTACTATAAAAGAAGGAGGTACTTTCATTTCTCATTATTCAAAATAAGCAAGTCCTCCCCTAGTATTCTTCCTTGAGCATCTTAGAGCATCCATCCTGTAAGTTTGTGTGGTGATACTTCCCCGAGATTCCTCTCTAGTCTCTCTCTCTCACTTTCTCTACCTCCCCTTTCATGGAAAGCAAACACCCCTAACAAGATGAAGGATATTCCTCTAGAAGTTTTCCACATCAAATCAACTCCAATCCTACATGAGTCATCTAAAGCAAAGATGAATAGAGTAGCAAGTATGTTGAGCTCTAAAAATGTGTCCTTGATGTGATGCAATATGGAGATCATACCTTCATCAACAAAATAGGCTTCATTGGGAACATGGAGAAAGTGTGTGGATAAAAAACATCATGGATGATCATCCCCTTCTTTGAGGATTTTCCAACCTACGCACAGACCATCCTCGAGTTCCTCTCTTATCTTTATGTATGCTTCCGCAAACAAAACATGGAAATAACAAATGGAAAGAAGAATCACTCAAATTCTTCATATTCAACATTTCCCCCCACCTCAAATTGGTGGAATTCAATGCAATATATGGTTGGTCCAACTAGGGCCAACAATGCAACACCAATGAGTTTTAACACTCTATTATTTGGTGTCAAAGGACACTCTTTCCTAACGACTCCAACATAATTTTTTACGTTCATTCCATCATAGATATAGAGCAGCATTTTTCCTGCCTCCTTCACCAACTATTAACAAACTCTATGTTATCCAAGTCAACTAAGGGCAAGGGAAAGGTACAATCCACTAACCTTTATGAGCTTTGGGACCTTCTAACCAAGGGAATTGAACAAATGAACCTAGGTACATGCATTCTTACCCACACATATTAGTTGTCAAGAGTCATAAGAGGAAGCTTCAGATCTACTTTGGGGGCTTGCTCACCACTATGGAAGATTATCTCTAACTTGTCCTCTCTCAGATCCAACATCACAAGTCCATTGGGGATTTGGACTTCACACACATTTTTCATTCAAAGTTATTCCTCAAGTAGATTTTGAGGGTGTACACATTTTCTAAAAGGGTGAGCAGGTCACAATCTTAGAAGTGTTGTTCAACTCCATTGGCCTACCAAAGGTGTAGAATAGGAAATGGAATAGGTAGGTAAACTAGTTACACCAAGAGAAATATTGCACCACACCCGCATCACCATGGATCTTCTTCTTATGCATTGTCTTAGGAGGTGTCATAGGACCCTTATTACATGAAAATCATTTACAACATGCTCATGGATATCCATCAGGGTCAACAACAACAACAGTCAACAATGACTCAATTTCTAAGGCTATCAAGAGAAAATCATGTACAACTAGGAGGAGATCTTCACTCACAAACATGTTGTGTTCAACAATGATCTTCTACTTCTTAAGAAACTAGGAGCACATAAATACCCACTTGGAACGGGTGAACCATTACACTTAGTTTCTATGTAATCATCATTGGTTCTAGAGGAACTTCGGGAGCTATCCACAACCACCGCCATCTTCCTCCTACAACCCAAATTCAGTATTTAGTTCTTTATTTAGGATCCACATTTTCCACCAAATGTTTTTTGAAACCCACAACGAGTAATTAGTAAACCCATTCCACCTCTATTATTGGTCTTTTAACATTCTAAAAATGTCAAATTTAAGTTAAGAGGGTGTATAAAATGACATATTCTACCTTTATATCTATCTTTATGTTCTATTTTCTTATATTTCTTTTCTTACATAGTTTACTTGTTTTTATTTTTCTAATATACAAATATATTTACTGTAACCTTGGACTAAATGATAAAAATTGAATAAAAACCACAAAATTAGGTAGGACAAGTCATGTGTAAGGTGTGGTACCTGAGAGATCAAATCCTCAATAAATAAAATATGAGTCATCATACATAACAATATTAGGGATGTTGTCAGCAAAAAATATAATATATTCATGTATACAAAGATTGATAAATATTAGGGGAAAATGAAAATAATATACTTATGAAGTCATTACAAATCAAGAGAAAATATCAAAGCATCCAAGTGGACGATCAAAATAACAATGGTTACAATAACTATTTTGTTGAAAGGGGATAACCAATAGGAGAGATTTTTTTAAATCAATGTGACCTCAACAATATCGCAAACATAAATAAATCATGGTGTGTCTATAGAAAAATAGTATATACTGAAAAGATTTGTAGGAACCTATATATTCCATACCAATGGACAAGAGGACTAAAAGCTTAGTACCAAATAAATATAGCAATTACAGGAGGAAAAAAATTGAAGTGCATGGAAGGAGGACTAAAACCTCATTGCCTAAAATGTAATATACTACATGATAAATAAAAACTCAATGCATGGCCAAGGGACTATATAATTCCTAGAAACAAAGGTGATGTTACTACTTCTAGTTATGACTAGTAAACTCACATATGCAAACATGACTGGTAAGATAAAGTATAATCAATTTTAAATAAGGTATCAGAACATCAAACTATTATTAAGTGGGGTCATAAGAACCATAAATATGTCCCCATAAATAAGATACATAACAAGACCATAAAAGTCCACCACTTGAAATTTGGGGTTTCATTTAATTCAAATCCTTAAATTAGGGTTATAAAATGGAATAGGATGATCAAGATATAACTTTATAGTCTAACAAGCATATCCAACAAATTAGAGATCAGAAATATATTTTGGTAAACTAGACCCATATAGACCAATATTACATGAAAGAGGAATTTTAATATACTAATGGCTCATAGAGGTTTAAGAGAGAGAAATAAGAGTTTCCAAAAAAAGAGAAATATGAAAGCAATAGCTCAATATGACTCATGGGGAATGCAACACACCTCAGATCAAATCTAGATATATGCACAGGGTGGAAAGACCCCAGTTCCACATTTGGATCACATGCAACCTACTAAAATTATATATAAAATTAGTGTTATCTTCTTATGAATTTCATAAACCCTAAAGCCCACATTTTTTATATAGCTGATTGAAGTCACAAAAAGTACACCATCATGTAGAGAATGTTTTCTTGTAGAGAATATTTTCCTAAGTCCATAGCATATTTTACTTTATTCTTCTGACGTATATATTATAAGATATGAATTTTAGAAATTCTAACCAATTAGAAAAATCCTTAAAAATCTCAATTCAATATATCACAACTTGATGCAGAAAAGCATACAATCAGATAGATAAAATCTGACAATTTCAAAATATATTTTAATTTTTTTTCTTTTGATGAGAAGATATTTAGTTATGAATTATAAAAGATAAAGATATTTACTAATTTTCTAAATAAAATGTGTGAGCCAATTATCAAGATACCCATGTATCATACATCAATTGATTGGTGTGTGATAAGTACAACTTTCATTAACCAATAGTTGAATCTCATGCAGTAGTAATAAAATAAAAGCAAAAAAGACAAAAATGTCCATACTAAAGGTTACATCATGAAATTAATGCTGAGGGAAACTTTGTAAAACCACCAGGCTTGAAATGTTTCCTCATTTTATAGAACAACGGAGTCATATTTATAGACTTTCTTAAACAGTCCCTTTGTAGATTTGAGAAATTGTAATTTAAAGGAATAGGGGGTAACAATGGTTATGTTTTTTGAGTCCCTCCAGTCCCAGAGATTGAATACTCAGGTATAAATAGATAAAAACCTTAGGACGTTGGCCTCTGCCATGGTTAGATAAGGAGTAGATCGAGGATCTCATCACACCTAGGGCCAAAGAGAAGTCACATTTCAAGCACTTTGAAATGAAATAGAAAACTCCACCAAGCCGAAACGATACAAAATTACACTGAAATTAGAACAACATAGACAAGGAACACTTCAATCAACATGAAATTGGAACTAACCAATACATTGAACCGAAAAAGGTAACTAGAGGCATAGGATGGTTTTGCACTCTTTACAGACATAGAGAAAGGAGTTTTGCATGCCAAGCTATCTCAAAAGGCCCCAAACAACTACCTCAAGGGAACATCAACAAGGTCATATCGACACAACTTTTGACACCATACCTAGTTTCTAAATTTGAAAGGATTCCATCAAAAACACCTAGGTATGGTTTCTACCAAAGGAATTGGGTTGTCTTGTTACATGAAAACAAAACATGAACCACCCATCTTTGAAAGAAGATGGACTTTGTTGGGGAGAATGTTGGGATACCTAGGAAAATTGAGAGAAGAAACATATTTATAAATGGGTGATGACTCTCAAGTATTCTTCTTATATGCTTTTGGATTTTGAGATAAGGAACCTAGAAGGGAGATTTAAGGGTTTATCTGGGAGGCGGTTCCACATAGTTCAATTCAAGATCAGATGATTTAGAAAAGAACACAAGAAACCACTAAGTGAGGAGAGAAAAAATTGTGAGAGAAGTTGGAAAGGTCTATTGATGGGAAAAAAGATAGGAGTGTATGTAGAAGAAAGGACACCAATGTTTAAATATGGCCTGGCACAGTGAAAAAATGTAAACAATCTTATACCTAGACTAGTTGAAGCATGTAGAAACCAGATTTGTCATTACTTTCCTCTTATAAGATCACTCATTACTTTATTTGATATTTTAGAGTTTAACTTATATTTTCTTCCTAAACAAAATTAAAACATCTATGGTTATTTAATTAATGTGAAAATCCCCCCCAAACTAACTAAAACTTGAGGATTTTAAATATGAGTTTAGTTTCCTTTTTTAAGACTATTTATTAAGTTGCCTACTGGATTATGATTTTAGGGTTTTATTTTTATATTTATTCACCAAATATGGAATGTGGTATGATGAAAATGTTCTAGTTTGAACAAAAAGCAGTATAATGACTATTCACATGATTTTGGAAAAAGGTATTAAGATCGTCTTGGTGTACAAATACTTGTGAGAGAGGTGTATCATGGTTTACATAGGTCATGACTCTTAGTCACATTTTCCTCCATTGAGGTCACCCCATATATTAACACCATAGGAGGGGAAGAATTATTTCAAGTGTATCTTTGTTGCATTACATCATAAAGCTCAATATCAGTTCATATTCTCCATTGTTCATTACATTAAAATGAAATAAATATGCATGTTATTATATCTGAATTAGTTTTTGCATAATCATTGCATGCAGGTTTAAATTGCATGTAGTTGTGTAATATGTACATGACTAACTTTGTGCAACACCTCAAGAAAATCAAGCGATAAATGTCTTTTCCTACTCATCCATTATTTCTAGGAAATACCCTTGAATGCATTCCCTTGTTCTGGAAGTGGGTATAACTAAGTAGAAAAAAGTGATGAATTAAAAAAAGGTGGAAAATGAGATTACAAGGCATGTTACATCGATGCATGTCACTTCAATGGGGTGCATCACTCAATTGAAATATATATATATATATATATATATATATATATATATATATATTTATATATATATAAATATATATATAGTTTCTCGCGTAGCACAGTCGGCCTCTACGCGACTTAATGGGCTATGTTCCTAATGGGATGGGACTTAGCTCCCTAGGTTGGACTCTGATGCAAGCCTTATGAGTCTCTTGGGTTAAAATTTAGCCGGCGAGTAGTAGCTCAGGTGGTCGCAACACGAGACCCCTCATGAAGGGTCTCAGGTTCGAAATCCCCTGGTGGTGTTGTTCGGAATTATTTCTCTCGTAGCGCAGCCGGCCTCTGTGCGACTTAATGGGCTACACTCCTTACGGGATGAGGTTGAGCTCCCAGGTTGGGCTCGATACAAGCCTTACGAGTCTCCTGGGTTATCATATATATATATATATATATATATCTTATCATTATTTTATGTAATAGGAAGGAATATTTTATCACATGCATCAGAGCATAACTAGGGGAGGTTGTTGGGGCTGAAGTCCCCCCCACACACATAAACCCAAAATCCTATCGACTAATATAGTAATTAGTTTTGATAACTTTTAAAGGATACACAGACTACTGAGAATTAAATAGAATTGAAATAAATGTGGAAACTTGAAAATGCAGACATGAAGGAGTAAATCAACTCTCATAATTAATTGACGGATTGTATTGAGAAGGTTTGTTTGATTCTTGATGACACGGCTAGGCAAAAAGTCCAAGGGCAGGGAACATGTGTCTTCCTTCATAGAAAGTTGTTTTTGATTAGGTCTACAAAAGCCAGACACCATCTATTAATTTAGAGAATGACTTCACCATAATCACGGGCCAAATGGATTTTACCATAGCAATTGATTGCTCTCTGATATCTTTTCTTGGTCTTTTGCTTGTCTGTTACCAACATAGTTAGACATGCTTTTGTCACCTTATTAGAAGTTAAGGTTTAAAACTTTCCCTAAAAGTATGTAGATTACAGTTTTCAGTGAAAGCAATATCAATTTCCTATGCTTGATTTGAAATTTATATGATGTCAACCTATGTAACTTTTTGATAATGAAAGTAAGGGTGTGTAATCATAGTTAGGCAACTATTAAACCAATATCACACTTGTACAAATATGCATCTGATATGTGCTAATATTCCGCTCTCTCTTATTTGATACTTAGCCCCCCAACATGTTTTTTTAGATCCGCAAATGACATGCATTATACCACCAAGCAAAATAAAGTAGTCAATAGGAATCATATGATTCGTAGAATCTAGGTACATCATGTAGTTTATTCCAAGCCACCAATTCCATCCACCCATTGCTCTTTTTGGTAGGCTGCCTCCATGAAAACCTCCTCATTCATTCTTAAATGAGGACTTCTTTAATTGTGGATATTTCAAATGTCATTAGAGAGATTTATATGTAGGGAGAATTCATTATACACTAAGTGTGTAATAAAATTACCATGATAGTTCTTCTTCATCTAGCGATAAGTTTATTAAGTAATATGTTTGCCAATGTTTCAATTTTGATTGTGATTGATCTCTTGTAAACCATCTACTATATCGTGTCTGTCTAGTGGAGGGACGTTAGGCTACTAATGTTTATAATTCTTATTTCTCTGCTAATTCATTTTGTCAAAGGGGTTTTGTTACACACATTTCTTTTAGTATTTTAAATAAAATTTTGGTTATTTAATATGATCCTTTGTATCAAAATATATATGTTTTCACTCGTATTGCATCAAACTAGCATGTAATTCATTATAAATCAATATATCTTACTTACCATGTATTTGGACAAATTTATCATTATTTCATGATCTAATGCATTGATTGTGAAATTTTAGATAATTCCATTGAGATCCATCTAAGTACCACCGATTCTCCCTAAAATGTATACTATTCAGTTGATGAAAACGGTCGAATGACAACTCAGGACACAGTCATTTTCATTTGTATGTGTGCATGGTCCGTCCTTTGCGTGCGAGTGCTTTCTTTGCAGTTATAGTTGGTTCGCTCTTTCCTGTTATGCCTCAGAAAACTCAATTCGGGTGAGGTTCACACGAAAAACTCAATGTCGTCAGCAGATCTGTCAACAGATCTCAGAACCTCCAAGAGCACTTGTCGGTACTCCCAACATCCATCTCGATGGTACCAACCCAATGCTCAAAATCTTATAGGAAAATATTGATATCACTGACCCATTGTGGGTGGATCCAACACAATCTTGTTCATAAGGAAACTACTTAAATGGTAGCACCAACTCTTCCTTAGTGTCACATAGTGTGCCGATTTGATAGATTAGACAATGTTATAATCTGACAATCCAAGTTACTTAATGGATAATTGGGCTCCTATATGTCCTAAGTGATCACGTCCTTCATGAATATGTGATTTTATGGCAAAACAATCAAGGAAGAGGAGACGAACATGGAGATGATAAAAAGTGTTTGTTCTAGATTTTCTAGGAGCAATTTGGCAGTAGAAAAAAATATTTTAATTGTAAAACTTTCTACATTGTCCATCTGCGCTCATCTTTGAGGGGATCTTTGTTAATCACGGCTTTGTGGGTTCTATCCATTTATATTCATGTTTTCTCTTTCTCTAATAGCTATCTTTGATACCATGTTCAACATTCAAGGCTCATCCCCTTATATTCCAGGACACTTGGAGAACTATAATTTTTTATTTGACAATATTTTATAGATGAATTTTGTCACTTAGAATTTGAATGATAATATGAAATTGAACTACCATGTTCAAGATTAATCTGCGTTGACCATGTTTTAGATATATATTATCTTCAAAAGAAGGGTTAAATATTAGATGAATTGTTGTTAATCAATAAATAACACACCTCAAATGAAGGTTAACAATTGTGAGGAAAATTATATAGAGATATAATTTAATTTTCAAATTGTGAATAGTAAACACCGCATAAGTACGGTTTTGACCATATCAAATAGATTATTACGCTCCAAAAGGTGTACTACACGATACAAATTCCTAATTTAAAAGGCAATGATAAAGTGCACCATGGTCAACACCATACTCCTAGAGATTTCATAAAACTAATTCAAACCCAACTTTCAACTGGCTTTCATAATTTTACTGTTTAATTTTTAATCAACAAACTCAATCTTTTCGTAGACCTAACTGATTTCATTCTTTCTAGTAGAATTTGCTAGCATCCAGTTTCCTATTTGACACTTGAAACTCATAATTTTTGTATTACTTTGACACATGCATATACATTTTTCACACATAGAAAATTTGTGTCAACCACCTCAAGTATATATATTGTTATCCTTAATTATCTTATATCTTAAAATAAAAAAAACATCTTTAAATCTCATTCTCTGGATACTCAAAAGATTTAGGGGCTTGTAGCAAAATATTTTGATAATTTGTACATATAGATAGTTCTATCATATACTTGGATTATTTATCTTTTCATTTTTCCTTATTTTATGCACCTCGAGTGCTCTTTTGCTTCTCATATTATGTGAAATAACTGCTGAAATGAAAAATAATTGTAAGACCAATCAAAAGAAGAGATTTTGAGCTCAAAGTTTACAATATAATGAATCTTAACTAATTATATATTTAGTGAAGTGTCATGTTTGTGTCACTCTAGTTATCCACTCAATCAACAGTGTGCCAACCAAATTACTTCATTGTTTGATAGCCTAATAACATCTTCCATGGTGCAATATATTACTTGGGTTAATTGATAACATCATGGCATACGTATCCCATATAGAGTCCTCACTCTCCCATTCATACCTAACCATCCGACTCCTGCAACTCTAATTTGTCCAAGGATTCCATCACAAGCTCTACCATTAACATGTCACCTAAGTCATCACATGTGAGATATACCAAACATCTACAATCCCATTATACCACCTTCTGTTAGCCAATTCAACATCACTTGGCACAAGACGAAACAGATCCAAACCTATTGTCGTTAAACCAAATTGTAATGCTAGACAAAAAAATAATTTTACCGTTTGCGCTCCTTACCTTAAAATCACAAACACGAACATTTTCTACGGGCCTAAAACAATCTGCATTGTGAGATTGCGTGTGGAATGAACATGGGGAAGTACAAGAATAATTCACGTAGATTCTTATTATTTTTATCTTAAGCATCAGTACTTTAATTTTTAAGTTGGACCATAACAATAAGTAATTCTTATATTGTCTCTATTTTTCACAATACGACCTCGACATCGTATTGTAGGGAACAAGTTAGATTAGAACTTTGTTGAAGACTACTACAGATTAAATTGTTCTAGTTAAAGAAATTTGAGATCTCATTATAAAATGTCCTCACTAAGAATGACTCTAAATTCTCTCTATCATGCTTTCAACTTCTCTCTATAATGGTTTCAATTTCATCATTGTGTTGACACATGTTGCATCCTTTCCCTAGCACGATGTTTCAAACTCAGCATGTTATCTATCATGGCACCTTTAGATTATTCTCTTCCCTAACTAGAACATCTTGAAGTGCTTCACGGTTGATTTTAGATAGTATTTCTACACACAACATAGACAATACAAAAAGGTTCCGGTGGCCCTGTTGCACAAACATACCACTCTTTGTCCACCACCTTATCCCTCCCTCGACGGCTAGAGACTCATGGGACATCAAAAGATGAATAGTATACTACAAAGCCGACATTATTGACGCATCACATATAATCAATAACATGACCATTTATGTTATATTTCACAACTCACAATGAGAAAGGGTGGTCTATTCATGTGTCAACATTCATATTCCTTCAGGAGGTCAAGGCTGGATACTGGGATAGAGATTCTCACATATCAAAATATTAAATAGAAAAACGATACAATAGAACACGATATAAGAGTTACTAGAGGAAGAAAAGCCACACACCATACCATGTCAACATGGTCTTCTTCAACACTTGACTCCGACTAAGGTTAAACGACTCTTCTTCCAACAGAGTCATTCTCCCAAGCTGATTCCAATATTTGGTCTATGAAGTCAACCTAGGATGGATCACCATCACCATTGGAAGCAGAAATTTTCATATACTCTTCCATGTTGATGACCAACAACGTCTTTGTTCAGTATTAGGTTGGAATACCCTCATCGAGGAGCATGGTTTTATCCATGGTTTGATTCTAAATCCCCACACAATAGATAAATAACACCTATATCTATGTTCTCAATGGTAAATCAGAACTTGTACCTCTACGTCTGACTTTCTTGGGCACCCCTAGTTTTTCACTATTCAATCGGTCGATGTTGTGCAAAAAACGCCCTTACCACAATCAGCAACCCATGAGAATGGGCAATCTCCTCCTCACCACCATATCAGCCATGACAATGGTGTACATAGATTGTCACAAGGTTTAGAGTTAGATGATGATGATATACAATATTTGGAACGCAGTCCACAAAATGAGGCTATTAGAGAAGATCTTGTTTCAAAAACTACACAAAATAATAATGCATAGAGCGCAAGTCAACCTAATACACCACATGTACACTTTGACAAGTACCATTGTAATTGTACTTTGATAACACTATTGCGGTACAACATTCCTTTGACCTCTCTGGTACTCGTATTGATACTATTAAATCATCATAATGAATCACTGTTAAGCATAAGAAGAGATATCATAAAGTTTTCATCGATGCCATTGATGAAATAGGATAGGAACGACATTTCAACTGCCAATGTCCAAATTTTTTCTTTGCATGTCGAGGCACTGACCACTTTACCAAACCGTGCTCCTTACCTAAATGCTATATCTCCTCTTTCTTATTAGACTTCCAATCTAGTCACATAGAAAACACACACACTTGTGTCTCCTATCCTACAACCTACGATATTTTTCCTACTCCCTACATAGGTCATCATTCCATACATACAAAAAACTCCCACCGTCTGCCTGGCCTTTGTTAAAAAATCTCTTTATGAAACCTCATGATAGTTTATGCAAAGTTGCCATATCATGGTATAATTTATTTTAAATATGAGAACAAATTACAATTTGGGTATATTACAATATATCTTGGTAGTGTCTCAAGTTTCATAAGATTTGAAATTTCTTTCTATTAAAATTAGGAAAGAGATAATAACAGTGAATGAGTTTGAATATATAAGAGAATTAAAGATTCTTGTTTTTGTCATGATTGGAGAAATATACATGTGAGGGATCTCAAATTTTGAAGATTTATGGATAATGAGGATAGGATTTTGATAATTTCTTAGAAAATTTAGAAGTACATTTAGTAATAGAGTTAATGGGAATGATGTTGATAATTCATGACAAGTTTATATAATTATAGTTAATTATAGGATAATAGTTTGGGTCTATTCAAGATCAAATATGAGTATATAAATATATAAGTTAAGAGAAAAACTTTCATAATTTTGAAGAATGTTTAGAAATACATATTAATATTAAAAAATGGGTGAAGAGATAAGTTAAAGAACAAAAAAGGGGATCAACAAAGGGAGAGTTCGACTCCATCATGGACTGGGGAGCGTCTCTACCAAACCAGGGGGATTCTCTTTGAAATCCGAGGGGATTAACTAGCATACAAATCCAAAGAGTATCTCCCTTTAATTTTTAGGACGGATTCAAGAATTCTTGAAAAAAGATGAGGGAAATAGAAAGACTGACAAAGAAGAGGAGCAAGAAGAGGCTGAAAATGGTGGGAGAGTGTGTGGAGTTGGGGCTTTTAGCCATGGACTCCATGGAGGCTAGTGACAAGGCCACCAAGGTAAAGGAGAAGGCTACAAGCCTATTGGGGGTAGTTCTATGAGTTCTTAAGAATGGTAGGACCAACCTAGCCATGTTGGAGAAGATCCTTGCTTCGTCGCCCTGATCTTGGCATGAAATAGGGGAGCCAGGATCATACCTTCCGTGTGTGTTAGTGTGGCTTTGGTGTGTTAGATGTTGGGCCAAAAGGCCAGGGAGGCACATGGGCCATGGGATGAGTCCTACTCCTCCTAGAGAGGGGAGAATCTAGTAATATGATCTATAGTATCTGAAAGACGCTTGGGATCAATCTTAACCAGGGTAACCTTTGAAAAATCCTAACTTGAGATTTTGTTATCTGTTCTAGGTGTAAAAAGCATCAATAATAGTTCTTTGAGTGTATTATGTTCTTAAAATAAATTTAATAGATAATTTAGAAGTCTGCAAATTATTATATTTTGTGTTTTAATATATATATAATTTTTAATGTTTTATTGATCAAAAGTGACTAATGACTTTATAATTAATGAATATTTTACAAAAGATGTATTTTGATATCTAGCACACTTGTCTAGATCCTAATAATTTTTAGTGTGATCTTTCAGCTGAGTTTTGTTGTAAACCATAATAAGGGCATTATGGATATTTCCTATAGTTGAACTATGGAATGATGTAATGTATTTCTAGATGCCCTAATACATGGTATACATACTATTTTTAGAGTTTTTGTGATGTTCTTTGACTTATTTTATTAGTTTGTCATTTTTAGAACTGAGTGGTTCTTGCATAATATATTTTGTGCTTATTGATGAGATTTACATTATTAGTTTTCCTAATCATTATGGAGTCGGGATATTTATCTCTATTTTCAATCAAAATTATAGTAACAATATCCATATGAATGTTTTATAGTTTCATCTTGATCATCGCTCATTGCATATAAGTATTAGTGCTATATATGGTTATCATGGATAATTTGAGTATGATGGTTTATGGTGATTATATAATGTGGGTTTTGCTATACCTTCAAACACTAAGATTTTTTATCATGCTTTAAGTCAAAGCTTTATTTAGTATAAATGAGAGCCCTAAATTAGTTGTAGAGATTAACATGATGGGTTTGAACGTTAATAATGAAAATAAACAATACCTATGATTTATAGAATTTTATGTTGTCTAGTTGATAGGATATAGAACTTAGAATTACGTCTACCTCAAATATATCTTCAATATAAAAGGTGAATGGGTCCACACACTTTGAGTATTTAGTATTGGTTTTCAATTGCCTTTTGATTTATTATGATGACGTAGATCATGAATATACATTTCTATGTACTCGAATTTGGATATTCCAATCATAAATGTTTCCTAAATTTATTCAATTATTCTTATGGTTCCAATTATTCAAGAATCCATGTCATGTCCATGTGAAATTCAAACAAAAACAATTGTTCCAATTTGAAGATGAATCATGTAATTGGTTGTATTATTTTGACCTCATCACATTAATGTTTGGCCCTCAGTCCTTATGAATTCAACTAGAACATAGCGGCACTCAGGTGTAGTCATGAGCTCAATTAGAGCATAAATAATGACACTCAAGTGTAAATGATGAGTTTAATGGGAACATCGATTGAGCTACAAGCCTTATAAACACAGTTGGTTCATAAATTTAGAGTAAACTACAATCAACCACTAAGATCATAATATGTTTGTACACATTTATTCCTAAATTAATATCATACTTTTGTCATTTACAAGTTATTATTTAGTTATAACAATACTCAATGCCTCTTACTCTAACAAATATTTTTCTAATGTATTGTTGGGGATGAGATGTCCGTAGGTGAGGAGTAGGAGTAAAACTAGCACCTTGAGACATTGAGCACAATGATAGAGCATGGTAAGAATTGGAGGAGTGCCAACTATAATATGATCCTCAATTTTATAGTTTTGGATATATGTTTCCATGTTAGAACATAGATTATGGACTTTGTATCAAGATGTTTATGAGTTTTTCATGTGATAGCCTTTATTTTTTATATATGTAATTACACTAATGAGAATGTATAATATTCAAGTTTGATGGGTTAATTATAATTCTATGATGAATGGTAATCTTATTTAATTAACTCTGTGTTGCTACCACTAGGTGCACTTGTGTGCTTTGGGAGAGTGTTATAAAATGGTGTGTGACAATTCTACCTTGTTGTGTAACTTTTTTCTGCTCTATACCACCTTCATGGAGACAAGATGACATCATAATCCGTCACCAATAACAAACTTGCTTCCATCATTGCATGAGACATCGACCCTTCACATCTCTAAAACATACACATTGTCACTACATAATAAAACCACCAACCATCCCTATATCAATATCATCCCCACACCTCTCTTCTCGCTAACCCTTCTTATGCTAAGAAGCATGATCACTATATACCTCCCACATTGCACCCAACCTTTACCTACTACACTCCCAACTAGGGAACAACATTTTGCTAACAACAACAATGAGAGTATCATTGAACTCACAATTAACTCCATGAGGTTCCTTAACATTCTTACTATATGTAGAATCCTCATTAGCATCAAGTAAAACCTCCACAACAACAAACTAAACATCATGAATGTAGCATTTTACTATATCCCATCTCCTATCTAGTTGCACCATCCTTAGACCTAAGATCATGTCCTCCACACAATTGATATACTCTCTCCCTATTGGAACTAAACGTGACCATCTTCACAAACTCTCTATAACCATTCCTTGTGGTGACACATTTGTTAATGAACACTTAACCAAATAGACACTTAATCTTGGTGATGAAATTTCTATATCCAATGGATCGGGTTGGGTTTCTATCATAGACCTTCCACCACACCTATGGGACATGGAAGTATTTAAAAATATTGTTAAATATATATATTCCTCTCTTTATTTCATCAGCCCAAACACTCTTTACCCCACCAAATACATCAAAGCATTCTACGTACTCCCAATAACCCATGAGATTTGTCTTCTTGGTACCCTCAAAATCCATTTTGTAGAAATAATTTACAACATTAAACTCCTCGGAGAAAACCTAAATGACATTCCCTGTGTCTTTTTGAACCTCACCAATCATCCCACTTCATGGTTCAACCCTAAATAATAACACAAGACACTACACACTGGAAGTAGGCAATCTGCCATCCCCAACAAGGGACATTTGTAGGATAGAAGGATAAATTGAACATACCTACCCCCAATATTAATAAAACTAACCTACACCCCAATGACCAAGACATTACCATAATCTCTTACAAAAGACCACACTTCTCCATCCTCCAAAAGAAAACACCACAAACTCTAAAACTAACGAGTCTCATCACCCCTTATTTTCTAACAACCTTATTGACTTTGGCCACAATTTTGAGTCCAACATTGCTAATATACACACCTCAACATAGTTTGAAAATTGTGATATGGTGGAACTTCTCTGAAAATGAGATCATTGTTAAACTAAACAAATCCAAGAATAGTCCTATTATACTTGGCAACGAACATTGTTCTATGCTTGCACAAAATCATATAGTTGAACTTACTCTAGATTACTAAAAGAAATAAAATTTCTTTTCTCTACATGAACTAGGTAAGGACCGGTATACACTCAAATTTGGTTCTATCATGCTTATCCTACATTAGATAATATATATTTGTTGCGTTGTGGGAAAATGCTTCACCTTTTTATTTTTCTAGTAAGGTTGGCATTCTCTTGGACTCCATTTGTGATGCTAATATCAGACTTTCATAACTATAAAAGTGACTTGGGATGTTATAATCTTTGTCTTATTGTTCTTGCCATAGACCAACTCAGTGACCTTACCTTATAAACCCCCCTCTATAGTAGCTTTCTAACTTATACCCTCCTGATCATTGCATCTTGGAATATCTATGTCTTAGCTAATGCATAATGGGGTTGACATATTTATTGTATCATCCAAGTAAATACGTTTACTATCAAGAGAATAAAAACTTTACCATTTTAATTTTTGGGATTTATTGCTCAATGGTGTCTATTTGGATTAGTAGACCTTGTATTCATCAAAACTCTAGGTCAGGTAGAAAAGATATTGAGTCTCAAAGTTACAAACAGGAACAAAAGTATTGTCATTATGAAAGAAGATACCATAGAAGATTATCTAGAACTAGTCCCGAGTATATGATCAGTGATGAGTAAGATTAAGATCAAGTAATCAAATGGTATGGGAGGAATTATGTGTCTAGATACATATTGATATAGTTGACTAGTCAATTTAGTTTATTATTCCATGTTTACATCACTAGGCTTGTTTCCTAATTATCATAATGGACAATCAGAAGTAAGATCATATATTTGGAGAGAATTGGAGGTGTTTTGACAACTAGTATTATACTATATAATCATGATAAGGATATCATGAAGTTTTATACAAAAGGGTCAGATTATGGCGTCTTGAGCTTATTTGTTCCCATGAGGAGTTAGTCATAGTTGTAATGAAGTTGTAGTTAAATATTTTTGTATTCATACTATGTATGTATGGATGGTCTGCATACAAAATAAATTGACTCGAGATATTATATATTATAACACTTGTAAATCTCAAGGTCAAGAATCAGGCTTTGGATTTGTAATGAAATTAAATGCTTGAGATAATATGACCAAATGATATTATCTGCGAACTAGAATCTTTTAGAATGTTACGTTTCATGTTGAGACTCATATGCATAGCTAAATTTGGTTGATTTGATTAAACCAATTTGATCACTTATCCGTAGAGTTAGGATCAAAACAAAGACTCCTCTCATTGTAAGTGTTGTTTGGAAAATGTTAGTTTTCTTAAAGAGGAATATCCCAATCATCTTGTAAAACCTAGATATAGTTATAATGATTTATGTGGGACTCTTATCTAATAATATTGAACCTTGTTCATATGCAAGAGGCTGAGAGCTCGAGTCAGTCCTAGAGCAAGAAATTTTATATATAGTTGACAATATTATGATCTAGATCCCTTATTCTTCTTCATGGTGATAACAATTCAAACAAAGAACAAGTGCTATTTTAGGCATGGAGGGTGCTCTTTAAGAAACTATGGTGACTATGAAGACCTAATAAAAAATATTTCGCTGTTGTTGAATCCATTCTGCCACTAAGTCATCAACTTGAAGAGTAAGGTAGAATGATAGCCGTTCTTAGCAGCTTCCATGGCTTTATCTATAAAGGTCAAGCTTCCAATGGGTCCACTTCAGGTTTTTTTTTGGTTATCGGGTTGCACCAAGGCATCATGAGCCACCTACAACCATCATGATTTGTGAGAATGGGAGGATCATAGGAGACTGTTCTCCAGATAGGAGTTCCATTTTGGTCATATATCCTTAGAGAAATTGACTATCACTAGAACCCCCTTCAACATGAAGAAGCATAGGATGGAGAAGGATATGAATGAGAACCAATCTATTTCTTTGAGTGCAAGCAATCAAGAGAGATGCATGCACTATTACTTGAAATCAGTGGCATCCACATATAAAGGTGATGGACCTCGTCCCTAAGTCTAACATAAATATAGCCAACAAGTGCCACACAACTTTATTGGAGCAATGAGGGTCTATGGTGAACCAAAAATCAGTGAGAAGAAAAATGCTAACAAGATTTCTTTGGAGAGTGTACAATCCCTTTGGAAAGAGTTTTCCAAACTTCTCTTGGCATCAAAGGTCAGGGGATGAGTGTCAACTATCGGCCTCCATTGTTTCTCTATGTAAAGAAGACAGGCACAACCCCTGAAGAGTTAGAGTTGCATGATGGGGAAGGGAGGATAGTAGATGAGTTAGACATATCCTACCCAATATAGATCCCATTCCTGACCATTTTAATGCTAGCATGGAATATGGATGAAGGGAGGATGGAGATGAGACCTTGGATGGAGTATGGAGGGATGTGATCACTTCAAAAAGGTAATGTTTTGTTTACATCATATCTCATGATCAGTAAGTAAATTTTAACATTTAAGGTAGTGTCACAAAGCTATTGTACTGTAGAACAATATAATAGTGTTACTATCTGGGATTTGGTGCTTATAATAGACAATTTATAACATTAGGACAATACTGTATCTAATTGAGTGATTAGTAGTACTAACATGTAAGAGGGGATAAATCTCAGAATGTTTCATTAGATCATTGATGATGTTAAGTAATTATGAGGTACCTCTAATCTATTATGTATAACAAAAGATTATCAATGATTAATAGTTTTATGAGGAAACCCCAATTAGGAATAGAGACTCTAACTTGACCAAGGAAGGTATCAATTTTGAGTTTTACTTATTCATGACAAGTTCATGATCTTTTCATGATTTAGGTGTATACTAAAAGGCTCAATAATCTATGCTAGAGTCCTATAAAGGAGGTAAGTGATCATACCTTCAGTTTCAATACATGGCATGATCAATCTTTTCCTATATATCATGTTTAAAGTTTATATTATATGTGTTATCATGTGAACACTTTAATGATTTAAGATGTATATTTTATATGCTTATCTTGTTAAGATTTACATCATACATGTCTATATTCTAACATGAGATTATTTAAGATTCATACCTTTTCCTTTTTAAGATCAGATACAAAATTATGGGTGATAACCCCAACTATGATCAAATCATAATAAGAATGAATAAAAAGTTCCAATATCATGAACATCTTATGGAAGGTTGGTGTCTCATGTTCCCCCTTTAGTTTCAAGTTTAAGCCCAGTCCTACACACATAGCATGTGTAAGGGAGTTTATGTTTTTAGGTTCAAGCCCAATCTTGCACTTCTTCTATGGGTTTAGTGAGATCAGACCAGATTAGATAAGATTATTAACAAATATGCCATTATATGTTTATCAATCAAGTTCAAATGCATCCTAATTACACTAATAGTGTTTATGCATGCTCTTTTTAGTTTAATCTAGATGCTAATTTTATGTTAATCTTAATATGAACCCCAACCACTTACAATAGTTTTCCAAATGCATGGCTCTATGTGGATGCTCATAGGTGATTTGCATCATGGGATAACTCTCAAGAGGGTGATGTTTGTACAAATTCAAGACATGTAGGGGTGCTATCTAAATTATCTCAGGAGGTTTAATTGTTTTTCACTTATAATGTGTCAAATATTGTTGTTGTAATTTTTTTGAAAAGAACATATATGGCAATCAATGTGATTATATCATGTGTAAACTTAGTTTTATATTATTGCAATGAAAGATATGTGCTATTTGTAACAGTCTCCAAGTGTGAATTTGGGGGGTTTATTCTTTCAATTTTGTATTATGTAGAGCACACTTGGCGGTTTCTACAAAAGTGGTATCAGAGACATAAAAGACATGGCCACCAGGACATATTCTCATTTTCTTATAGGGTTCACATCAAAGAGGAGATTTAAGAGTAAGGAAATTAAAATTGAGTAGTATTGGTAATATTATCACCACGATAGAGTTGTGTGTTACCTTAATCCACATCTCTAAGAAATTATGAGAGTTTTTGGAAATATAACATCTTAACTAAAAAATCTTATATAGCATATAGTGAAGATCTGCCTTTCAAGGAAGATAACTAAGACTAGATTAGGTAGGATGAAATCGCCAATGAGTTGAAGTTGAGGATAATGAAATGATGAATGAGTTAATGATATTTACATAACATTATCTAGTTATAAACCCTCGCCTTGATACATGGCTTGCATTCATTTTGTATAACTTTCAATTTTAGTTTTTCCTAAATAATGATCTTGGCCATATTTATGAAGATTCTTACATATTCATTATGATTTCATGATAAACATGTATTTTTTTAGTAATATATTATAAATGTATTCTAGTTTTTTCCTAGTTTTGACCTATTAAGCTCTTTCAAAAGAAGGAACAAAAAAAAATTTCATCATGATTTCTTGCTTTAAAAATTGAAGTAGTTACATATGTAATGCAAAAGTCCAAGAGGGATATGTATCTTTAGTTTTAAATGTCTAATGGTACCGAACATTGATTTTTGACTCCATAGCTAATAGCATGTTTGATTTCTTTCTCAATATTTTATGGCAAAGGACGTAGATAAATTGGAAACCTTAGAGAATATGTTATTAATTATTATGATACTCTCCTATTTTCTGGTGCTTGTGGTATGAAACACTTGTACAATTAGATATTTCAGATTACTACAATATGATAAATAATCTATAGATACATGTAGTCATTAGTATGTGTCAAGAGATGACATTGAATGTTAATTCCAGGAGCCCAAACAAGTGGTCACTTATATTTTATGGTGCAGGAACCAAGTAAAAGTCCATGAACCATGTATGATATTTCTAGACATAAAGAATAGAATAATGGTCCTAGGGATGGCACTGGTGTGGATATGGTGTGGATTATGCCAAAACATTAACCACACTATGGTAAAAAACCAAACTCTATATCCGCTCCATATCCAATTTGGTGTTCCATTCGAGAAACAATATCCACACCACCAAAAATCTGTAGTTAATCTCACCACACTGCATCACCACTACCTAGAATAATTTTTTTATTATTCTTGGTAGAATTATACATAAAATTTGTGAAGAAATTGTACAGAATATATAAAATAACAACATAGAAACATTATTCAACAACGTCATGTTCATATTACATAATGAATTTTTTAGTTAATTTGAACGTGTTTTCTAACTTTTTAAACTAGTATACATAAACATAATCTTTCATACACATATATTTTCTCATTCAAAGGTCAAACATCATTCTCTTCTAAAATCTATTAAGTCCCCACCAATGTACATCTTTTTTTTCAAATGACACTCTATTTGAAATTTTTCATCACGTTTCTCTCCCATATTAATTTGTCCTCTTAATTTCAAGGATTTAATTATGAATTTACTCTATATATCTATATGTAATGAGAGAAAAAAATAAATTTAGAATTTAGTGTAAGGATATATTTTCTGATACAGAGGGGAAAGTCAAACTATTGGCGTAGGAGGACGCTAAAATTTTTGAATAAATCATGAATGTAATTATTTCCTCCAGACTCTCTCGCTTTCATGCATTTCCATTTTCTTACTACTCCATAATTTTTCATAATTTTGTTTTTCTCTATTAATTAGATGCATCTCTAATGTTAACACATAATAGTTTACTTATAGTAATAAACCTAATTCTCATCTTTATTAAATAACTCCCATTTTCTGATTGTTGCATGTTTTTATTCGGGCTTGGCATGAAATAAGTCAATAAAATCTAAATATATTACACTAAACAATTTCACAACTACACTAACTATCCACCACCATTATAAGTATGACTGTATAAATTCAGTTGTAAAAATACACATAAATATGAACTACAATATATATAAGTAACATATGAATTAAAATATTTTTGTTTACTAAGGGAAATGTATGCTTAGTAATTGTACCAAGAACAACCTCTTTGTATATCAATTGAAATAAAATACTAGTTCGTACTTCTCTATTAATTAAATGTCATTTAAAAATAGATATTTAATAATTTGTATCATAAAAACAATAAATAATATGACTAGAATAATAGTCTACATATATTTTTATATATTGGAAATAAATTAACTGTGGTGTAATTTTATCTATGGTTATTTCTCTAAAACCATAATCACACCACACTGTGGGCATATTCGCACCAAAACCATTTGGTGCATTTATGCATTGTGAAATATGGTGCAGTTATCTACATATATGGTTTTTGTACAACACCACATCCATCCCTAGATGGGATTAGGGTAATAGCATGCATAGGGGGTACCTCATTAGTGTAATAGTAGGACTCCTTTGTTGTGCATGTTTATTTAGAAAGTCATATGCTATATTATATGGAAAGACTCATTTGAATATCAATAATTTATTTAGTCATTGAAACAAAAAAAGATAATTTCAAATTAAAACTCATTTTTTTGGTATTCCAGGAGGCTATCTATTAATCGCCCCCCTACTTGTGCATGCATATTCAAAAAAGCATTAAAATGAATGAATTTTGTAGAAAAGGAAACCTATTAGTACTACCATTACATAGGTCATTATCCAAAATGTTAAGTACCTCCTATGGGGTCTTACATAAGTCAAGACCCCAGGGTTCTTTTTTATGTGCTCTTTCACAAATTTGTCTACCACATCGTTTGAATCTCTACAAGCATAGAATGCCTTCTAGTCAGCCTTTTCCAAACTCTGAATATCCATCATTCAGTTTGCACGTTTGGAATTTTCATTGTTTCATAAAACCATCTTCGTAGAGTTTTGGCTTTCTATGGATATTTCCATTTTTAGGCGGTCACATTCTGAAGTAATCTCCATCGCCACTTTGATCACCCATAATTCTGCCTACAAAAAATCTTGCATACTCCTATTGGACGTAACGAATCCCAAACATTGACCCTCGTTATTGCATGCTACTACTGTAATGGTTGTTACTTTACTCTTGACAGTGGTGTTTGGGTTCATCTTAACACACTCAACCTCTAGTCTCATCCAGGAGGCTCGTGCCCCTCTAGGCTATGCTCAATGACCCCCGAAACATGATCTTCTAGTATGTCCTTCTCCTTAAAGATAGGGTTCACATTATGTCCTAGGGGAATTTCTTTCTGCTCAAACACCCAATTTTTCTATGTCTTCCAAGATGTAATAAGGAATGCATAGAAATATAATAATCAATGATAGTTTTTCTAAGGGTTCCTTACAATATGGAACATCAAGTTTTATATTCACTAACAGGTTGAGGACCAATCTAGAACTTAAGAAGCTTGTCCTTGAAGGAGAGGATAATATGTTTCCCTAGGGAAGAATATTCAAATGTGTTTCTATATGGATATTTAAGGTGTATGAAGGATTATGAATATCCTGAGCTAACAGTGAAGTTAAGTTCAAATAAGATATTACTTGTATCATTGAACATGTTAAGATAATTAAGCTCTAAAGTAAATGAATATAAATGATTTTGATTAAACTAAAATGTTCTTATACATATTTAAAGTTTAAGATCAAATTTGTGTTGAATGTGTCTAGATCACGTTGCATTCACATACATGTTGATGTGGATTAAAATCCTAAACTTTAAGTAAATGAAGAAAATTGTATGTAGGGATCGACCTTGAAATTTATCTATTGAACTATGTCATGGAACTCAGTCTATATACCCTCTAAAATCATATAGCGAGGATCTAGCTAATCATTTTGTAGGATGGCTCAGATCGCAAGATGGATCACAACCTTTTTTATGAACACCATGTTGTGTATTAGATCAGATACTATATATAAATGTTCCTACATATAATTAATGAGAAAATACATACTTCAATAAACAAACTAAGTCATTTTTAGTAAATGTTTCAGGATTTTAGTGATTGTGGTAAGAAAATGAAGAAGACTAAATGAAGACATGTTACACATTTTGATATTTTGGACCAATAGTTCTTAAGTAGTAGATCTCATCCTTTTTGGTTTATTGGCTTAATAACTCCATGTAGATTGGTCCATCTCTTTCTATGTAGGATGAAAATGAGGAAACTCTCGATGCTTTTATGTTTTGGCTCCAAGGAATAATTTTTGTCATAAGTTGAATTACAAAATACCTTTTGTTTGAAAGCACTTGTGGATAATCAGAATTACATTTTTCCAAAAGTTAAGTTTCTAATGAAATAAAATTATTATGATTAGATGTATTTAGCCAGTCTTTTCTAATTATACATAATGAATGTTATTACATATATCGGTATAAGAAATGTGATGGAATTAATGGATGGTCTAGAATCACAACAATATGAGGATTTACATGATCTTGATATGATATAAAGCCAAGATAAAGATTGATTAATGTTTCATTGGATATATGTAGTGATAAGAATGGTTATATGGTAAGACAGTCATTACATGTACATTGGTCTTATCTAACTAGGAGTCACCGTGGTAAGAGGTAAAAAGTTATTAAGAGCAATGCTACTAGATTACTATTAATCTAGTTATTCTCCAAGGTTATTGGTCACTTGTATGCAATGAGATCTTGGTAGCAACGAACACTCCAGTGCAAATTAATGTGAACACATCAGCTTAGTTAACTCATTGATTTCAATAAACACGATCATGTTAATGAGAAATAATGATGAAACAATATTTAATGCTTAATTTAACTCTAGAAGGTGCACTCATATCCAATAATCTAAAAATTCTAACAATTATGGTTTTGTGCAAAACCTAGCTCGCTTTCTTGATTGGAAGGATAAGGTAGGATCTTCACTATAGAGTTAGCTGAGGGGAACCAATAGAAAATAACATGATTCTCTACACCTAGAACGATAATAAGGTCTTTGATATTCTAACACCTTTAAAAGGTCATTTTTGACCTAAATCAATTTTTATAAGATTAGAAGAGAAGGAAGCGAGATGGATTTTGTATAGGACTTCTAAAATAAAGTGAGGCTTTTTAATAGTAAGATGATGTTCTTTTCACAAGAATGGAATAAGTATGATGAATAAAACATGATGCTTTTTGCAAGTATTCTGAAAACATTGTTTACATATGTATTAGGTAGTATGATGCACATTATTGGTGATATGGGTGATGAGTATTGGATATGTAACCATGACTCTTACTCTTAGTGACCTTGAGACCATGATGCGATTTTTGTCTCTTCATTCATGTCCAAAGATAAGCTGCTAGATTTTATAATACATTACCTTAATCTATGTTTTTGTTCCAATGAGATTTGTGTGAGGAAGGTGGTCAAAGTCAATAATTGATTTGTGAACATAAAATACTAGAACAACTCCAAGATGGATAGAAAAATGATCAATTGAGTTGAATTTTGGGGATGAAATTTCTATAAGGTGTGTAAAATTTTGTCACTTAATTTCTAGGATTTAATCACCCAATTGAGTCTATTTGGATTAGTAGACCATGTAGTAATCAAAATCCTAAATGAGGAAGAATGAATAAGGAAATTTAGTCTAAAAGTTGTGGTTAGGAATAAAAGGATGGTCATAAGGAAATAAGATATCATAGAATATGATCTAGAACTAGTCCTAAGAATATGATAAATGATGAGTAAGGTTGAAGATCAAGTGATCAAATGGTAAAGGTTGAATTATGTTACTAGATACATGTTGATCTAGTTGAGTAGTCAATTCAGCTTTGTATTACATGTTTACACTAGGACTTTTTTGTCTAATAATCATAATATTCATTCAGAAATATTATCATATGTTTGGATATAACTGGCGGTGTTTCAATAACAAGTATTAGAATATATAATCATGACAATGAGCTCGTGTAGTATTATATAAAAGGGAAAAATGGTTCTTGAGCTTATGCTTTTCCCATGAGAAATTAATCATAGTCATAATGTAGTTGTAGTTCAATGTTTTGGGATTCAAATTATGTTATGGAAATTACTATAAGGATGGTATACATGAAAAACAATTTAGCTCTAGATATGAAATATTATAATACTTGTAATTCTCATGGTCAACAATTAGACTTTGGATCTGCATCTAAATTCCTCGCTTGAGATAATATGACCATATGATATTGTCCATGTAACTTATATCTTTTATTTTCTTATGTCTCTTGTGGATACCAATTTTTCTAACCAAACTTGGTTGAGTTGATCTTATACTAGTCTAGTTACTCTTCCATACAGTTAGGATCAAAATATGTGACTCCTCTCATTGTAGGTGTTGCTAAAAACATGCTAGTTTCCTTATAAAGTAATATCCTAATCATCTTGGGAACCCTAACTCTAGATATATCAAGTTTATGGGACTCTTAGATGATAAGATTGGACTTCTTGTTAATATATAAGAGGTCAGGGACCTTTTTTAGGATCGGGGCAAGCATCCTTATATATAGTAGAAAATATTGTGATCTAGATCCCTTGTTCTTATCCATGGTGACAACCATGAAAACAGTCAACAAGAACCAAGTTGAGACCTTGAAGGTTCTCTTAAGGAAACTAGGGTGACTATGAAGACCTAATGACAAGTATCCAGATGTCATTGAACCCAACATGACATAAGTCATTGACTCAAAGAGCTAGGCAAAATGATATTCATCTCTAGAGACCACCATGGATATAGTTACATCGTCTAGGCTCACAGCGGTGCCTCTTAAGGGTTTGTTTTTTGTTAGAAAGTTGCACTCAGGTGTTGTTTTCCACCTGCAACCTTCAAGATCTATGAGCATAAGGAAAGTATAGGACCTTGATCACTAAGAGAAAATAGGATTTGGTCCTTGATCCTTAGAGAAGTTTATTACCACTAGATCCCCTATTCACTGTGAAGTCACATACGATGGAGAAGGATATCAACAAAAATAAATCTATAACTTCTCGTGACAACTAACAAAGAGAGGTGCAAGTTTTGTTATCTGAAACTGGAAGCATCCACATATAAAGGTGATGGCTCTTCACCTTATGTATGACATGATGAAAACCAACAAGTTCCATGTAACCTTGTTGGTGTAGTGAAGACATATGGTGAACCAATACCCAATGAGATGATGGCTTCCAAGAGGCTTCCATATAAGAGTGTAAATCCTTTTAGATGGAGTTGTTTAACCTTCAAATGACATAAAAGGCCAGGGAATATGTGTAGACCATTGACCCTAGGTCCCTTCATCAGCCTCCATTGTTCCTTTGCATGCAAGATGGGGAAAGGGAGGATAGGAGGTGCGACAAACAAAACTTGTCAAATAAAAATCCCCTTCATGACCATTTTAATTATGTCATGGAATTTGGATGAAGGGAGGATGGTGCCTAGTCCTTGGATGGAGTTTGGAGGGTTGTTATGACATAAGAAAGGTAATCCTAGTTTATCATATATCATAGTTTGTAAGTCCAATTTAGACATATAATGTAGCTTTGTGATTGAGTCTAGAACCCTACAAAAATGTTATATCTGAGATTTAGTGCTTATATTGGGATGGTTTCTACATTCAAAGGAATACATATTATCTAGTGGTGAGTGATTACTATTGTTGACATGTAATAGAGGATAACTCTCATAATGTTTCAATAGACTTTAAAGATGTTTAGTAATTATTATGTACTTCTAATCAATTATACTATATTGCAATATTAGGATAGAATCATAGTTTTGTGAAGAAAACCCAATTAGGGATAGAAACCTTTACCTGACCTATAATAGGTTTAAACCCATAAATTTTCTTATAGATATATACCATTCTTTTGGTACATAATTTGTTACTGTCCACTTCCATAATATGGATTATAGCTTGACTGAGACTTTCATTTTGATTTATGATGAACATAGTCAACACAAAGACACTTCACTAATGCACTAGAAAACATTGCCTCTATCTGTGCCCACTCCCATTGTGTGATTGAAGTTGATTTCATCTTTACCATTCATATGCCTGAAAGAATAACATCTTAAAACACATCCTTACATGCCCACCACCACCATGATCATATCTTTGACCAATTCATCTAGAAACATTAGATTATTGATCTCTCATCCTCAAATGTCTCATACACATGGAATCATGGAATTTATCAACCAAACTTGACCGGTTTCATTGCACACAATCCTTTGAATTTATAGATCCCCTGAAATTTGTATACGCCACAAACCTTCTTATATCTAAACACTTTCCTATCATCGTGAACACCAAAATTATTTTGTGGGGACCCAAACTATTTCATTTTGAATGATTTTAGATCATGTATCCTAATTTTTAGATCATCATTAAGGATAACAAGATCCACTTGCTCCCATTATATTGAACCAGGCATAGCCATACACAAATATGTCAAAAATATCTGATAAAAGATTATAGTGTGAAACAAAAATACCTTTGGAAACATCACTAAGGTGCTCCAAGAATAAAAATAACACATCTTTTTTTTTCTAATAGTAACCCACAATTTGATGTGCTACAAACATTCATGTACTTAAACAAGAACATGCATCACTATACAAATACAATGAAATTATGTTGAAGTAAGAGAAAATAGAAAATGCCTCTAATAAGGAGATAAAAAATTGAAATGTTTTCATAAAATCTCTAACAATAGAAAATGGTTATCATAAATACACAAAGTTTATATCAACAATGTTCTTACATCAACAAACACAAACAAGGGAAAATTTTACCATTTATTTAGAACCCTCTTCAACCATGGTAGAAAATACTCCACCCTGTTCCATACTCATTGAAATATATTTTTCCCAAACAATATCTTAAACCCTCTATCCCTCATTGATCCATTCTCTAAAGAAGAAATCAAAAGAGCAATGTAAAATATGGGAGCAATCAAGTTAGGAAGGCATGATGGTTTCAGCTTACATTCCTACCATACACAATGGAATAACATCAAAAGAACATTCCATGACTTATTATCCTACATACATGACCATTATAAAATAACTTATTAGATTGGTCCTATCTACCAAACTTATATAGCCCTGATAGAAAACTAGAGAACTCTTCTATTGTCATCCACTTCAGGCCTAGAAGATTGATCAACAAATTCTACACAATCATAACCAAAGCACTCAATAGACATTTTAAACTGACACTATTGATATTGCAGGACATAAAAAAATGTCTACATCAGAGGTCATGACATTCATGATGAATACATCATGGTTAATGAGATGATATGTACTTTCTAATATAGATAGATCACACTCCTCACCATTAAGTTAGAGTTTTAGAATGACTTTGACTACATTAATTAGACATTCTTCATATCTTGTTCGAAAGGCTATGGATTTCAAAATAAAAATTGGTACACTCATGTACTAGCTCCTGCCACATCTCAACCATCATTAATGGTTTTGCATTTGGGTATTTTACCACTTCTAGTGGAATTAGAAAAGGTGACCCACTTTCACCATAACCTATTTATCCTTGTCAAAATTTTAACCAAAAAGATTCAGCTTTCTACTCTTAGTAATATTATTGAGCCACCCATCAAAGCCAAGAACAAATCATACAATATGTTGAAGAAGCTATTCTATTTCTCAATCCTAAAAAAATATGATCAAAACTACATGTATCCTAGGCATTTTCTTGCATCTTTCAGGTCACAAAATCAACTTTCAAAAATTCTTCATCATCGATACACATATCATAAAAGATGATATGTAAGAGTTTATTCACCTATTGCAATGTAAAGAGAAGAAACATCCCCTTACATTTGTTGGGCTACCTCTATCACAACATTCATTACCAACTACATGTTGGAAGCCATAACCATGTTACCTCAACGAAGACTACAATATTGGAAAGTGCACACTATGAGCCAGTCTAAATGACTTACTCTCCTCCACACATCGCTCACTCCCATCATCACATTCCACCTCATTTACATACATATACCATCCAGTATTATTATAGGTATGGACTCCATAAGTAATAAGTATTTCTGGGGGACACTACCAGAAAGAACCTATACTTTGTCAACTGGGACACAATTTTCAAACCAAAAATATTGGGGATGGAGTATTATCTACATCAAACTACACTGACACTGCCTCATATAAAATATCACTAGTACTATATGCTCCAATAAACAAACCATATATAAAAATATCAATGTTCTATATTGGGAAATGATATGGCATCGTCTTGTCAAAACAATACACATCATATAGAATAGTATCAATGTTCCACCACACTCCTTTGAACACATTAACATTGGGATAGACCCCTAGCTCTATAGATGTACCATCAACAAATTGAAACTCCAACTCCCATTCTACTCACTTTAACATACATTACCACTGATTCTCAACTTCTAATGAACTCAAATAGACAAAATTCATTCAAGATATTCATCAATATGCACTCCAACAACACAAAGATCAATACCATTAAAAATACTCTATTAAAATATATGGCAAACTACATATCTTGGAAATAGAATAGAGAATATGAATCCAAAACAATTGATTAGTCTAAATCAAACATCCAAAAAGGAGCATATCTAGAATTGTCAAACCCTTAAATTTGTAACTTGACACTCATGACCCCACAACATTATATGGGGTCCAATGTAGTAAGTTGAGGTTGATCCACAAGGACACGGAGAGATATGTACTAGGAACATATAATCTTTACTTCGTTACATTGATCAAAGAGTGAGATTAATTTTGGTGTTCCTAAGGAATGAGGTTACTCCAACCGATCATACAAAGTAAAATAAGTAAAATAAAAAAATTAGTAAAACAAGAAAGCAAAAAGAAAACAAAGAGTGATATATCAAAAGTGGATGACAACTTGGATTGGATTTCACCATCTATGGTCTCTCACCAACATGCAATACTCACACCCATTGTATACCCTTAGCAAGATTACAAGAAGTCATCATATATGCTTATTCCCTCCTTTCTCAAGTTTAAGATAGATCTAGATTATGAGGTTGTCTCTCTCGCAAGATGACAAACAAACAATCACAATAAAACCATATGACCATTATCTTAAGCATTCCAATATTCTCATGCATTCATGTAGGTCCATAAAACTTAGTTAAGGTTAGTACTACTCTTTCGAGGTACTATCAATCAAACATTACAAGATGGTATCTAGTCATACACGTGAAACATTAAGACCAAGAGTATGGATATAATAATTTCTAAGAGCATATATTCAATGGATATAATTATTTACATGCTGGAAAAGGCTTAATCGCTACTCATAACTCCATCTATGTGTTTAGCCACTCTTGGTGGTGAGTAGCATTACAGATTTACAAGCGTAATGAGACATGAGAGAGAATGATGAAATGATGAAGTAGATGGAGGCGGATGAATAGATTTAGAAAAGTATAAGGGGGATACACCAGTTGTGACTACAAATGACCAAGGCTAATGTAAGTATTATTTGGATCTAGATCTGGATCTGGATCTAGAGTGGGCATGGAGGAGCAGCTATTACTTCTTTCAAATAATATGATGATGATGTTGGTGATGGTGTGGACCCTTTCTCTCCACAAGACTTTCATCTTCACAGATCTTAGGACTAGTTTAATGATTGATGGATGGAGACTCTACAATAATGAATCACTTTGTCATATCTACCTCATTGCAACCCCTTACATGTATGAAGTGATTGATTATTTATAGGCATGACCCCTGAGCAAACCTACTTAAGCTCAGTGGTCACTGAGACTGATGTTGAGTAGTCAGTCGCTGAGATGTGTAGGTAGATAATGTGATTGCCTCTAGAAGTGGCCTGAATCAATGGTCATTGATCTTGTCTCTACTCTAGGTGGGTGATAAACATTGAGGCCAGTGACCACTGATGTAGGGTCCTAGTTTCTCACTTAAGTTTTGGCAATCGTTGGGTTGCCTGGTTCATGGATCATTGATGTAATGTGGGGTCAACAATCACCAAACAATAGGAGTGTCAGTGACCACTGAGGTAGTTTCCTAGAAATTGTTGAGGTCATAGGCTCAACAACTTCCTAACTATAGTATTGTTAGTGGCTTCCTAGATTCAAGTTCTCCTCTAGTGGCATTCTATGCAAATGAAAGACAAAGAGATGGAATTAGGCAATCATGTTGAAACTTGCCAAAACAATTAGAATTATGTAAGTAAAGAAATGTCAAAATGATACTATTAGGGTAAGACAAGCACTTGAATATCCACAAAATGGGAGGTTATCAC
This sequence comes from Alisma plantago-aquatica, assembly GCA_963693085.1. Classification (NCBI taxonomy): domain Eukaryota; kingdom Viridiplantae; phylum Streptophyta; class Magnoliopsida; order Alismatales; family Alismataceae; genus Alisma; species Alisma plantago-aquatica. The sequence continues at coordinate 247,353,382 of OY856414.1, read as the reverse complement.
CCCCCTGAAACATATATTCTAGGTTATCCTCAGGCTAACAAGTAGAATTAAAGCATCACTCAAATTCAAAGTGCTTTATTAAATTATTGTTTTTGTGAGTGTGAAAAATGTCATTGTGTCAGCCTTAAGTCAAGTTATATGTATCATGACTAGGTGTTGACAATCCCAAGACACTCTATCTTATAGTGAGAGTTGTGATACTCATATTTCCTGCAATGACCTTCTCCCATAAAAGGATTTCTCTATCATGATACATGATGATCCTTTTCCAGGCCACACTTGTACACGGTTCTAGTTGAGATAGCTTTCACACCCAACTTATTTTATTTTAGATATCCTAACTATTGTGATGGGGTAGACTAAGTTTGTAGTGTTTTCTTCCCTTCTTAGGTTCTCTCAACCATGTTTACTATTGTATTGATAGTGTTACCCGATTGGGTCATGATTTAATATCAGGTGGTTGTGTGAGGTTTCCTTCAAAAGGTAGGTGGGTATGTTTGGCTTCCGAGCGTGTGCCCCTCAGCATCTTTTACAATTGGGAAAACTCTCAGGATTTTATTCTACTCATCTTTTATTCTTGCAAACATGCTAAGGGTGATGGGAATATTAAGGGAGGTTTTCGGCTGTCAAGCCTCTTTTGATCCCAAAGTGGGGATTTTAAGCACCATAAGGGGTAGTTGTTTCTTCCTTATCATGATTATGTACTTTCCTACCTATACTTTGGAACATGGTTATCAAATAAGAGCATATTAGACAGAGTCCTCCTTACCTTGAGAATTCATCCTGGGAGGACACGCACCATTCTACATTTTGAATTATCTTGAAATAAGGTTGATGTTAAAATGTTATCACACTCAAATTTTTAGGTAAATTGAATAGTCCAAATATGTCATTCTTGAAATAATTATGCTAAGAGTTATCTTGAAGACAAGTAAGTCTAAAAATGTGAGTTATACTATATCTAGGAAATTTGGATCCACAATTTTCTTGTTCCATTTAATTCTATTGATATTTGTAATTTTTCAAAATTTTCCATTAATGGGGTGTATGTGCAAGCTCAAAATTAGAAAAATAAGAAGATTAAATATTTAGGTAGACATATTTAAATAGGAAGAGGGTGTGAATAAGTACCTACAACACCCATTTATAACTCCCCAAACTTATAATACACACGGTCCCGAAGTATCAAAGATTGAGGTTGGAAATAAATAGACAAGGCTTACCCTTTGTGTTCTAGTTCTTTGGTGATCCAGCTGGAGCATGCCATCATGTCTGGATAGAATCATTGAAGCATTTGGTACTGCTCCTTCTGCACACTTTTGACTTTCACTCCCTGTTCTAACAAAGCTAACATCCAATTAAGGTAGAGAAAACTATAGTTGTTGGGTTGTTGGATCTACTAAGGGCTTCTATGGAAGAACTGTGGATTCTTAAAGTTTATGTTTGGGGTTTTCTCGTATCCCCTATCATGTTCCTTTATCATTGTATTTATTGCTTCCACACAAGTCTACACTTTTTCTTCCATACTCTCCTTGGCATTGTTGCATTTGTATAATTCCTCAAGGAGAAGGCCACATCAGAGCTACTTTAGAGGATTGTGGTCTTCACCTTGATGTTGATTTCTAGGAGCGTCCAATGATTGTCATGCAGGTTAGATAGGAAAATGAACTCTGGAAACAAACTTTGTAGGCATTGCAACAATCGCTCTTCTTCTCCATATTCTTTGTTTTTGATAATATCCTCTGCTAACATGTGGTGTGCCATGTGAGTATTGGGCATATTGTCTCCAAGTAGGGATCGATAGGCCTTCATTACACTCATGGTCATGTAACCATTTGACCAAAGTATGTCACAGAGGTTGTCTTCAAGAACATAGATGCCATCTCTTTTAAAAGCCACTTTTCCCACCTCGTTGCCTTCTTTCAATTTTTCCATTATTATTTTTAGTGACTCTAAATCTGGGTCTTCACATGATCATAGACTGAAGTCTGGGAAGCTAGCTTCTATTGTCCCAACTGGCCATATAGGCCTTGCTTCTTATATTTCTTCTTCCTCGAACTCACCCTCCTCTGGTGGCTCCACTATCTAGACATTTGGCTTGGGGAATGCGGTTGGAGATGATTATTTTGTGTTCTTTTTTGTATCAAGTGTTTGTTGTTCATCTACTATTTGTTTTGGGGATTGATCCTCATTCTATCTATATTATGAGGCTACCATCCCACCTTCTAATTTGATGCTCAATCTGGTTCATAAGGTTCCTTCCATAGAGTTTCCAGTTGTTCATGCCATGGTTACTTCTCAGGAAGTGGAACCCCCGTATAGTGTCTGTGTGGCACCGTGTCTGGGGGAATCACTGGGTCAGTAAAGAAAGTGAAGTCATAGATGACATCCATTGTGTATAAACCTTGATTCCCATGAAGGTATTCATGAAATAGATCCTCAAAGGGGATGTATTTATTAACTTCTTTCATCAGACAAAGTAGGATGAAGGCACAGTTCCCCGACCCTTGCTCTTCATGTGAAACTTTGGTATTGTTCATGAAGTTTTTCCAGTAGGCAATATGATGGGGTCTTACCTTTTAGATGGCACGTTGGAGACATATTGTCACATTTAGAATGTCTCATGCCTCTTTTTTTTGAACACTAGAGATGTGTTGGGCAATTCGACACTACAACAATTGTAAATCATCATGTGTCGATTGTAAAGATCTACTACTATCAATGCCTAGTGTTATCCTATTCTGATAGGGAAGGTAACAATTTTTTTTTATTCTCTTGTAATGGCATCTTGCAGCTCCTTGACAGGTCCTGAATTAAAATTGTCTTTGTATAGTCTCCTTGCTAGAATAGAGGTTCCATTGAAAATAGGGTGTACTTTATAGGGATGAATAAACTCTTCCAGAGATGTCATGTAGAGCACTGTGAATAATCTTTTATGTACTCTTTCTCTCCTTGAGAAGATTTCTTTAAAGTGATTTGTGGTACATGTTCTCCCATAATTGTTATATACTATTTCTGATACTGGGAGACTACCATCTAATACATCTGTAAGGATATAGGCTTTCTTGCATGATATACAAGATACAAAATCAATGTCCATTCCTTCCATCTTACAGGGAAGTAGGGGAGGCATCAGTTCTCTTAGTGCTTCTTTTGGTGGTGGTATCTACTCCTCTTATCGCACACAAATGAACAAAGAACTAATGCCACCTTTATCTTCACCCTTCCCTTGTCATTGTCATCTTTACTATTAGAATTTGTCCTTGTACATATTCACTGGAAGATCATGTGGTGGCGGCACTTTGGTGACTTTTGCATGGTCTCCTAGCAGCTTTGATTCTTCAGGTGGTGTTTCAAGTGTTGTTGCATCTAGTGCGGAGAGGGTTGCAACCATCTTCCCATCATATATGATGTCATTCTCTTCATTGTGGTTCCAATCTTGTAAGTAGACATCACAGATAGCCATGCCTATCTTCATCTTGTCTAGGTATCTAGTAAGTGTTGCTTCATTCTAGGTCATGGACTTGTCGATGCTGACCTCCCCCTCTTTGGATTGATATTGTGACGTCTCTGGATTTTTTTAAACTTAATCTGACCTGTGACGTCCAAATTGGAACCCTCACCTCAATGAGAATCCCAATTTAAACACCCCACACTAGGTTAAGAAGAAGAATATCAGAGGAAGTTAGAAGGAAACAATAGTAGCACATGCACATGAACATTAATAAAACCATACAACAAATTTTCACCATTAAGCATATAATTACATAATGAATTGTTACAAAAATCAATATCACACATTCAACAACAAACTTCTATATATATATGTACTACCACTAAACAACAAGATGTTAACACACTAGGTCCACCTATAGATCAGCTCACCACACAACTCTCAACTATCCTAGATCTTCAAGATCACATGTCCACAACCTAAACCCAAGATTGCATGTGGTACATGTTAACACAATATTCAAGAATATTTTACTAAGTACACCTATGTGTCTTTTCATATACCTCTCATTACTAAGCTTGGAAATAAGGTAAAGATAATACTTGGCAACAATAAACAAATATATGACAAAAGTATACTTGAACAAAGATATACTTATTAACAAAGAAGAACACATGTTTTAAGCTCATTTTCCATTATATGCTCATGCATCTGCCTACCAATGGGATAGATGCATTTAGGCCTTATGATCTACTTACCAAAAAGATAAATCACTGTACATGTTATCTTCTTACCAAAGAGATAGATCACTCACTAGCACTATGCTTACCAAAGAGATATAGTGATCTCATATAATGGAATAGGTATATTATGTTTCATGTGTTCATAACAATAAGTATGATAAATAAAGCAGTATATCATACAAGAAGAATCATTTCATCCAATATCTTATGCCAAGTGTTTACTACACATATAATGCAAGCAAACTATATAATAAGCCAAGTAAGAGGTAATGGCGTACCTTGATCAATAGACAAACCTAATCCACATATTCTTGATGTCATCTATATCTTGGTCAACCTTGATAAAGATAAGATCATGTACTATCATTAGATTCTCACCATCTTAACCCTAGTTATGTCCATTAGGGTTTGCTTATTCATTTGGATATGTGCACCATTATTTGTCTTATGTTCTCACCTTTACTTGTAATCTTGTCTTGGAATTATGTTGCTGATCTTATTTTTCAATTATGTTATAGTATAGGGTTCATCATTTGGACATCAGGTTCCATATCATTTTGTGCATGTATTAACCCTAGATCATATTCATTAAGCATTTTAGGGTTTATGTCACTTTAAGAGTCATCCTAATCATAACATGAATTATGTGTATCTAACTGATATCAAACTTACATATTATCTTCCAGTTAGTGTTATGAGCTTACTTTGTAATTTCCACAATTTCTTGAGCATCTTAGTAATTATTGCATATTAATTAGGGTTATTATACCTAATTAGCCATATGGAACAAATTACATGATTTCGTGCATACTAATTATAATATCTGACATTATATTCATTTCAAACATGATTATGGATTTAGTGACATATTCCCATAATTTTAGGCCATAATTTGATATTTATTATCCATTAAATAAACATTTCACATTTTACATGATATCACTGAGATTTAAGCATAAAAGGCTAGTATTATGCTTTCATGATGTTCTACACATTTTTTTAAGAATTTTAGTATATTATTTGTACTTTTCTGATAAGCGAGCTATTTTCTATGATTTATTGAAGATCTCCATATTTTTAGAGTATTTTACCTTTGTTGGCCAATCAGTGGCCACCGCGTAGCCCAGGGAAGGGTGTGGTTCACTTAGTCTGGCTTCCTGGTTCAGCTTTGGGCATGTTGGCTCTCTGGCAGTTCATTGCCTTCTGAACTCGGTTCAATGTCTTTCCTCTCCTCACACGATCACAATGTGTTCTCTGTGGTTGGACGCTCCCCAGGGCTGCGACTTCTTCCGCCCAAGACACCATTGTGGAAGTTCTCTGGAAACGATCGACCACCCTATCCTCCTCCTTATTCTCTCTATTTTGAGCATGCATGAGTGCCACCGTGGACTCTATGCTCCTATTCTTGCATCCAATCCTATTTGTGCCTTTCTCCCTGACTCATGCCACTGCCGTGGTTGGGTCTGCTTCGAAAAATGATTAGGCATCATTCTCCTCTTCTCCAAACCGAAGCACACTGACACTGTCTACCATGCAGGTTGATTCAGTCAAGTACGACCAGATCCTCGCCATCGTGGTGAAAGAGGAGAGGGAGAATGACATATCTGCCCGACACCTGTGTGTGTGGTCTACTCTTCCCGCCGTGAGCGTCGACCCTATGGTGAGTAGGGGCAACCACACAATTCCATAGTAGTGAGAAACCAACCAAGATCTAAACCTCTTCTGTGACATCCTCAGATTTTCTAAAACTTAATATGATGTGTGACATCCAAATTGAAACCCTCACCTCAGCGAGAATCCAAACTTAAACATCACACACTTGGCTAAGAAGAAGAAAATCAAGGGGGTCTGAAGGAAACAATCAGTAGCATATGTACATGAAAAATAATAAAACCATACAACACATGTTCATGATTCAACATATAATTACAACATGAATTGTTACAACATTTGATGTTACATATTGAACATCAAACTATACATATACATGTAATACCACTAAACTACATGATCTTAAGACAACAGGTCCACCTATACATCATCTCGCTACACAACTCTCAAATATCATGGGTCTTCAAGAATACATGTCCACAACCTAAACAAAAGATTACATGTGGTACACGTCAGCACAATATTCAAGAATATTGTACTGAGTATGCCTATGTGTCTTTTATATACCTCTCATCATATCTTGGCAATAAGAAAAAACTAATATACTTGGCAGTAACACAAGAATATAAGAAAAGTGTATACTTGTACAAAGATATTCATTAGCAAAAGAGAACACATATTTTAAGCACATTTCCATCATATATCTCGTACATCTGCCCCCAAGGGCTTCGATGTTTTTAGGCCTTATGATCTACTACTAAAGAGTTTGAGATCATTTTACGTGTGATCTGCTACCAAAGAGTTTGAGATCACTTCAATGCACTTTACTACCAAAGAGTTTAGTGCTATCATATGATGGATCAGATATCTTATGTTTCATGTGTTCATAGCAATAAGTATGGAAAATTAAGCAAGATATCATACAAGAACAATCATTTCATTCAATATCATATGCCAAGTATTTACTACCATATAACACAAGTGTGATAAAGTGAGTTTTCTAATTCTTTTATACTTTGTTCCTTTAATCTTCAGTATATCTCAAAACCCTAATTCTCCTAAAAATTAGTTAGTCATTCAAAGATTGGAATTTCAAGCCCAAACTTTACCAACATGTGGGGTATGCTATGGTGAAGCTATGGTCCAAATTTCATGTCATCCGGACATTCCTAGCTCCCTCTACGATTTTTACAAGTTCTATTAATGTTTGATCAAATACATGTCACGATTTCAATCATCAAGCTATAGTTTTGGTTATTTTCCTCCTTGGTTCGCGGCGCTGACGTCATCCGACTCTCTTGAGCAATTGTGACCATCAGATGGCGCGTCCATGGATCCTGAGTGGATCGGACGGCCATCCGGTCGTCCTCTTCCTCCGATTGACCCGCGAAGACGTGGCTACAGCCACCTCGGACCACTCCTCGCCACTCCACGCCGCTTCGCGAGCAACCAACCGAGGCATTGCCTCCACCTCACCTCCACGAACTCAGTGACCTCTCGCACGACCTCCAAAAGTGAGCACAACCCCGCGCACGACCTCGCCGGTGAGACCCCTTCTCCAACCACCGCGGAGCCCATTTGGGCGTTTACGATTCACGCACCCCCACCTCTATTTAAGCACTCCATATCCTTCCCCGACCTCCCTTTGACGTCCCTCGAAGCCCAATTAGCCTGGAGTGAGTGCCCCTTGCCTCGAGCTCTGTGCTCCTTCTTCTAGCTCTGTCCGCCGCCGTCGAGCAGCTGGGCGGGCTGCTCCTGACCTCCTCACTCACCGCCAACTGATCCTCGAGCTCCGCAAAGCTCCACTCCATCCAACCGGCACCTCGCAGCCGAGTTTCCTCACCTACTGCTCCCCCTTCGATCCTCTTCCACCACAAGCTATGAAGCTCACCGGTCTCCTAGCCGACCCGGCGATCCCAGGGGAGCCACGACCCGAGGACCGGCCGTCCAGCTGCGGGGAGCTCCCACGAAGCTAGTCCAATCTTCACCCGTGCGTGATGAAGTCCAAGACTCCTGAGAGAGCTCGCCGGAGATCTCGCCATCAACCTGTAAGCAGTCTGAGCCTTGCTGTTTGCGCGTGAGATCTTGGCCGTTGGATCTGATCATCCAACGGTCCACGCCCTCCCTAATTTTCTATTATAAAAATTGAAATTCAGTTTATGAGTTAATATTGGGAAATTCGTAAAAATTAGTAGGAGTGTCATAAAAATATGAATAAGTACTCTTTCTTTATCAAAAAAATACGAGGATCACGATTTTGACATCTTTTGACCCTAAATCTGACTCGAGTAAATGCTCATGCCTAATTATGTTCATATTTTGATTAATTATTTGGAAAATACTCGAATCTGTTTAAATCACCAAAAACCTGTGATAATCATCTTTTTGCATCCTTATCATCATGGAATGATCAGATCCTTTTATTATGACTCAATTAGCAATAAAACCCATTTATCACTCTTTTCCCTATTTTTGACCTACCAATATGTGCATAATTAATTAATATGATCTTTAGACCATGATTCTGACTTTATGATCCTACTCTGATGTGACAATAATAATCTTGGACTCAACTCCATACTCTAAGATCCGTACTCCACTCTCATGACTCCAAATCTATAAAGGGCCTTTTATATACTCTTTAGAATATGGGTAACTTGAACAATATATCTAATAAATACCAAATCTTCAATAATTTCAGGAAATCGAAGGTACCAGTGAGGAGCATCTCTGGACTCCCCACTTCTGAATAGAAGGTACGCCATTAACTCTCACTTGGCTTATAATAATGTATGGTTGTAAAATAGTGTAAGAACTTGGCATATGGTATTGTTTGAAATAGAGCTATATGAGTACCCAACTTTGATGATGTTTGCTTTAAATATATATATACGTTGCAAAATGAAAACATAATATATTTCTTTCCATTATATGAAAAGCACTAACTCTTTGGCAGTGTGCTTGGAAGTGACCTAACTCTTTGGTAGTGGTCACACTGTACATACGACCTAACTCTTTGGTAGTGGTCAGACCTAACTCTTTGGCAGTGGTCACCATGTACATATGATCTAACTCTTTGGTAGTGATCATACATGCCTTGATACATAATGGAAAATATGCTTAAAAGATGTTTGTGCTTTGTTGTAAATAAACTTTCTTTCAGTTTGAGAATGATTTTCCGTACCATATTTCTTATTGTTGCCAAGTTACTTTTAATGTTATTGCCAAGATATGATGAGAGTTAAATTATATGACGCGGAGGCGTACTCAGTACAATATATTTATATATTGTGCTGACGCGTACCAATTGTATATGTTTTATAGGTACCTTCTGCTTATGATGCTTATGATGAAAGAAAGATGATGTTGCTACTCTATATGCTGGCTCACAAATCAGATCTATCATGGGGATGCTAAAGCTAAATGGGACTCTTAGATTATGTTTCTTTTTCTTCTGTATTTAGTTTCTCATGTATTAAGTTCTTCTGTAGAACTCCTATGCCTTTGGGCCCCTATGTAATGAATACTTTTGGTTTATGTATGGAAGCTTTTTATTCGGTGCATTTATATATTCATGTGTTTGATCCACTCAGGGACGGGAAACTTTAACTCTATTGTACCCCTTATGATGGCGCCTGAGGTGTACAGTGAAGTTAGGTTGTTAACCCGTGACAACAAGCATATTGTATAACAAGCCAAGTAAGAGGTAATGGCGTACCTTCCAAAGAGACATCCTAATCACATATTCCTCATGTCAACTATATCCTTGGTCAAACCCTGATTAAGACAAGATCATATACCATCATCAGGTTCCCATCATCTTTAACCCTAGTTATACCCATTTTAGGGTTTATCTCATCTCTTTAGCATATTTCCATTATCACTTGCATTCTTGTCTTAGAATTATCTTACAGTTTTCATTTTCCAGATTATAGTTCATCAACTAGATATACTCATGTGTCACATTATTATGTGAACATACTTAACATTATGTCACATTCATTAACCATATTAGGGTTACATCATATGTATTAAGGGTCATCCTCATGTAACCTGAATTATATGCATCTAACTGATATCAAAGTTCCAGATTAGCTTCTAGTTACTGATATAAGAGTGTTCTATAAATTTCATCATTTATTGAGCATGCATGCATTAATTGCGTTATCTTTAGTGTTATTAGCCCTAATTAGCCATATTAATCAAATTATATTCTTCTGTGCATCAACATGACCATATCTGACATCATATGCACTATAAACATGATTATAGACTTACTAACATGTTATCATAATTTAAGAACTTCGTTTGATATTTATTATCCATTAAACAAGCATTACACATCTTATATGATATCACTATTATTAATGCATCAAAATCCTGATATTATCATTCTACTGTGTTCTACTCATTTTTCTGAGAATTTTGGTACCTTGTTTGTATTTTTCTGATAAACAATCTATTTTCTATGATTTATTGAAGATCTATACATTACTAGAATAATTACCTTTTTTTGAGCCAATTGTGTGATGCAACGTGGTTCCTGCTGGTGCGGCTCACTTGCTTGAGGCATTTCGATCGGTTCAATTGACTCGGCAGATTTGTGGGTTCTAAACCTGGTTCAGTCCCTCTCATTTCTTATGTTTCTCATGATCCCGCGCCTAGTGTGTGATTCGTTCTCCAGCGCAAGGCCCGCCTCCGTAGAGCTTCACCTCCGGTGAGAAATCGTATGCATACAGTTCACCCCCATCAGCTCTTAGGGCCGCCAAAACCTTCAGTTGTGGCTCCCAGGTCTCCACAGCTACAAGCTTCCTAGGGCTTGGCAGTAGAGCTCCTTCTCCACAAGGGCGACGTCGCCTAGCTCTGGTTGCGGCGGAACAAAGAGGCGATTTGCATCTGCTCCTACTCGAAACTGTCTGAAGCTTCCGAAGGCTTCACAGAACATCCGCATACTTGTTGATGCCCTCCAACGCCGACGCGAAGACCTGTTTGTGGATCCCCAAACTCCTTCAGGCTCCAGCTTGATCCGCGGCGGAGCAGGTCCTTAACCTTGGGAATTTCTACAGCCATGATCTTCCTAGCTTTCCATGGACATCATGTAGATACGTCGAAAGAATCCCTATGATTTCTTCTTCCTTTTCCCTTTTCTTAGATCTCGTCAAACCCATCACAGACCTTCTCTTTATCCTTCTTTCCCCCTCTTCTAAATTGTGCACAACCATGGCAAAAATGGAGGAAGTGGGAGTCTGTTCTCCCTCGTCAGTTCTCCATATGCCTCAAATGAGGGGTCTTAGTGCTCGTCTAGGTGAGCCAAGAACAACTACTTGTTAAGAACTCCCACTCACCCCACGATCCTAGAGAGTGGTGGCGGGGAACTTGCTGCCTCAATCGGTCCTCAGCTGACTCTAACCGTAAGGTCAGAGAATAGGCCTTTGATCTCGCATCCAAGGGTCTAGGATGACTTTGCTTGAAATCCTGATCTGTGGTTACTGAAACATGAATACAATACTCATTTAAGTGAGCTGACCATGTGACATATACATGAATGTCACGGATAAGACTTAAGAAAGCATTAAAACCTTATTCTACCATACATTAATAGGCACATTATGTCAATATATTCAACCCTATGTATCTCTTTCAAGGAGCATCAAAACATTATGGAATTCGGACCATAGCTCTAAAATCACTCAAGCTACATTGTATTAAATTTTGGTTCCAAAACACAACTCTTTGACCATTCAATTTTTATGCTTCACAAAGGTATTAAAAAAAGAATGTTACTCATGATATCAACATCAATCAATAAAGCAACTTTACCAAAAAGCTTGTAATTCCTGATATTATAAACTAAACACATTGATTCAATTATGTACTTGATATTTAGGATCTCAAAAGTCCACTCCATCACATCCTACACACCTTAAGAGAAATTTTGTCCTCGAAATTAAGCCAAAAATCTAGTCTTTCAAATCATATACATCTTAAAAGAAAATTTTTCCTCAAAATTAAGCCATTCTCGTACTCTAAGGAAAAACTAAAAGGTCTTCATATACATCTATGTCACTACTCTAGGTGCAACATTCCCATAAACATCATGTTCAAAACATATATATACCATCCTAGGAGGCTATTAAAGCATCTACGGTGAACTACCCCTTCAAAAGGGTTTGGAAACTCATGTTCATTCATGACATATCTCATATGTTAGGGTTGCATTCTCATCTCTACCCATACATTAGAGTTCCCACATCATATCACCATGTTCCAAAGGAGTTAACTAAGGATACCCCATTATATCAAGGTGTCATAATCGTTATGTTGTGCTAACTGTCAAATTATATTTTTCATCTTTATTAAGCACTACAATTAACACCTCATGCAACATGTTTCATTCATATGATTTTATTTCATAGATCATAATAAATTGCATCATTTACTAGTGAATTCATCACAAGATTAAACAATAATTTCACATTAATCATCATTATTCATGATATCTATTAAACCATTTCTAGATTTCCTTCATGTCATACCCTCGTATGATATCTCAACTTAGATCACATTCTCACATTTATTATACCATGGTTGTGCTACGGGAACTTATGTGTGTGGTTCATTAAACATATATAAAAGATTTATCAAGCCCAATTGAGGTTCTCCTGACCCATATCATGAGGGTAGTGCCATGCTCAGTCTCTCTGAGATAACTCAACTCTATGAGTACCTCATATGCACATACTTTATCCTTCCTCTCTTAGGTTAGGGTTCTCGGATTACCTCATTGGCACTAGTGATAGATTTACAATCTCTAGACACATAAGCACAAACCAAAACATGCTGTCACATACTCTTCATAGGTCTTCTACCCATGAAACATCTTACCCAAAACTTTCTTATATACACCACTAGATTCCTATGTGGGAAACCACCAACCCGAGTATGAGGCTTCACAAAAACTAACATAGTTACCACCTTCGGGGTTGGGCTCTCTCCCTCACCCAAATGGTAGGCACTCATATTCATACTCACATGCACATATCTAACTAGCCTCTCTCTAATTCTAGGGTTTGGTCCTCCCAAGGACATCTAGGGTTCAAGAAGACTATAGGAATAATGCATAAAGCAACTCAACTCAATCACTTAGGAGTAGTCTAGTTTAGGACATATCATATCACATATTTCTCATATTTCTCATATCATGGAGTCTAGGTTCTCTAACCTTCTCCATGTGGGTCTCGATCTCTCTTGAGCTAACCCCAAAACTGGTCCTAACACTAGAGGTCCTCCTTTGTAAAAGATCTTGAGGCTCATGCTAACTCACAACTTGTCTTAACTTAACATATCTTATCTCATAAAAGCCTATTTACTTGAATCATCAAAACTTATCTCAAAACCTCAAAACTAAACTTACGTCCTCAAAGACAAACATAGATCATCATAACCATCTTATGTCATCTCTATACAACTTAGATCATCATCTAATCTTATTCCATCTATCACATATTCCAAACAAGGATCTAGACATCTAATCTAGAACTACTCTCTCTTCTAGACTGATGTCAGTCACTTTCACTTAGGTTGCATGATCACCTCTTGCTCATACATGTGTGGGGACACATTTTATAATACATATATATAATAAAATATTGTATAGTTTTTCTCCAATAAAACAAGCGTCAGAGAAAACTATCGAGGTTCGATTCGTTTGGAATCAAAAACCAAATCCTGAAAATGAGTGTCCCACACATAGTAGAGAGTACAATGTCATGAAAAATTGTGAAAAGGGTGAGAACAAGGGGTAGACTAGTATAGCTACTCTAGACAGTGTGCACAATATGTCTAGGGTTTCTCTTCCCTTGATGTAAGTCATTTCCAAATAGTGCAATGTCACATACTGCTGCACTACAAGGAAAGAATGACATCTAAGGGCTTGCTACTCAACAAGCACCAGTCTAGACCTAGTTCTCAGACATCTAGGTGTTAACCTAGAGGCTAGGTCAGATCTAGTCTCTAAAAGATGATTAATGTAACCCTAAAAGATTATTAAGTTCAAGGTTCTTTAGTTTTGAGTTGCATAATGAGCAAATGTCAGGCTTTGCTATTGTTCATGCTCTGATACCACCTGTGATGTCCCTGAATTTTCTAAAACTTAATATGATGTATGACATCCAAATTGAAACCCTTACCTCAGTGAGAATCCAAATTTAAACATCACACACTTGACTAAGAAGAAGAAAATCAAAGGAGTCAGAAGGAAACAATCAGTAGCACATGTACATGAACAATAATAAAACCATACAACACAAGTTCATGATTCAACATATAATTACAACATGAATTGTTACAACATTTGATATTACATATTGAACAACAAACTATACATATACATGTGCTATGACTAAACTACAAGATCTTAAGACAATATGTCCACTTGTACATCAGCTCGCTACACAACTCTCAACTATCCTGGGTCTTCAAGAACACATGTCCACAACCTAAACAAAAGATTACATGTGGTACACGTCAGCACAATTTTCAAGAATATTGTACTAAGTACACCTACGTGTCTTTTAGATACCTCTCATCATATCTTGGCAATAAGATAAAACTAATATAGTTGGCAATAACAGAATAATATAAGAAAAGCATATACTTGCACAAAGATATTCATTAGCAAAAGAGAACACATATTTTAAGCGCATTTCCATCATATATCTCGTACATCTGCCCCCAAGGGCTTTGATGTTTTTAGGCCTTATGATCTACTACCAAAGAGTTTGAGATCATTTTACGTGTGATCTACTACCAAAGAGTTTGAGATCTAACACATGTGATCTACTACCAAAGAGTTTGAGATCTAACACGTGATCTACTACCAAAGAGTTTGAGATCACTTCAATGCATTGTACTACCAAAGAGTTTAGTGCTATCATATGATGGATCATATATCTTATGTTTCATGTGTTCATAGCCATAAGTATGGAAAATCAAGCAAGATATCATACAAGAACAATCATTTCATTCAATATCATATGCCAAGTATTTACTACCATATAACACAAGCATATTGTATGATAAGCCAAGTAAGAGGTAATGGCATACCTTACAAAGAGACATCCTAATCACATATTCCTCATGTCAACTATATCCTTGGTCAAACCCTAATTATGACAAGATGATATACAATCATCATGTTCCCATCATCTTTAACCCTAGATATATCCATTTTAGGGGTTACCTCATCTCTTTAGCATATTTCCATTATCACTTGCATTCTTGTCTTAGAATTATCTTACTATTTTCATTTTCCAGATTATGGTTCATCAACTGGATATACTCGTGTCATATTATTATGTGAACATACTTAACATTATGTCACATTCATTAACCATATTAGGATTACATCGTATGCATTAAGGGTCATCCTCATGTAACATGAATTGTATACATCTAAATGATATCAAAGTTCCAGATTAGCTTCAAGTTACTAATATAAGAGTGTTCTGTAAATTTCATCATTTATTGAGCATGTATGCATTAATTGCGTTATCTTTAGTGTTATTAGCCCTATGTAGCCATATTAATCAAATTATATGCTTCCGTGCATCAACATGACCATATCTGACATCATATGCATTATAAACATGATTATAAACGTACTGACATGTTATCATAATTTTAGAACTTCGTTTGATATTTATTATCCATTAAACAAGCATTACACATCTTATATGATATCACTATTATTAATGCATCAAAAGCATGATATTATCATTCTACTCAGTTCTATTCATTTTTCTAAGAATTTTGGTACCTTGTTTGTATTTTTCTGATAAACAATCTATTTTCTATGATTTATTGAAGATCTATACATTACTAGGATAATTACCTTTTTTTGAGCCAATCTTGTGATGCCACGTGGCTCCATCTTGCGTGGCTCATTTTCTTAAGGCATTTCGGTCGGTTCAGTTGACTCGGTAGATTTGTGGGTTCTGAACCCGGTTCAGCCCCTCTCCTTTCTTCTATTTCTCACGATCCCGCGCTTGGCGCGTGATCCATTCTCCAGTGTAAGGCCCGCCGCCGTAGAGCTTTGCCTCGGTGAGCAATAGAATGCATACAATTCATCCCTGTCATCTCTTAGGGCCACAAACACCTTCAGTTGTGCCTCCCAGGTCTTCACAACTACAAGCTTCCTAGATCTTGGCCATAGAGCTCCTCACTTGCTTGAGGCATTTTGGTTGGTTCAGTTGACTCGGTAGATTTGTGGGTTCTGAACCCGGTTCAGTCCCTCTCCTTTCTTCTGTATCTCATGATCCTGCGCCTAGCACATGATTCATTCTCCAGCACAAGGCCTGCCGTCGTAGAGCTTCACCTCCGGTGAGCAATCAAATGCATACAGTTCACCCCTGTCAGCTCTTAGGGCCGCGAACACCTTCAGTTGTGCCTCCCAGGTCTCTACAGCTACAAGCTTCCTAGGGCTTAGCCGTAGAGCTCCTTCTCCACAAGGGCGCCACCGCCTAGCTCTAGTTATGGCAGAGCAAAGAGGCGATTTGCATCTGCCCCTACTCAGAACTGTCTGAAGCTTCCGAAGGCTTCACAGAACATCCACATACTTGTTGATGCCCTCCAACACCGACGCGAAGACCTGTTTGTGGATCCCTAAACTCCTTTAGGCTCCAGCTTGATCCGCGGAAGAGCAGGTCCTTAACCTTGGGCATTTCTACTGCCATGATCTACCTGGCTTTCCATGGACGGCATGGATATATGTGGAAAGAATCCCTATGATTTCTACTTCGTTTTCCCTTTTCTTAGATCTAGGCAAACCCATCACAAACTGTTACGACCCCGCCTCCCAGTAACCCCCAATTAAGGGAGACCAAAAGGACAGAGACGTTAACCAATAACCCGGATCAAAGGTTCGACAATTAACCAAGAACAATTATTAAATTTTAACAGACTAAACTGAAAAGTTGTAAGAAAATAAACTTTTGCATACCTCTTTTTTTTTCTTTTTGAAAACTTGGATCTCTAACCTTCTATCCACTTAAGGATTCTACTCTACCTAATCCTTCTTGTATTTTACTTCATGTATTTCCCAATATGATGATTTACTGTTTGTTCTTTTGGATTGTACCTAAAATGCCGACAAATAAAACGTCGGTCAGGCGAAGCTGGTATTTGGGGGAAACACTAAACATGCAAATATGTTAACAATGTAATCCTTCAATTAATCATTTAACCACCAAGATTACATTTTTAAGCCACACTACTCAATCCTTATCTATCCCTAACTCTATGCTATCCTTGCATGCTACCTCTCTTTAGGTAGATCCTTACCCCCATGGTCCTACCCTACCGGTAGCAAATACATAGGGTAATAGAGTCGCATGGCACTACCCAGAAGTAGCCCAATATCTAACTCAAAGTGACTTGATGGACCTACCCCATTGGTAGCCATGTACTAAGTCATCCGATGACCTGATGGACCTACCCCATAGGTATCCATGTACTAGGTCAACTAATAAGCCACAGAGGGGACCAGGATCTGAGCTAGTAGGCACATATGTTATGTGATAGTCATATCCACATTATAGTTTGCATGAATTAAAATCATCCAACAATTAATTCATGTCATTAATGAAAACTTTGGTAAACCTCGGAAAACATAACTCGATATATTCATAAGCGTAACCACATACCTAATTTGATGATTTTACAAGCATTAAGTAAACACAACCAAGAATGAAATCCAAGAAAGCAATTCAATCATCACATAATTCCTGAAAAGAATATGCACTCTATTTATTACACACTTTATCAAGAATCTACTTTATTGACTTGGATTCACTTTCTAGGGTTTCTAATCCATATTAAGGTTTCATTAATATTCATTAGGGTTTCTGAGATTAATTTCTCAAACTTTATCCCTTTTATGTCAACAAACCCTAAAATACTCTTTTCTACTTATATGAACCTTAATTGCTCAACTATTCATTTTAATAGTCTTTTATACCCAAATTGACTTAGGATCATCATATCCCTATTTATTCATGGATTTGAACAATTAAAACAATTAAAAGACATATTCATCTAAATTAGGGTTTTCAAGCTTATTAATGCATAATCATGCATGAAACCCTAAATTAAACCAATTATATAAAAAGATCATCTTTTTATATCCTATTTTCACTTTTATTAACAACATGTTAATATCAGCTTGAATTATCCAAATAACGTCATTAAGTCCATCTATCATCAAATGTAAGGGTTTTTCCTTAATTAAACATTAAAGATGATAACTTTATGTCCTTTTTAAATTTCAAGCATATTTAAGTACCTAAATTCTAAATTAGACTAATCACGTGCAAAGTTCTTCCTTTTTGAACATAATGTACCTTTTTACATTTAACAGGTTAACATCAACTCTAATGATCCATTAAACCCTATTAAACACTTTATTCATTTCAAAATAGGGTTTCTTAATCTTTAATTCATTAAAGATGATAATTTACACTACATTTCGAATTATGATCAGCTTCATGCTATAAAACTATTTTTATTGGATTCCTTGTGTTCTTCTAATCAAAATACATATATTATTTGTATTTATCCGATCTACGATTTATTAGATACGATTTTTGCAATAAATCACTTACTTCGGCCAATGAGGGGCTGCCACGTAGGCACCTTCCATGCAACGTTGCTTGTTGTTGCGCAAACATAACCGAATTACAAATTTACCCTCCACTTAAAGATCAGATCTTTTAGCCCACGGAGGGCATAACCGTCCAGCACACCCTTTCCTTTCTTCAACCTTGGGCAGGCCGATTTCTACTGCCATAGCCGCCGATTTGCAGCAGGTACGTGTGCGCCCCTTCCTCTCTGAAGGTCGGTGACCATCAGGGACAATGCCCCTACCTCTGACGCCCCTCCCCGCACTCAAGGCGGTCCTCAGCTCGCGTCCTGGAGGGTTGGTTCATGTTGGCCATGTCCGCAACCACCAGCAGCTCTTGTTGTCGTGTTGCCCTTGTCACGCATAGGTCCAGGCATGGTGACGACGACTGAGGTCCTCTCTTGCGTCGTGGAACTTCTCTCATCGACTGTGATGACCCCACAAGTCCTCACTGCCCCAGGGTTAGTCGTGGTCTCCTCGACTAGGGTTTGAACAAGGAATAAGGAGGAGAAGAGAGTGAGACATGAGGGATTTCTCAAACTCGAGCCAAAATCCCTATCCCTTATATAGGGGAGGGTAACGATGGCCTAAGTTGCTTGCCTACGAAGCAACATGGTTCTTTCCCAATAGGAATCCAATTCCTATATTGAAAATCAAGATTCTCTCTCTTGTAAACATATTTTGGTATCCTTTATTGCATGAATAATTAAAAAAAATACAAAAATTCTCTCTCTTATTCTCTTTATTCATGCCTTTCAATATATTAGCCACGAAAAAATATTTCCTTAAGTAGGAAACACTTTTTTTTGGTAACCGAGAGAACCCACCCCGGGCGAACCCAACATGGTAAACTCTCGAGCCATGAGAGGGTGTGGTCCGGTCACCACCCTCCCGCCCCGAATCAGCGTGGATTGCCATTCGCAAAGTGCCTTTGGTGAGGTTCGAACCCGGGTCCTTCATTGGGACTTACCGAGCTCTTACCACCCGGGCTACTATGGTCGGACATGTAGGAAACACTTCCTTCTTAACAAAACCACATAATTCATTAAATATGTATTCCTATTATCCTTTTATTTTGTTATTTGGTATTTTCTCTTTCTTTCCTCTTTATTGGGACTCCTTGGATCCCAAGAAACTCTTATTATTTTGAAATTCTTTTTATTGGATACTTATTATCCTTCTAGATGCATCTTTATGCATTATTTCACATTATCTTGTTTATTTCTCATTAAAATATCTCTTTTTGAGGATTTCTCTTTATTTCTCTTTTATTTTCCTCATTGGCATCCCTTTTAATATTAGCAACCTAACGGATACAAAATTTCACCAAGAAATCTCATTTATGCCTCTTTCCACTCATTTTCCACATTTTATCATTATTTTCAATTTCTTTCTTAATAAAGAAATACTTAATTAATCTTTTCTTTTCATATTGCTTTCTTTTTGCAACTATGGACTCCTTGGAGCCCAAGGAACCCATGAGGCACGGAATCCTCTTTGGATTACATCTCTTTGCCTTCTAGAGGTTTCTACTTCTTTCTTTTCTCAAATATTCAATTATTCAATTACTAATTGAATTTTCTTTGTTATTTGGGCCCAATAGACAATAAAGCCCACAACACAAACATCAAGGCTATTGTAAACAAAATCCATGTATTCAAAACAAATTATACCATTCTTTGTTCAATTATCTTTAATATGAGAAGTTACATTTCTCACCAGATGAACCCAAAAATTGGGGTTGTAACATCCTTCCCCTCTTATAGGAATTTTTTCCTCAAAATTCTATCAAGCAAACAAACAATTCAGGATAAGACTTTTCCATGTCCATCACTGGCCCCTATGTGGCTTTACCTTACTCATTGAGCTTCTGAAGAACCTTTATCATCACAATTCTTTTCTCTAAGTTCTTTCATCCTATCATCTATAAACTACACAGGTGACTCAGACCATTTCAGCCTCCCTTGGGGCTCACTAGGTTCATTACTCAGCACATGGTCGGGGTACCTCACATAGTGCTCTAAATTGGACACATGGAACTCATCACACATTACTTTATCCTAAGGGGTAAGGTCAAACTTAACCTTCTCCACCAGTCCATCTCAATGGACCCATGTATCGGGGATTCATCTCTCTTAGCTATAACTTAGCGGGGTCAGATTTTCATGTCTCCCACAGTGAACTGCATGTCAGTCTACTTTGCATCATCTTACGACTCATGTCATCCCTGGGCTCCTTTCAGCCATTGCATGATCAAAGAAACTTCATTTACACATACTATGGCCCTTTTCTAACCATCACGTGGTCCTTTCACCAACATCACCTTACTAAAGTGGTGACCAACACAACCTCTCTTACAGAGCTTCTTTAAATCCCGACACTGGCTCTAGTGGTTAACTTCACATCTTGCATAGGACAAGAATTGTCTCTAGCTATCACCCTGAATGAGAACATATGCTCTCATCAGACCCTTTAGTCTGGATCATTATAACCATTAGTTTGGGTTGATAAACTGTACTAACATTGAGTTCTTCATGTACCTACTTCCACCTTTTGGAAGGGAACCTTTAGGTCAAACTCAAAAACCTTTGAACTCGCTTCATGGTTGAACCATTTCTCTCATGGTTAGTTCAACCAGATCTGTCCCTTGACAAAAATCTTTCTTTCTCATGTCATTTAGGTAAGGCGATCCACCATAACCCATATTGCATCTCGACCTTCCTTGGTTCAGGGGAGACTTACAACATCCATAGTGATGGAATCCCTTTCTCTTTTGGGGACTCTTTATCCTTTATATCAATGCACGGGGTTACTGGGGTTCGTCCTTCACCCTCAGCTTGCATGGCCATATACCACATGCAACCTTATCTTAGGTATCTAAAGTACCACTGTTACTCATTATCTTCGTAGTACGGTGTATGGTGATCTTAAAATCATGATCTCCTGTATGTCATTATTCTTCAAGATCAATTCCTCAGAAACCCTAACCCACTCTAGTTGGGGTTTCATCACCTTCCTTTCTAAAGAAGTGCATCTGAGGCTCTACCACCTTCCTTTCATTGCATCAAGGACTAGACTGGCTAACCAAACAACCATTAACTTGTTCCACAGATCTCATTACATCAGAGTATTAACCAAACATATCTCCTTTCCAAACTTAGGGTTAGCCTAACAAACTCTTCTAGCTTCTAGCCAAACTAGTCAGATACATCTCAACCAGAACATCCATTACCACTTCACATCCTTAGGTATTAGGTAACATTGAAGACATACACTTCCACGTATTTCACTTATCATCTCAAACTCAAATTCTAAGTCTATCTTTATCAAGAACACTTCGAACTCATCTTCTTGGTGATCCAACTCAACCTTGTATCACATGCAGATTCCACATAGCTCATGATAAAGCATTCTCATAAGGTGATTATCTTAATACTTTTATCATTTGTACCTGTCCATGTATCATTCACTCCACCAAGGTATGCTATCATCTCTGTCCTCATTCCTTATAGCAACGTTCCAACTCACATCATCTTTACCCTTGGTGTGTGGCATGCGTACTGTCCTATCTCTCACTCCCATAACAAGAAGAAATAAGCATTTGGCAGCCGTCCAAATACAGAGTTCTTCCCATTCCAAGAGTAGAGATGGTACATCCCACCTTTCCAGTACAGCTTCAAACCAAAGTTGAAACGTGAAACTTATGTCTCTACCTCACAATCATCTCGATTTCAAGGTTACTTCCATGGAAAACTAGTCTTGAACCTATTGAGGTTTGCACACATCCCTTATTCATCTCCTCTAGGTCTATAGGGTGCCGACACTTTTGGGGTCATCCCTCTTCCCTTATGCATCCAGAGAGTGCCCTACTCATCTGCCCTTGGGGTCCCATGAGTTCATGAAGGTGATCAATCTCCTAACCCATGGCCCTCAGACAATGATAGTTGTCACCTCCCGACCCTATGGTCACATGCAACTAGGGAATTAGGCAACTCCTACTTCCATCGGTCTTATCCCTACCGACCCTAGGATAGACTTAGGATTCCATTATAGTACATGTTCAACTTAGAACCTTGCCCAAGCCTTCATCATCTCTCTTTGTATACATGTTCTGACATCCATCTTTTCATAGGGATCATAGCGACCTGCCTACCTTGGTCAGGCCCCTTACCGGCTACCTCCATGGTAACACATCCACATGCACTTAGAGATGGATATCTATGGGTTTATAGGTTCATTCTCATACCATGTACTTTTCACTTAGCTTCTCAAGATCCTATGAGACCTCTTTAGGCTACTTTAAACCAACAAAACTAATATACACCCTACCAAAGGGTCCCTCTCCCAGGATGGGAGGAAAACTATCTCTTGAAAACATGCTCACAAAAGCTCTTAGGTCTAGGATTTACATCCACACGAGCCTACTTAACCATAGCAAGCTATTAAGTCACAGAAGATCACCTACCGAACCATGCTAGGTCATACTTGTCCTCTTTCCTCCATGCTGGATCAAGATCATACCTTTCTTTATCATCAACCTAGCTGTGAGAGGCTCATCAAACATACCTTAAACTTAAGGGGCTTCCCTTTTCCTCTATAAATGAGGAGTACCATGCTCACTTCTACAGGAACTCAACTCTCATCATGAGCATTAGGTACACCACTTCCCCTCTTAGGCCTACGAACCCTAGGTTCACTTATAGGTGTCCAACTGCATACTCTATATCTTAACCACGAACCACACATGCAAAAGGCATGACATGCACTTCTTGTCATCCTTCAACTCGAGCAACACTTAGAGTTGGGTCCTCCTTAAGGACAACCAACAAGGTACAAGGCCTCATAACCTGCTACTAAACCTTTCTAGGTCTAAGGAACTCTTCTTCCTCCCTCAGAAGGTAAACACCTATACCATAGGCACATAGGTACCAGATGCTTCATCTTCTCTCTCTAGGGTTTGGTCCCTCTAAAGGCAACCAAGATATCATCAACTTCCAGGGATCGATCATGAGGCAACCACTATCATCCATTTAGGTTGCATCATCCTTAACTCCCTACATATCTTAGGATTCCAACCTTCTTGCTTGGTTCCTGCTCTCTCTTTCTAGAGCTAACCCTTCAACCAACCTCACCATTAGAGGTCCTTTCTTCGTGAAGGGTCAACCTCAAAAGCATGCCCCTACCTAGAAGAAGCCCAGTTTCAACTCATGTTCACTCAAGGTTATCCATAGACCCTTAGGCTTATTAAATGAGATATCCATCAAACTCTCCCAGTCAGGATTCAACCTATTGCTCGCACCACTGATGCCTATAGGGTGCCTATTATGCCATGATCATATCAGCTCATGGGGATCCATAGGTTCTTCTCTAACCTCAATAATGAAGGAGCTATCCTTCACTCTAACATGCACGACCCTTCCTAGGGTTGGGTTGCCAGAGGTGCTAGGTCATCCAACCCCTCATGGCCCATACATCATCTAAAGCATGTCCATCCAAAAACCTGGTTTACTCATCATGCCATCTCTCTCTCTAACCTTCACTTAGGGTTAGGGTTAACATCATCCTCAAAGGATGTTCCAGGTCTCTACTTTTAATGGAGGTCCCTGCCTCCAAGAGTAACTCTCTTTATCTATACTCCTGATAAGAGGTCTATCCTCAGGCCTCTCCGGAGGGTGATGACAACTTGTGTCATACGACCTAAGCATGTATCTATTCTTTTACACTTACTCTATTAAGCTTAAGTCCATGACATCTTATTTACATGCTTTTCATTAATTTGATGGAGGATCCCTTAATCCTTATCAACCTTACCCATACCTTAAGAGGGTGAGGAAAAGAGAGAAAACCCTAATCCTTAAGGTCCTTAACAAAATTTGAGTTGAGGAGGGATGAACGAGATGAGAGAGTCCTAAAGGAATCTTATTTCGAGTCATATCCTAAGATATCGGCCAGGAAGTCACACAATCCGTGAGTCCTCATATTCTGACTAGCGGTGTGGAGGAAAATATTGCCAACCCCCGAACGTGATCCTTTACTAGACACCTCAGTCTTTCGGACAATCCTCAAATAACTCCCTTGGGTTCTACGGAGATTGTAAAATTTAATAATTATTAATGGTTAACTGAGGAACCTACACTATGATACCAAATGTTACGACTCCGCCTCCCAGTAACCCCCAATTAAGGGAGACTGAAAGGATAGAGCCGTTAACCAATAACCCAGATCAAAGGTTCGAAAATTAACCAAGAACAATTATTAAATTTTAACAGACTAAACTGAAAAGTTGTAAGAAAATAAACTTTTGCATACCTCTTTTTTTTCTTTTTGAAAACTTGGATCTATAACCTTCTATCCACTTAAGGATTCTACTCTAACTAGTCCTCCTTGTATTTTACTTCATGTATTTCCCTATATGACAATTTACTGTTTGTTCTTTTGGCTTGTACCTAAAATGTCGACAAACAAAACGTCGGTCAGCTGAAGCTGGTATCTGGGGGAAACACTAAACATGCAAATATGTTAACAATGTAATCCTTCAATTAATCATTTAACAACCAATATTACGTTTTTAAGCCACACTACTCAATCCTTATCTATCCCTAACTCTGTGCTATCCTTGCATGCTACCTCTCTATAGGTAGATCCTTACCCCCATGGTCCTACCCCACTGGTAGCCAACACATAGGGTAATAGAGTCGCATGGCACTACCCAAAAGTAGCCCAATATCTAACTCAAAGTGACTTTATGGACCTACCCCATTGGTAGCCATGTACTAAGTCATCCGATGACCTGATGGACCTACCCCATAGGTAGCCATGTACTAGGTCAACTAATAAGCCACAGAGGGGACCATGATCTAAGCTAGTAGGCACATATCTTATGTGATATTCATATCCACATTATTGTTTGCATGAATTAAAATCATCCAACAATTAATTCATGTCATCGATGAAAACTTCGGTAAACCTCAAAAAACATAACTCGATATATTCATAAGCGTAACCACATACCTGATTTGATGATTTCACAAGCATTAAGTAAACCCAACCAAGAATGAAATCCAAGCAAGCAATTCAATCATCACATAATTCCTGAAAAGAATATGCACTCTATTTATTACACACTTTATCAAGAATCTACTTTATTGACTTGGATTCACTTTCTAGGGTTTCTAATCCATATTAAGGTTTCATTAATATTCATTAGGGTTTCTAAGATTAATTTCTCAAACTTTATCCCTTTTAGGTCAACAAACCCTAAAATACTCTTTTCTACTTATATGAACCTTAATTGCTCAACTATTCATTTTAATAGTCTTTTATACCCAAATTGACTTAGTATCATCATATCCCTATTTATTCATGGATTTGAACAATTAAAACAATTAAAATACATATTCATCTAAATTAGGGTTTTCAAGCTTATTAATGCATAATCATGCACGAAACCCTAAATTAAACCAATTATATAAAAAGATCATCTTTTTAGATCCTATTTTCACTTTTATTAACAACAGGTTAATATCAGCTTGAATTATCCAAATAACGTCATTAAGTCCATCTATCATCAAATCTAAGGGTTTTTCCTTAATTAAATCATTAAAGATGATAACTTTATGTCCTTTTCAAATTTCAAGCATATTGAAGCACCTAAACTCTAAATTAGACTAATCACGTGCAAAGTTCTTCCTTTTTGAACATAATGTACATTTTTACATTTAACAGGTTAACATCAACTCTATTGATCCATTAAACCCTATTAAACACTTTATTCATTTCAAAATAGGGTTTCTTAATCTTTAATTCATTAAAGATGATAATTTACACTACATTTCTAACTATGATCATATTCAGGCTATAAAACTATTTTTATTGGATTCCTTGTGTTCTTCTGATCAAAATACATATATTATTTGTATTTATCTGAGCTACGATTTATTAGATACGATTTTTGCAATAAATCACTTACTTCGGGCAATGAGGGGCTGCCACATAGGCGCCTTCCATGCAACGTTGCTTGTTGCTGCGCAAACATAACCGAATTACGAATTTACCCTCCACTTAAAGATCAGCTCTTTTAGCCCATGGAGGGCATAACCGTCCAACGCACCCTTTCCTTTCTTCAACCTCGGGCAGACCGAGTTATGTTGCCGTAGCTGCCGATTTGCAGCAGGTACGCATGTGCGCCTTCCTCTCCGAAGGCCGATGACCATCATGGACAATGCCCCTACCTCCGACGCCCCTCCCCGCACTCAGGGCGGTCCTCAGCTCATGTCCAGGAGGGTTGGTTCATGTTGGCTGTGTCCACGACCACCAGCAGCTCTTGCAGCCATGCTGCCCTTGTCACGCATAGGTCTGGGCATGGTGACGATGGCTGAGGTCCTCTCTTGCGTCGTGGAACTTCTCTCATCGACTGTGACGACCCCACAAGTCCTCGCTGCCCCAGGGTAAGTCGTGGTCTCCTAGACTAGGGTTTGAACAAGGAAGAAGGAGCAGAAGAGAGTGAGACGTGAGGGATTTCTCAAACTCGAGCAAAAAGCCCTACCCTTATATAGGGGAGGGTAACGATGCCCTAAGCTGCTTGCCTACGAAGCAACATGGTTCTTTCCCAATAGGAATCCAATTCCTATATTGAAAAGAAAGATTCTCTCTCTTCTAAACATATTTTTGATATCCTCTATTGCATGAATAATTAAAAAAAATATGAAAATTCTCTCTCTTATTCTCTTTATTCATGCCTTCCAATATATTAGCCACGAAAAAATATTTCCTTAAGTAGGAAACACTTCCTTCTTAACAAAACCACATAATTCATTAAATATGTATTCCTATTATCCTTTTATTTTGCAATTTGGTATTTTCTCTTTCTTTCCTCTTTATTGGGACTCCTTGGATCCCAAGAAACTCTTAATATTTCGAAATTCTTTTTATTGGATACTTATTATCCTTCTAGATGCATCTTTATGCATTATTTCACATTATCTTGTTTATTTCTCATTAAAATATATCTTTTTGAGGATTTCTATTTATTTCTCTTTTATTTTCCTCATTGGCATCCCTTTTAATATTAGAAACCTCATGGATACGAAATTTCACCAAGAAATCTCATTTATGCCTCTTTCCACTCATTTTCCACATTTTATTATTATTTTCAATTTCTTTCTTAATAAAGAAATACTTAATTAATCTTTTATTTTCTTATTGGTTTCTTTTTGCAACTTTGGACTCCTTGGAACCCAAGGAACCCATGAGGCACGAAATCCTCTTTGGATTACATCTCTTTGCCTTCTAGAGGTTTCTACTTCTTTCTTTTCTCAAATATTCAATTATTCAATTACTAATTGAATTTTCTTTGTTATTTGGGCCCAATAGCCAATAAATCCCACAACACAAACATCAAGGCTATTGTAAACAAAATCCATGTATTCAAAACAAATTATACCATTCTTTGTTCAATTATCTTTAATATGAGAAGTTACATTTCTCACCAGATGAACCCAAAAATTGGGGTTGTAACACAAACCCTCTCTTTATCCTTCCTTCCCCCTCTTCTAAACTGTGCACAACCATGGAGAAAACGGAGGAAGTGGGAGTCTGTATCCCTCGTCAGTTCTCCATATGCCTCAAATGAGGGGTCTTAGTGCTCATCTAGGTGAGCCGAGATCAACTACTTGCTAAGGCCTCCCTCTTGCCCCCACAATCCTAGAGAGTGGTGGCGGGGAACTTGATGACTCAATCGGTCCTCAACTGACTGTAACCGTAAGGTCAGAGAATACTCAGAGGCCTTTGATCTCGCATCCAAGGGTCTAGGATGACTTCTCTTGAAAGCTTGATCTGTGGTTACTGAAACACGGATACAATACTCATTTAAATGAGCTGACCATGTGACATATACATGAATGTCATGGATAAGACTTAAGAAAACATTATGGAATTCTGACCATAGCTCTAAAATCACTCAAGCTACATTCAATTAAATTTTGGTTCCAAAACACAACTCTTTTACCATTCAATTTTTATGATTCACAAAGGTATTAAAAAAGAATGTTACTCATAATATTAACATCGATCAATAAAGAAACTTTACCAAAAAGTTTGTGATTCCTGATATTATAAACTAAACACATTGATTCACTTATGTCCTTGATATTTAGGATCTCAAAAGTCCACTCCATCACATCTTCACCATTATTTTCATATGCTTAAATCTTTTCTTGCTCTCCAACTCTTTGTGGTATGCACTTGACAATGGAGACGAGGCGAGGTCATTCAGATAAGGCTCTCTCTAGTGGCACCATTTTACTCAAGTGAGGCGTTAGCTAATACTTAGAGGTAGTGAGTCTGTTTCTACTTGGCTAAGATCGTGTGATGACCCACGATTGGGGTTGGAATCATGGTGCCATGGTATCTGGCTCACTGAACCTCCCCACGTCTCCAGTTTAGTTGGTGGTAAGGGATGAGTTCCCTGCCATCGGATGACACCTAAGGGCTACAAATGTCTCATCAGCTAACCCGATCTGTCGCTTCCTCAACACAAAAGTGGTGTGCCAGTGTGTTGTATTAAATCTTAGGATAAATAATTAATAGATCTAGTTTTAAAGTCACCAATACCTACCTTATTACACCAATATCAAACCATAATATCTCCTTCTAAGAACTTTAGAATTTTATGAAAATTGAGCCATATTTTTATCCTGCTCATAGCTGCATTCCATTAAACTTTGGTGCCATGTTATCAGTGTTTGACCACTCAACCACTTAATCCAACATGGCACAAAATTAGGTCCATTAGTCATAATATTAACATCATACGACTCTTCAAATTATGTCAAACTAACTTGTGTACCTTCATATGATCAAAACACATATATGCATATTTGAATCTTGACTCCATGAACAACTTTATCCAAAAAGGGTATTAAAGAGCATCAAAAGTTCATTCTATCATCCTACACACCTTAAAAGAAATTTCGTACTCAAAATTAAGTCAAACGAAAGAAAAATCCAGTGCATCACATCATATACATCTTAAAAGAAATTTTGTCCTCAAAATTAAGCCATTCATATACTCTAAGGAAAAACCAAGGGTCTTCATTCACATGTAGGCTACCACTTCATGAGCAACATTCCCATGAACAAGGTCTCTATAACAAGGTCTACATCTTTCTAGGAGGTATTATGATCATGTAGGGTGAACCACCCCTTCAAAAAGGTTTTGAAACTCATGTTATATCATGAAATATTTCATATGTTAGGGTTGCATCCTTATCTTTACCCATGCATCAGGGTTCCCACATCATATTACCATGTTCTTAAGGAGTTAAGTAAAGTTATCCCATTATATCAAGGTGTCATCAACATTTTATTGAACTAATTGTTAAAACATGTTCAACATTAACAAATGCATTTTAGGTGGGAGTTAACTATAGTTAACACAATTTATCCATCTAGATCATATCAAGGTGTCATAATCATTATGTTGTGCTAACTGTCAAACAATATTTTTCATCTTTATTAAGCACTAATATTAACACATTATGTAACATGTTTTGTTCATATGATCTTCTTTCATTGTCATAATAAATTGTAACATTTACTAGTGATTTCATGAAAAAATTAGCCAATGATATCACATTATCATCAATATTCATGTATATGGTTAACCATTTATTCGTAGAGATCTATCAACTATACTCATTGTTCCATCATGCCATATCTACTTATATCACATTTGAAGATAAGATCACATTCTTACTTATATTATACCATGGTTGTTCTAAACAAACTTATACAAGTGACTTGTTAAACGTATATCAAAACTTCATATAGTCCAACTGAGGTCCTCCTGACCCATATCATGAGGGTAGTGCCATGCTCAATCTCTCTGAGCTAACTCAACTCTATGAGTATCTCGTATACATATACTTTATCTTTCCTCTTTTAGCCTAGGGTTCTCAGAATACCTCATTGGAACTAGTGATAGCCTTACAAGATCTAGCCACATAAGCACAAACCAAACTAAACCATGACACTCTTTTCATTAGTTCTCTACCCATGAGACATGCTTACCTGAAACTCTCTTATATGTGAAACCACTAGATTTCTACAAGGTACCATCAACTCGAGCTTGAGGCTTTACACAAACTTACATAGTTACCTCCACTAGGGCCTTGGGATTGTCTCTCCCTCACCCGATGGTAGGTTCTCATATACTCATATTCACATATGTACATGTAACCAGCCTCTCTCTGACTCTAGGGTTTGGTCCTCCCAAGGACATCTAGGGTTCAACAAGACTATAGGAATCATGCATAAAGTGACTCATCTCAATCACTCAAGCGTATTCTAGTTTAGGACATATCATAACACATATTTCTCATAACTCTTATATCTTGGAGTTTAGGCTGTCTAACCTTCTCTCTGGGTCTCACTCTCTCTGGGGTTAACCCTATAGCTAGTCCCAACACTAGAGGTCCTCCTTCATGAATGAACTTGAGGCTCTTGCTGATTCACAACCTTGTCTTACATAGTTTATCTTAACTATTATTTTATCTTGTAAATGCTTATATATTTTCATCATTAATCTTATCTCAAATCCTCAAATCTAAACTTAGGTCCTCAAAGACAATCATTGATCATCATAAACCATCATATATCATCTATATAAGACTTACAACATATCATCAAAAATTATTTCATCTATTCCATTCTATCATATATTCTAACAAGGCTCTAGACATCTAATCTAGAACTACTCACTCTTCTAGACCGATGCCATACACTTCCACTTAGGTTGCATGACCACCTCCTACTCGTACATGTGTGCGGACACAATTTTGTCATACATACACATATAATAAAATATGATATATTTTTTCTCCAATAAAACATAAGTCAGAGAAAACTACCAAGGTTCGATCCGATTGGAACCAAAAACCAAAACCAGAAAATAAGTGTCCCACACATAGTAGAGAGTACAGTTCCATAAAAACTAGTGAAAAGGGTGAGAACATGTTTTAGATAAGTGTAGCTACTCTAGACAATAAGCGCCATATGTCTAGGGTTTCTCTTCCCTTGATGCACGTCATTTCCAAATAATGCAACGTCCCATACTACTGCACTATAAGGAGAGAATGACATCTAAGGACGTGCTATACAACAAGCACCAGTCTAGACCTAGTTCTAAAATATCTAGGTGCTAACCTAGAGGCTAGGTCATATCTAGTCTCTAAAATACAACTAATCTAACCCTAAAGATTTTTAAGTTCAATGTTTTCTTTAGTTTGAGTTACATAATGAGAAAATGCTAGGCTTTGCCATTTTTCATGCTCTGATACCACCTATGACGTCACCGAATTTTATAAAACTTAATCGGATGTGTGAAATCCAAATTGAAACCCTCACCTCAGTGAGAATCCCAATTTAAACACCCCACATAAGGCTAAGAAAAAGAAAACCAATGGAAGTCAGAAGGAAACAACAGTAGCACATGCATATGAACAATAATAAAACCATACAACAAATGTTAACCATTCAACATATAATTACATAATGAATTGTTACAACATTTGATCTTACACATTGAACATCAAACTTATACATATGCATGTATTACCACTAAACAATAGGATCTTAATACAACAGGTCCACCTATACATCAGCTCGCCACACAACTCTCAACTAACCTGGATCTTCAAGATCACATGTCCATAGCCTAAACAAAAGATTACATGTGGTACAAGCCAACACAATATTCAAGAATATTGTACTGAGTACGCCTACGTGCCTTTTCATATACCTCTCATTACTAACCTTGGCAATAAGGTAAAGCTAATACTTGCCAACAGTAAACAAATATATGACAAAAGTATACTTGAACAAAGATATATTTATTAACAAAAGAGAACACATGTTTTAAGATCATTATCCATTATATGCTTGTGCATCTGCCTACCAATGGGACTGATGCATTCAAGCCTTATGATGTACTTACCAAAGACATAAATCACTATACATGTGATCTACTAACCAAAGAGATAGCTCACTCACTAGCACTATGCTTACCACGAGATATAGTGCTTTCATATAATGGAACAAATATATTATGTTTTATGTGTTCATAACAATAAGCATGGTAAACCAAGAAACATATCATACAAGAACAATCATTTCATCCAATATCATATGCGAAGTGTTTACTACATATATAATGCAAGCATATTGTATAATAAGCCAAGTAAGAGGTAATGGCGTACCTTGATCAAGAGACAAACCTAATCCACATATTCCTGATGTCATCTATATCTTGGTCAACCCTGATAAGGATAAGATCATGTACTATCATTAGATTCTTACCATCTTAACCCTATCTATGTCCATTACGGTTTGCTTATTCATTTGGATATGTGCACCATTACTTGTCTCATTTTCTCATCTTTACTTGTATTCTTGTCTTGGACTTATGTTACTAATCTTATTTTCCAATTACATTACATGATAGGGTTCATCATTTAGACATCATGTTCCATATCATTTTGTGCATGTCTTTACCCTAGATCATATTCATTAAGCATATTAGGGTTTATGTCACTTCATCGTCATCATAACATGAATTATGTGTATCTAACTGATATCAAACTTACATATTAGCTTCCAGTTAGTGTTATGAACTTAATTTGTAATTTCTAGGATTTCTTGAGCATCTTAGTAATTATTGCATATTATTACGGTTATTAGCCCTAATTAACCATATGGAACAACTTACATGATTTCGTGCTTACTAATTATAATATCTGACATCAGATGCATTATAAACATAATTATGGATTTAGTGACACGTTCCCATTATTGTAGGCCATCATTTGATATTTATTATCAATGAAATAAGCATTTCACAACTTACATGATATCACTAAGATTTAAGCATAAAAAGACTAATATTCTGCTTTCTTGATGTTTTACGTATTTTTTGAGAATTTTGGTATATTATTTGTATTTTTTTTATAAGTGAGCTATTTTCTATGATTTGTTGAAGATGTTCATTTTTTGAGAGTATTTTACCTTTGTTGGCTAATCAACAGCCACCACGTAGCCCAAGGAAGGGTGTGGTTCACTTGGTCTGGCCACCTGGTTCATCTTTTGGCTAGTTGGCTCTCTAGAGGTTCACTGCCTTCTAAACCCAGTTCAATGTCATTCCTCTCCTCATGTGATCATAACGTGTTCTCCACCTTTGGACACTCCACAGGGATGTGCCTTCTTCTACCCAACCCACTGCTACACAAGTTCTCTAGTGACGATTGGCTGCCCTATCCTCCTCCTCATCCTCTCTATTATGGGCATGCATGAGCACCGCCATGGGCTAAGTGCTCCTATTCTTGCATCTGATCCCATTCGTGCCTTGCTCTCCAAATCATGCCACACTTGTGGTTGGGTTTGCTCCGGTAAATGATTAGGCATCATTCTCCTCTTCTCCAAACCAAAGCATGTTGACATAGTCTACCATGGAGGTTAATTTAGTCAAGTATGGTGGGATCCTCATCATCATGGTGAAAGAGTAGAGGGAGGATGACATCTCTACCTGATGTCTATGTGCATCATCTACTCTACCCTCCACGAGCATCATCCCTGCTTCAAGCGGGTGTCACCACATGATTCCAAAGAAGTGAGAAACTAGCCAAGAATAAACCTCTTCACCATGATTTTCAATTGCTTCAATCTTCTCTTTCTCTCCAACTCTTTGCAGTATGCACTCGACAATGGATACGAGGTGAGGTCAGGAAGACAAAGCTCTGTTTAGTGGCACCATTTTACTCAAGTGAGGCGTTAGCTGATAGTCAGAGGTAGTGTGGACGTTTCTACTTGGCTAAGATTGTGTGATGACCCATGGTTGTGGTTGGGATCATGGTGGCATGGGTTCTGGCTCACATAACCTCCACACGTCTCTAGTTAAGTTGGAGGTAAGGGATGAGTTCCCTGCCATCGAATGACACCTAAGGGCTATGAATGCCTCATCATCTA
Organism: Alisma plantago-aquatica; assembly: GCA_963693085.1. Lineage (NCBI taxonomy): Eukaryota > Viridiplantae > Streptophyta > Magnoliopsida > Alismatales > Alismataceae > Alisma > Alisma plantago-aquatica. Next base: position 247,318,881 of record OY856414.1, on the reverse strand, counting down.
ACCCGATCTGTAGAGTCCTCGACTCAAAACTGGCATGTCACTGTGTTGTATTAAAGCTTAGGATAAATAATTAATAGACCTAGTTTTAAAGTCACCAATATGTGCCTGTGCCTTATTACACCAATGTCAAACCATAATATCTCCTTCTAGGAACTTTAGAATTTTATGAAAATTGAGCCATAGTTTTATCCTCATCATAGCTACATTCCATTAAAATTTGGTGCCATGTTATCATTTTTTGACCACTCAACCACTTAATCCAACATGGCACAAATTAGGGTCATTAGTCATAATCTTAACATCATACGACTCTTCAAATTTTGTCAAACTAACTTGTGTACCTTCATATGATCAAAACACAGATATGCATATTTGAATCTCGACTCCATGAACAACTTTAACCAAAAAGGGTATTCAAGAACATCAAAATTTCACTCTATCACATCCTACACACCTTAAAAGAAACATTGTCCTCAAAATTAAGTCAAACTAAAGAAAAATCCAGTGCATCACATCATATACATCTTAAAAGAAATTTTGTCCTCAAAATTAAGCCATTCATATACTCCAAGGAAAAACCATGGGTCTTCATTAACATGTAGGCTACCACTTCATGAGCAACATTCCCATGAGCAAGGTCTCTATAACAAGGTCCACATCTTTCTAGGAGGTATTATGATCATCTACGGTGAACCACCCCTTCAAAAAGGTTTTGAAACTCATGTTATTTCATGACATATTTCATATGTTAGGGTTTCATCCTTAGCTTTACCCATGCATTAGGGTTCCCACATCATATTACCATATTCTAAAGGAGTTAACTAGAGTTATCCCATTATATCATGGTGTCATCAACATTTTATTGAGCTAATTGTTAGAACATGTTCAACATTAACATATGCATTTTAGGTGGGAGTTAACTATAGTTAACACACTTTATTCATCTAGATCATATCAAGGTGTCATAATCATTATGTTGTGCTAACTGTCAAACAATATTTTTCATCTTTTAAGCACTAATATGAACACCTCATGTAACATGCTTCGTTCATATGATCTTCTTTCATTGCTAATAATAAATTGTAACATTTAATAGTGATTTCACGACAAGATTAGCCAACGATATCACATTATCATCATTATTCATGTATATGATAACATTTATTCATAGAGATCTATCAACTATAATCATTGTTCCATCATGCCATATCTACTTATATCACATTCCAAGATAAGATCACATTCTTACTTATATTATACCATGGGTGTTCTAAACAAACTTATACAATTGGCTTGTTAAACGTATATCAAAACTTCATCTAGTCCAAATGAGGTCATCCTGACCCATATCATGAGGTTAGTACCGTGCTTAGTTTCTCTGAGCTAACTCAACTCTATTAGTAACTCATATGCATATACTTTATCTTTCCTCTCTTAGCCTAGTGTTCTTGGATTACCTCATTGGAACTAGTGATAGCCTTACAAGCTCTAGCTACATAAGCACAAACCAAACCAAAACATGACACTCTTTTCATCGATTCTTTACCCATGATACATTCTTACTTGAAACTCTCTTATATGTGAAAACACTAGAATCCTACAAGGTACCATCAACCAGAGCTTGAGGCTTTACACAAACTTACACAGTTACCTCCTCTAGGGTCTTGGGACTCTCTCCCTCACCCAGATGGTAGGTTCTCATATACTCATATTCACATATGTACATGTAACCAGACTCTCTCTGACTCTAGGGTTTGGTCCTCCCAAGGACATCTAGGGTTCAACAAGACTATAGGAATCATGCATAAAGTGACCTGTCTCATTCACTCAGGACTATTCTCATTTAGGACATATAATAACACATATTTCTCATAATTCTTATATTTTGGAGTTTATGCTATCTAACCTTCTCCCTATGGGTCTCACTCTCTCTGGAGTTAACCCTATAATTAGTCCCAACACTAGAGGTCCTCCTTCGTGAAAGAACTTGAGGCTCTAGCTGATTCACAACCATGTCTTACATAGCTTATCTTAACTTATCTTATTTTATCTTGTAAATGCCTATGTACTTGCATCATTAAGCTTATCTCAAATCCTCAAATTTGAACTTAGATCCTCAAAAACAAAAATTGATCATCATAAACCATCTTATATCATATATATAAGATTTATAACATATCATCAAAACTTATTTCATCTATTCCATTCTATTATATATTCTAACAAGGCTCTAGACATCTAATCTCGAACTACTCTCTCATCTAGACCGATGCCATTCATTTCCACTTAGGTTGCATGACCACCTCCTACTTGTACATGTGTGCAGACACAATTTTGTAACACTTACATATATAATAAAATATGATATAGTTTTTCTCCTGATAAAACATGCTTTAGAGAAAACTACCAAAGTTTGACCCAATTGGAATCCAAAACCAAATCCAGAAAATGAGTGTCCCACACATAGTAGAGAGTACAGTTCAATGAAAACTAGTGAAAAGAGTGATAACATGGTGTAGACTAGTGTAGCTACTCTAGACCCGAAGTGTCATATGTCTAGGGTTTCTCTTCCCTTGATAAATATAATTTCCAAATAATACAGCATCCCATATTGCTACACTATAAGGAGAGAATGACATCTAAGGACTTGCAATATAACAAGCACCAGTCTAGACCTAGTTCTTGGAAATCTAGTGCTAACCTAGAGGATAGGTTAGATCCAGTCTCTAAAGGACAACTAATCTAACCCTAAATATTTTTAAGTTCGATGTTTTCTTTAGTTTGAGTTGCATAATGAGAAAATGCCAGGATTTGCTATTTTTCATGATCTGATACCACCTGTGAAGTCCCCAGATTTTCTAAAACATAATTTGATGTGTGATATCCAAATTGGAACCCTCACCTCAATGAGAATCCAAATCTAAACACCTCACACTAGGCTAAGAAGAAGAAAATCAGAGGAAGTCAGAAGGAAACAACAATTGCAAATGCACATGAACAATAATAAAACCATAGAACAAATGTTCACCATTCAACATATAATTACATAATGAATTATTACAACATTTGATATTACACATTGAACAACAACTTATACATACACACATACTACCACTAAACAATAGGATCTTAAGACAATAGTTTCACCTGTACATCAGCTCGCCACACAACTCTCAACTAACCTGGATCTTCAAGATCACATGTCTACAACCTAAGCAAAAGATTACATGTGGTACACGCCAGCATAATATTCAAGAATATTGTATTGAGTACGCCTACGTGCCTTTTCATATACCTCTCATTACTAACCTTGGCAATAAGGCAAAGCCAATACTTGGCAATAGTAAACAAATATATGACAAAAGTATACTTGAATAGAGATATATTTATTAACAAAGGATAACACATGTTGTAAGCTCATTTTCCATTATATACTCGTGCATCTTCCTACCAATGGGATAGATGCATTTAGTCCTTATGATGTACTTACCAAAGAGATAGATAATTATACATGTGATCTTCTTGCCAAAGAAATAGATCACTCACCAGCACTATGCTTACCATGAGATATAGTGCTTTCATATAATGGAACAAATATATTATGTTTGATGTGTTCATAACAATAAGTATGGTAAATCAAGAAACATATCATATAAGAACAATCATTTCATCCAATATCATATGCAAAGTGTTTACTACACATATAACGCAACCATACTATATAATAAGCCAAGTAAGAGGTAATGGCATACCTTGATCAAGAGACAAACCTAATCCACATAATCCTGATGTCATCTATATCTTGGTCAACCCTGATAAAGATAAGATCATGTACTATCATTAGATTCTCACCATCTTAACCCTAGCTATGTCCATTACAGTTTGCTTATTCATTTGGATATGTGCAACATTACTTGTCTTATCTTCTCATCTTTACTTATATTCTTGTCTTGGAATTATGTTACTGATCTTATTTTCCAATTACATTACAGGATAGGGTTCATCATTTGGACATCAGGTTCCATATCATTTTGTGCATGCATTAACCCTAGATCATATTCATTAAGCATATTAGGGTTTGTGTCACTTTAAAAGTCATCATCATCATAACATGAATTATGTGTATCTAACTGATATCAAACTTATGTATTAGCTTCCAATTAGTGTTATGAGCTTACTATGTAATTTCTAGGATTTCTTAAGTATCTTAGTAATTATTGCATATTAATTAGGGTTATTAGCCCTAATTAGACATATGGAACAAATTACATGATTTCCTGCATACTAATAATAATTATCTGACATCAGATGCATTATAAACATGATTATGGATTTAGTGACATGTTCCCATAATTTTAGGCAATCATTTGATATTTATTATCCATGAAATAAGTATTTAACAACTTACATGTTATCACTGAGATTTAAGCATTAAAAGTTGATATTATGATTTCATGATGTTCTACGCATTCTTTTGAGAAATTTCATATATTATTTGTATTTTTTCGATAAGCAAGTTATTTTCTATGATTTGTTGAAGATCTGCATATTTTGAGAGTATTTTACCTTTGTTGGCCAATCAACAGCCGCAACGTAGCCCAAGGAAGGGCGCGGCTCACTTGGTCTGGCCACTTGGTTCAGCTTTGGGCTTGTTGGCTCTCTGGCAGTTCACTTCCTTCTGAACCCGGTTCAATGTCTTTCCTCTCCTCACGCGATCACAATGCGTTCTCTACCGTTGGACCCTCCAAAGGGCCGCACCTTCTTCCGCCCAAGCCACCGCTATAGAAGTTCTCTGGAGGTGATTGGCTAGTCTATCATCCTCCGCATTCTCTCTGTTTTGAGCATGCATGAGTACCATCATGGGATCTATTCTCCTATTCTTGCATCTGCTCTTGTTCGTGCCTTGCTCCCCGACTCATGTTGCCGTCGTTGTTGGGTTTGCTCTAGTAAATGATTAGGCATCATTCTCATCTTCTTCAAACTCAAGCACACTGACACTATCAACTATGGAGGTTATTTTATTGAAGTACATCAGGATCCTCGTCATCATGGTGAAAGAGGAGAGGGAGGATGACATCTCTACCTGATGCATGTGTGCGTCGTCTGCTCTGCCCGCTGTGAGCGTCAACCCTATTCTAACTGGATGTTGCCATATTACTCCATAGTAGTGAGAAACCAGCCAAGATATAAACCTCTTCACCATGATTTTCAACTACTTCAATCTTCTCTTGATCACCAACTCTTTGCGGTCTGTACTCAACAATGGAGATGAGGTGAAGTCAGGCAGACATGGCTCTGTCTAGTGGCATCGTTTTACTTAGGTGAGGCATTAGCTGATAGTCAGAGGTAGTGTAGACATTTCTACTTGGCTAAAATCGTGTGATGACCCATGATTGGGGTTGGGATCACGGTGGCATGGGTTCTAGCTCATAGAACCTCCCCACGTCTCCAGTTTAGTTTGAGGTAAGGGATGAGTTCCCTGCCATTAGATAACACCTAAGGGCTACGAATGCCTCATCGGCTAACCCGATCCATGGCTTCCTCAACTCAAAAGTGGCATGACACTATGTTGTATTAAAGCTTAGGATAAATAATTAATAGAACAAGTTTTAAAGTCACAAATCCGTGCCTTAATACACCAATGTCAAACCATAATATCTCCTTCTAGGAGCTTTAGAATTTTATGAAAATTGAGCCATAATTTTATCCTCATCATAGCTGCATTCCATTAAACTTTGCTGCCAAGTGATCATTGTTTGACCACTCAGCCACTTAATCCAACATGGAACAAATTAGGGTCATTAGTCATAATCTTAACATCATTCGACTCTTAAAATTCTATCAAACTAACTTGTGTACCTTCATATATATGATCAAAACACACATATGCATATTCAAATCTCGACTCCATGAACAACTTTATCTAAAAAGGGTATTCAAGAACATCAAAAGTTCACTCTATCACATATATTTTGTAGGTTGTCTCTCTAGAATAGGATTTCCATCAGTGGGTGAGAGTTTAAATCAAACTATTTCACCATGGCGTTGGTGATGGCTATCAGCGCCTCTTCATGTTGTTTCAGTTCTTCTGTTGGGGCTACCTCTTCCTCGGGCTCCTCAGGTATGCTTGCAACTTCTTCTTCTTTGTGTTGATCTAGGTTTGAAGGACTCAAATATTCTTGTGATGGAAAAAGTCTAAATATCTACTTTGACCTTTTTCGGCTTTCCACTCCTCAATGTATCTCTATTCTCTCTCCATTTCCTTAAGGAATTCTTTTTCTTCCTTGCACATGATTTCTCTATCTCTCCTCATATTGAACCTATCCCTTCTGAGTTTCTCCATTGCTTGCATCATTTGCATCATAATTCTGTGATTGGAGAGGATGTCCTCCATAAACTGGGGTAGGGTTGTGGTCCTATCAGCTAACTATTCTACCTATGTGGTTAGTGGTTTCAGTCTAGATAAAACAAATGTTGAATTGGAAGAAGTGTTTTCCACTTTGTTACACATGGTGTTTGATGCCCTAATTCTTCTCCCAAACTTGATGATCATAGTTGTTCATGTGGGGTTGCCGTTTTTGTGTCTACTGCAACTGTCGAAAGTGGTGGTGTTACTTTCTTCTCTTGTTAGGGTGGATCCAGTCGCTCTGGCTCCAATAGATGTTCTACACCGCTTCATATGTGGATGATGGTGCCTTCACTTGTTTTTCTAATTTTGTTTCCTTTGCTTGTACATCCCCTAAGGTCTTTGGCTATTCATCTGACCTTTTGGAAGGTACTTCTAATGCTCCTTCTTTCATTAGTGAAGGTGGTTGGGTGGTGTAGGAATCAACCTCTTCCTTATTCGTATTAAAAGTAGCTTGTTTTATTGGGATCGACTGCTCTTCCATTGATGCATTCTCATTTTGTTGAATTAGTTTCAATGTTGATGAAGGTATCTTTGAGACCACTTTACCGACCTTGACTACCAGTTTCTCCCATTTTTCTTATCTTGTTGGTTTCTCTTTTTCCAATTCTTGTGTTATGATCATTGGTGATTCTGCATGTCTTCTAATGGTAGTTGATAACATTTTATCAATGTCTTCTCTACACATCAACAACTTATGAGCGTCGTAGTGGCTCAGTTCTGGTAGAGGAAGTAGTATATTTGATTTGGCTTGTTTATGAAAGCACTTATTTACCTTTTGTGAAAATATTCCATCTATTATGAGGCACTTGACATCAATGAGGTTGTTTCCTTGTGTCACCTCATACTTTCTTACTTCTTCTAGCTCAATGAAGTAGAATGATATTGATGTGATCTAGCCTCCCATACAATAATCCTATGTTCCATGTGGCCCAATGGTTGTGGATAACTTATCAATTAATAGCTTATCATGTTGACTAGCCTTCTCTCAATCATTGACCCAATCAAGAAGAGGTCCCCTCTAGAGATGTTTCCAATTCCAGATCTTGTGAACACTATGTTAGTAATGATCTTTTGGATCACCCTTATATAGCAAGAGGGAATTTGTGCTGCTTTGGAGGTCCTTGGTCTATGATTGGATTGTCCCATCAACATCTACCAGGTTTGTGGTTGTTGAATCTGATCACATCCCTATCATCTCTCGCCAACTTGTTGGCCATGGCTTGTGCCTATTTTTTAGTTAATATGCCATTCAATATGTTTTCCAATGTGAAGTAGTATATCCCCTTTAGTCTTACTTATAGTTTAAATTACCCACCTGCCTCATCTTTTCCTCTGTCCTCAAGAGACAACTTTATCAGAGAACACATGAACTCCATGGTAGGCATGTGTAGGAGCATTGGACCTCCATACATATGATGTGTATGTTTGCCACCTTCAAGAATTCCATGGCCCTTGTGGGGATCCACTTATCTAAAGTCCTACATGTCCATATATCGGGTTGGCTTGAATGTTTTTGTCTTCATGAATAGTTTATACTTGTTGAGGTGATCTTGGTCCCTAGGTCGTAGTTTGGCTAGTGATGTTCATAGCTATCATCCATTGATCTTTTTGTCTCACCAGAGGTGGTGTTTACTAGTGTGGTCGATGATACTGCACATATAGTATGTGTTTTCATCTTCGTATCTATTCTCTTCCTCTTTGTTATTGGGGAAACTAGACTTGTACCTTTCACCTCCCACTTCCTCTTTGTCTTCATTTCTTCTTTAGAAGGGATGTATTCCAACGAGATGGTTTCCTCAGAGTGATAAGATTCCTTATCTGAGTGGGGCAATTCATGGCCTTGCAATGTTTCATAGTGCTCCTTCCTTAGTTCTAACATTACTCTATTATTCTCAAATATATCTAGAAATCCATTGAGGGATTTGTTGATGAGCTCGATCACCTCCTCTATCCCAGCTAGAGAAGCATCTCCCTTATTCAAAGAGTTAGAAGTCAATGATTACATCTTGTTGACTAAAGAAAAAAATTATTTTATCAGTAGATGAAAGTCGGTTGCACTCAACTGACCAAAATAGGGAATGGGTGTGGGGGGTCAGTATTTGATACTGATATGAGTACATGAAGGAGAGAGGTAAAAAAATAACAACTATTCTTGGTGGTCACTTAGATTGTATTACCTTCAGTGGTTGCTGAAGTTTTTTAACTATTCGATAGATTAGGGTGATCGTTGAAAAAATAGGAATTCTCAGTGGTCGTTGAAGATAAGGGGTAGAAGGTCGTCGATAATCTAGGAAATCTTAGCAACCGTCAAAAAATTGAGGCATTTGGTCGCTAAAAATATGGGAGGTATCAGTGGTTGCTGAAATGTTGCAACCAAGAAAGCAAACTTGGTGGTCACTGAGTGTTTTGAAACTACCAAGATCACTGAGAAGGTTCAAATCATAGCGGTCACTTAGAACAATGGTCGTTGGGATTCAAGTTAAACACGATCATCCACAATTTGCTAATAAGGCCTTCACCTCTTCCATCAAGTCTAGAGATCTAATTAAAAGTTTAACTACATGGAATCGGCAAAGGGAGGGAGAAAGAGGGAAAACTCAAAGTGATACCTTAATCACTTAGGGTATGGAAAATGTTTGTCTAGATGTGAGAAAATAGGAAGGTGGGTGTGAGAAAGTTCTTGGGTACCGTCCGTTGGAGGTTGACTTGTCGACTCATAGAGGAGAGGTGGAGACATTTTTATAGTTTGGAATGAGCAGCGGTGATCGAGGAATACCACGATGAAGTGGTATAAAATTGGGAGTCACACTTTGTCAGTAAGGTGTGATTCTCTCTCTGTAGAAATTTACCAGGGTTTCGCTACAGTTGGAGTAGAGTAAATGATTTAGTGTTGATGGTGTTGTTTATATATTGTTGTGTCTGGTGGTCGATGGAGTTTTCTAGTCAGTGGTTTCCTAGTGGGTAGTTCAACGGTCACTGAGATTATTATGATCTCGTTGCTCACTGAAGAGTTCCATCCATTATGTTGTCTCTGAGAATCAATGGTTGTTGAAACTTCTTGTTCATTGTACGTTGAGAATTCTGATCAAAATATGCTGAAAAGTTGATCTCAGTGGTCGTTGGGGTTGTGAATTTTCAGGGACCAATGGGAATTGTCTTGGTTTGTCTTTTGTCTTCCTCAAAGCAAGGCACATTCATGAATTCTCTTTCAAATTTATTTCATATGTATACAAGGAATTAAGAAACTATTCATATTTTTCAAGACTTGTGGTTAAAATTTTAACTAATAGGAAAAATCTAAGGATTAAATAAGTAAAACAAATCAAGGGAACATGTGAATCGGTCCTTGGGTTGCCTCCCAAGAAGTGCTAATTTAAATCATGTAGCTAGACCTTTTTTATCAACTTCTTTAGATTTGTTCTGGTGTTGCTGGTGGGGGTTCCTCTAACTAGAGTTCTGATCTTCTCATGAATGCCACAAATTCTTAATCTTCATAGTACCTTTTTACTATATGTCCATTTACCTTGAACATCCCAGTCTTTTCATGCAAATTTCCATCATACCAAAGGTGTATATTTTTGATACGGTGAAGGGACCAGACCGCCTTGACTTTAGCTTTCCTAGGAAAAGTATAACTCTTGAGTTAAAAAGGAGAACCTTATCCCCTTCAAACACATCCATTCTCTTTATGTGAGATTATGCGACACCTTAGTCCTCTGGTTATATATTCTTCAGTTTTCATAAGCGTGAACCTTGAGCTCTTCTAGTTCTTGTAGCTACAAAAACCTTTTCTTTCCTGCTAATTTTGGGTACATGCTCAAAAACTTGATCACGCAGAAATCCTTATGTTCCAGTTCAATAGGTAAGCGACAAGACTTGCCATATATTAGTATGTACAGAATGGTTCTTGTGGAGGTCTTATAAGTAGTGTGATATGCCCATAGGGGATCATCCAACTTTGTTGACCAATCCTTTTTAATTCTTCCTACTGTCTCCTCTAGAATTCACTTAATCTGCCTATTGGATACCTCCACCTAAACAGAGGTCTATAGGTGGTAGGGAGTGGCAAACCTTGTGTGTTACTCCATACTTCTTTAACATCACTGCAAATTGTCTTTTAGCGAAATGGGATCCCCCATCACCGATGACAGTGCTTGGGACCCCAAACATAGGGAAGATAATGTTTTCAAACATTTTGGTCACAGGCTTCACATCACAGGACGGGGTAGACATTTCTTATACCCTTTTTGAGATGTAATCTACTACAACTAAGATATATTAGTTTCCTCTTAACAATGGGAAAGGTCCCATGTAGTCAATTCCCTAAACATTAAAAAATTTCTACTTCAATACAGTCTAACATTAGCATCTCATTCCTTCTAGAGATTTTTCCCATCCTTTGGCATCCATTAGATGCCTTTACATAGGCATGTGCATCCTTGAACAACACATGCATTAAAATCCTAATTGTATAACTTTTACTACTATTCTTTCTCCTCCAAGATGGTCGCCATAAGCCGAAGAGTGACATTCGTGGAGTATCTTGGGTACTTCCTCTTCTGGGATGAATTTTCGGTATAGGTTGTTAGCACATCTCTTAAAGAGTAGAGGATTCCCAATAGTAATTCTTAAAACCAGAATATAACTTTTTTTGTTGTAGATGATGTATGGTCACAATTGTTGGTGGGCTAAATAGTTACAGATTTTGGCAAACCACGGTATGCTTGTTTCAACTGACCTTTCCATCAACAAAGTTTCTTAGGCATAATTATCATTGATAGGTAAAGGATCTTCTTCAAAAACTATTATCCTCAATAGGTGATCGGGAATGATGTTTTCTGTGCCTTTCTTATCTATGATTTCAAGATCAAATTCTTGTAATAACAGAGCCCACAATAGAAGTTTGTTCTTGCTATCCTTCTTTTGCATCAAGTTTTTAATGGAACCATGGTTAGTGTACACCTTGACTTTTGTTCCCACCAAATAGGATCTAAACTTGTCAAAGGAGAACACTATATCTAACATTTATTTTTCTATATTTGTATAGTTTACTTGTGCCTCGTCAAGAGTCTTACTAGAATAGTAAATCACAGGATGCTTTTATCTTTGTTCTATCCCAATGTAACCCCAATCTGTAATCAGTGGCATCACACATTATCCCGTATGGTAGCTCCCAGTCTAGATCTTGAAGAATATGTGTTGTGGTGAGAGAATTTCATAGGGTTTTTAAATCTTTGTGAAAATCATCCAAGAAATTGAACTCGACATCCTTGACAATTAGATTCGACGGGGGTTTGGTGACCTCAGAAAAAGCTTCTATAAACCTCATGTAACATCTATATGTCCATGGAAACTCCTCACTCTTGTTATGGACTTCAGATGTGGAAGCCTAGATATTTCTTCCACTTTACTGATGTCCACCTTGATTCCCCTCTTAAAAACTTTGTGTCCCAACACTATTCCTTCTTGGACCACGGAATGACATTTTCGCCAGTTAGGACTAACTATTTATTATCACATCTCTCTAAAACCTAAGATGAATTCTTCAGACTATCAAAGACTTCTCCATAGATAGAGAAATCTCCCATGAATACTTCCATGATATCCTCTAGGAAGTTGTCAAAAATGGAGATCATGAACCTCTAAAATGTCACCAGTACATTGCATAATCCAAACGACATGCTTTGCAAAGTGTAGGTACTATAGATACTAGGTAAATGTTGTTTTCCCTTGACCATCAGGATGGATATGGACTTGATCGAATCATGAGTATCTGTCTAGGAAATAGAAGTATGAATGATGAGCTAAGCTTTCTAGGACTTGATTAATGAACGAGATAGGGAAATGGTCTTTCTTGGTTGTGATATTAAGTTTCCTGTAGTCAATGCACATCTACCATCCTGTCACTATTCTTGTTGCCACCTCATCACCTTTCTCTACTTTTGCAACATTCATCCCACCTTTCTTTGGCACCACATGAATTGGGCTGACCTAGTTGTTGTTGTTGATTAGGTATATTATTCCTGCATCATGTAACTTTATCAATTCCTTCTTAATCACTTACCTATGAATTTGATTCATCTTTCTTTGTGGTTGAGCTAGGGGTTTACTGGTCTCTTCTTGGTTTATCCGGTGCATACAAATTGTCTTAGTTAAGACCTCGATGTCTTATAATGAGTATAATATTACCTTTCTATGTAGCTTGATATCATTTAATAATTTCTCCACTTGATCTTCCGTCAAGGAAAAGTTCATGATTACTTGATTTCTTTCTTCAACATCAAGAAACCCATAGTTGAGACCTTCAGGGAGCTATTTCAACTCGCTCTTCGGCTTTGGTTCTTCTTTCTCCTAAAGGAGTTTGTTCTAGTGATGCATACTTTGTAGTTTCAATGGTTCCTTCTTCATCACCATTGCATTCTTCTTCAGGTTGGTTCATGTTATACATAATCTTGACAACTTTCGGGTCTCAATACTAGGGTTTGGGTTGTTCAAAGCTTGTATGAGTGGATCCACTATGGCATTCTCTTCTTGGACCTCTTCACAAAATTGGCAATAGCTATCCATAAAGTAAACTGACTCAGAAAAAGACAGTCCCCTGATGTAGTTTTTCACGTGGAAGTAAATGTGATCATTTCCCACTCGAATAGTGATTATCCCAGACTTGAAATCTACTAAAGCTCTCCCCATGGAGAGGAATGATCTTTCGATGATCATCAAGCATGTTGGGTCTTCAACCATATAAATCACAATAATATCACAAGGGATAGAGAATCACCCCTACACGGGTGGGGACATCCTCCTCAACTCCCACCAGCTTTCTAAAGCTGTGGTCAGCTAGTTGGATCCTCATTCTAGTTCTTACCATATCAGTGAGCCCCAACCTCTAAGCTACGAAAAGGGGCATGAGGCTTATGCTTTCTCCAAGGTCTGTAAGTCCTTTCTTACTTCATTGTCTTTGACTTTTAATAGGATAGTGAATGCTCCTAGATCTTTCTTCTTTGTGAGTATCTCCACTTCCACAAAGGCACTAGACATTTTCTCTAATCTTACTATATAAACATGATCCACCAGATCCTTAAATAACATGGTGTAGGTTGGAATTTTCTCGATTGCATCCAAAAATAGCACATTCAAGGTGTATCTTATTTATCACTTTAGGAAACTTCTCACATCTCTTCTTCAAATGGGCTTTGATCAGCTTGTAGAGGATATGAACTCTTGGTGAATACAAAATTCTATTTGCAAAAGCCTCTTGATTTAAATCATGTTTCCTTTCTTTAGATTTTTTTTCCTATTCCCTTCTTCATGGCTTTGTCCTTCTTGGTGGACACTTCTTCTTTATATGTTTCACCTATTGTGACTCGCTTAGGCTGTGATTCAACATTGGGGTTGTCTTCATGGATAGTTTTTCCTTCCCGATTTTGCAATACCTTTCTACAACAAAGAGTGGCCATTTTCTAGAACATTGGGCTTTTTTGATGAGTTACAACAACTGTGCATGTTTGTAATCGGTCTATTTTTTATGGATTTTCATGTCATTCATTTGAGTTGTCACACTTCCTATCTGAGTCTACATAGTAGTTAAAATCCTAATGTTTGTTATAGCACTTTGCGTCATCTTCTCATTCAAAGTGGCCTATCTCTTAGCAAAAGTGAACATTTCAGACATCATATATTGTTGGTTGGCAGTCTACCCTTAACCTTAACCCCCTTTGGTTGTTCTACTTTGGTTCCATCCTTGGTCTTGGTAGTTGTTCTTGTTCTCCTGATTGTCGGTATTGTATGTAAACACAAGTTGTCCACTACCTCTATCGAAACTTGGTGGTCTTTTGGGTAGGTCATTCAGTTGGTGGGCATTCTCGGTTGCATCTTTGTTTCCATGGGAGAAACTAGCATGATATGGCCTCTTGAAGTTAAAACAAGAAACATTTTTGATGTCTTCTTCATCACTATCTTTCTCTGGTTGAGTATAGATATAATTGTCATGATGTGTCCTTCTTCTGCACAAGTCACGCACTTCTTGACTTCTCAGTCTTACCTTTTCCATTGTTTCCAATGTCCTTCAACTGCTTCACATCTGAAGGATCTTTTAAATTTGGATGGTTGTGGTTTCTAGCACCTTAGACTCAGTGGTTGGTCCTTCAGAAGTTTCTTTCTTGGTTGCCCATCTATCATACTCCAATCCAACTTCTAGAGCAGCAATGTTATCGATTATTACCATGGTTTTCTTTCAATTTTTTCTTAATAAATCACTCCTTGTTGCGGCATTCAATTAAGTTCTCTTAGTAGGGGTAAGACTGCTATAAGAAGTTGTGACCAAAAATCCTTTGTCATAATTGTGGTGAGGGAAATCCCTATGATACTCTTGGAAACGATCCCATATTCGTACTTGTTCTCTCCAAACTTATGTGTGAATCCAATTATGTTGTTCTTATTCTTGAGGGTCTTCTCAACTAGGTAGAACTTGGTGTCAAATATGTCAGCCAAGTGTTCCCATCCATTAATGGTCTTGTCTAACAGAGAAAAGGTGCCATGACAAGGCTTTGTCTCTCAAAGAGAAGTTAAACCCCTTGAAATATATCGCCTCCTGCGACACCCTTTTCATCTTGATGGCGTTGTAAATGTTTTTAAAGGCATCTTGGTGGTGGTAAGGGTTTTCATCATGAGAATTTCCTCGAAAGGATTTATTCTAAATAATGGCGATCATGACTTGTTTCAATTTTATATTTGGAGCATTGAATCTGGAAATGATGACTAGGTACCTTGATTTGTTGGCTTGTGTGGCGGCCAATACATTGAGGGAAGTGTAACGACCCCACCTCCAGGTAACCCCCAATTAAGGGATACCAAGAGGTCAGAGCCATTATCCCAATTAACAGGATCAAAGGTTTGACAATTAATCAATAACAATTATCAAATTCTACTAACTAAACTGAAAGGTTGTAATGAAATAAAAGTTTGCATACCTTTTTCAAAGAACTTGGATATCTACTTCTATCCACATATGGAGTTTATTCTAACTAATCCTCCTTGTACTTAATTCTTATTTAATTCCACATATTCCACTTTACTGTTTGTCCTTTTCAATCTTGTACCTAAAATGTCGACAAACAAAATGTCGGTCAACATATCGAAATATGCCGATATGTGGGGGCAACCAAAATTTTGCAAATATGGCTAACAATCTATTTATCACAATCAAGTTAATTAACAAGCCAATTTATGATTTTCAGTATGACATTCTCCACCGCTTTTGTCCTAACCCTGGCATACCCACCTTAGGGTTTCTCTTTTGCCAATGACTTAAGGCCACCTTCTCAATCCCGAGCTTGGTGCCTGGGGTCACCCTTCATGGTTCCCTCTAGTCATGCAATATCATAGGCCACCTTCTCAATCCTGAGCTTGGTGCATGGGGTCACCACTCATGGTGCCCATAGGTCTTCCCTCCTGGGCTTGACCTTTTTGCATCATCCATCAGGGTGGCATGTAGGTGTAAGAATACACACTTCTATTATTATTGTGATAATCATAGTGACTTTATGTTTTGCAAGTATAAACATACAAACTGATAATTTGCATTCAATGTGATGAATCATCCAGGAAACTATTCGGGAAACTAATGAGATTATACATAATTAACCACATACCTGTCAAGATGACTTGATTGTAGAAATAATTCAACCAATTAAGAAACCAAGCAAGCACACACCAAGTTGATCCTGAAATATGCAGCCAATTTTCCTATCATTGATCATGCCATCAAGATCTATTAAAACTAGCTAGCTTCCTAGGGTTTCTATTCCACTTTTAGGGTTTCTATTGCAATTAGGGTTCCTCTTCATTATACTATTTTAAACCCTAATTATCTCATCAATTCTTCACAAAAGATATTAAGATTATCTTTTAACAACACATAACCCTAATTTCAAATTAAAGGCACAATCAGTCATCAATTAAGTCCATTAAGCCTCTTTTACATTAAAGTTACCATTTTTACCCTTTTAATCGATGACAAAGTCATTATGCTCATTTATCATCAATTCGTAGTTCATTATGGTCGAATTCACATATGAACGTTATTTATCTTTAATTCTACCTTTATCCATTAGAAAAACCCTAATTATCATATTAAGGATATTTATCCACAATTTGGAACTTTTATACTCTAAATAGCTTAAAATCATCATATCTTAGCTTTATTCACGATTTTGAATAATTAAAGCCATTAAGAGTCACATTTACCAATATTAGGGTTTCAAGGCCCATTAAAGTATATTCATGCACATTAAACTCTAAATTAAACTAATTACATGCAAAGTTCATCCTTTTTGTTCCTAATGTTCCTTTTTATCATTAATAGGTTAATACTGACTTTAATCATCCATTAAACCCTACTAAATATATTAATCAACTCAAAATAGGGTTTCTTAATCTTTAATTCATTAAAGATGATAACTTACACCACTTTTTGAATTTCAAGAGGAATTAGCTTCTATATCATTTTTATTGGATTCCTCTCATTTTTCTGAGCAATTTTCATATTTTATGTGTATCCATCCGAGCTACCGATATTTAAATATGATTTTTGCAATAAAATCTTACTTGGACCTATCAAAAGCTGCCATGTAGTCATTTCCATGCAACTTTGCTCGGTGGGTTTGAAAACAGAATGGATTGTCGGAAATGCCCTTAGTAAGTCGACCATTCCTTCAATACCTGGAGGGGTAGAACGGTCCAATGACCGATTCACCTTCTTCATCCTCACGACCGCACTACTGCCACCCTAGTCGCGATCTGCGCAACATCATCCGCTCCTCCCAGGACTCGACGGCCCTCCGGACCTGTCCCTTTGCCTCCGCCGCTCCTCCTCGTGCACGACAAGGCTCTCAGGCTGTGGCCAAGGTGGTGAGACCAGGTCAGGCAACCTGTTACCCGCGGCCAGTCACTGCAGTCGTGCTGCAGGCAACCGTGAGGGGTTGAGTACCCGAAGATGATAGTGAATCATTTAGGGTTGTTGTGGAAGCTTCTTGCCTCCAACATGATGACTCCATGGCCCTCGTGGCTCTTGGGTTAGAGCTATACCCTCAAGGTTAGGGTTTGCTTACAAAGGAGGAGAATAAGAAGAAAGGGATACGTGGAACTCCTTTGAAATCATCCCTGGGCTATACCCCTATATAGGGGAAGGTATCCACACCCCAAGGCGTTCCTTCAAGGGAAAACAAATCCCTTTCCTAACAGGAAATCATATTCCTTCATAGTGATGAAATCTTCTCTCTCTTCCTTATCTTTGGATATTATTTATTACTTGAACATTTAGGAATACAAAAATACTCTCCCTTAATCTCTTTATTCTTGCCTTTTAATTCATTGGCCACGAAAATATATTTTCCTTAAGTAGAAAATACTTCCTTCTTAACAATACCACATAATCCATTAATAATGTATTCACATTATCTTCTTGGATAACTTAATTATACCTCTTTCCACTTATTTTCCACATTTTATCATTGTTTTCAATTTCTTTCTTAATAAAGAAATATTTAACCTTTGCAACTTTGAACTCCTTGAAACCCAAGGAACCCAAGAGGTACGAAATCCAACTTTGGATTATGTTCTTTTTCTTTCTAGATGTTTCTACATCTTTCTTTTCTCTATTTCTTAATTATTCTTTTAATAATTGAATTTCCTTTGTCTTTTACTTGTTATTGGGCCCAATAGCCAATAAAGCCCACAAAGAAATCAACAAGGCTATTTTAAACAAAATTCATGCATTCAATCAAAAGACATCATTATTTGTTCATTTATCTTTATTAAGAGAGATTACATTTCTCCTCAAAAGAACCCAAAATTGAGGTTGTAACATCCTTCCCCTCTTATAGGAATTTTTCCCTCAAAATTCCTCCAGGAAAAAAATAAATAAGATAAGCCTTTCTTATGTCCATCATAGCTCCCACGTGGCCTCACCCTTTCCATGGTTCTTCCCAAGAACCTTTATCATCTCATATTCTTCCATCTGAGTTCTTTCTTACCTTGGTATATTGTACCCTCATAGGTGACTCAGGACATTTCAACCTCTCAAAAGTTGAATAGGTTCAGGGCTCACCACATGGCTTGGGTACCTCACATAGTGCTCTAGATCGGACTCATGGAACACATTATACATCATGTTATCCTAAGGGGTAAGGCTAAACACAACCATCTCCACCAATCCATCTCAAATGGACCCCTATATCGGGGACTCAGCTTTCTCAGTTGTAGCTTAGAGGGGTCTGATTTTCACATCACATACTCTCTCACGGTGAACTGCATGTTAGTCTTTCTTTGCATCAGCTCACGACTCCTGTCGCCCTTAGGCTCTCTTTCAGCCATTGCACAATCAAAGCGACTTCATCTGCGCACATTGTGGTTCTTTTCTAACCTTCGCGAGGTCCCTTCACCAACATCATCTTAATGAAGCGGTGACCGACACAACCTCCCTTACAGAGCTTATTTACATCCCGATACTGGCTATGGTGGTTACCATCACATCTTATAGAGGATAAGAACTGTCTCTAGGTATCACCCTGAATGAGCACATATACTCTCATCAGACCCTCTAGTCTGGATTACACTAACCATTAGTTAGGGGTGATAAACTGTACTAGCATTGAGTTCTTCATGTATCTACTTCCACCTTATGGAAGTGAACCTTTAGGTTATACTCAAGAACTTTTGAACTCTCATCATGGTGTAGTTGAACCATCTCTATGCAGTTCAACCAGATCTGTCCCTTGATAGTATTCTTTCTTATTCATGTCATCTAGGTAAGGCGATCTACCATAACCCATATTGCATCTTGACCTTCCTTGGTCTAGGGGAGACTTACCACAACATCCTTAGTGATGAACTCCCATTCCCTCTTAGGGACTCTTTTATCCTCTATATCAATGCACTGGGCTACTGGTGTTCATCCTTCACCTCCTGGCTTGCATGGAAACATACCCCATGCAACATCATCTTAGGCATCCAAATTACTATTGTCACTTATTATCTTGGTAGTACCACTGTACATGGTGATCTTAAATCATGATCTCCTATATGTCATGATTCCTCAAGATCGATTCCTCAAAAACCCTAAACTACTCTAGTAGGGGTTTCATCACCTTCTTTTCCAAAGAAGTGCATCTAAGGTTCTACAACCATCCCTTCATTGCATCAAGGTCTAGACTGGCTAACCAAACAACTAGTAACTTGTTTAAACAGATCTCGTTACATCTGGGTGTTAGCCAAACTTATCTCTTTTTTAAACTTAGGGTTAACCTAACAACCTCTTCTAGCCTCTGGCTAAACTAGGCAATTGCATCTCATCTAGAGCATCCATTACCACTTCACATCCTTAGGTGTTAGGTAATGTTGAAGACATACACCTCCATGTATTCCACTCATTATCTCATCTCATCTCTAAGTCTATCTTCATCAAGAAACTCTGAGCTCATTCTCTTGGTTTTCGAACTCAACCTTGTATAACTCATAGCGCATGATAAAAACATCCTTATAAGATGACTACCTTATTTCTCTTAATATTTGTAAACCATCCACATATTGTTCACTCCACCAAGGTATGTTATCATCTCTGCCCTCATACCTCATAGCAACATTCCAACTCACATCATCTTTATCCTTGGTGTATGGCATGTGTACTATCATATCTCTTACTCCCAGAACCAAAGGAAATAAGCATTTGGATGCAGTCCAAATACATAGTTCTTCATGTTCTAAGAGTAGAGATGGTACATCCCACCTTGCCAGTACACCTTTAAATCTAAGTTGAAATGTGCCACACATGTCTCTACATCACAATCATCTCGATATCAAAGTTACTTCCATGGAAAACTGGTCTCGAACTTACTTAGGTCCACACACATTCCTTGGTCATCTCCTCTAGGTCTATAGGGTGTTGGCACTTTTGGGGTCATCCCTCTTCCCTTATGCATCCAAAGAGTGCCCTACTCATCTGCCCTTTGGGTCCCATGTGTTCACGAAGGTGATCAATCTCCTAACCCATGGCTCTTAGACAATGATAATTGTTACCTCCTGACCCTATGGTCATGTGCAACTAGGGAATTAGGCAACTCCTACTTCCATCAGTATTATCCCTACCTGACCCTAGGATAGACTTAGGATTCTTTTATAGTAACTGTCCAACTTAGAACCTTACCCAAGCCTTCATCATCTCTTTCTCAACATTCATGGATGACTTCCATCCTTTCTTAGGGGTCATGGCAACCTGACTACCTTGGTCAGGCCCCATACCGTTACCTCCATGGTAACACATCCACATGCACTTAGAGATGGTTATCTATGGGTCTACAGGTTCATTCTCTTACCATGTATTCTGCACTTAGCTTATCAAGATCCTATGAGACCTCTTTAGGTTTACTCAAAACTCACAAAACTGGTATACACCCTACCAAAGGGTCCCTCTCCCAGGATGGGAGGAAACTACAACTCTTGACAACAAGGTCACAACATCCTTAGGGTTTATATTCACATGAGCATGCTTAACCCAACAGCCACTAAGGCACGAGCATACCACCTACTAAACCATGCTAGGTCATACTTATTCTCTTCCTCAACATTGAGTTAATATCATACCCTCCCATGTCATCCACTTAAATGTGAGGGGTTCATCAAAGATACCCTAAACTTAAGGCCTTTCCCTTTCCTCTAACCATGAAGAGTACCATGCTCGAATCTATAGAAACTCAACTCTCATCATGAGCATCAGGTACACCACTTCCTCTCTTAGGCCTAGGAACCCTAGGTTCACTTTTATGTGTCAAAGTGCATGCTCAACCTCTTAACCACGAATCAAGCTTGTATAAGGAATGACATGCACTTCCTATCATCCTTCTACTCGAGCAACACTTCAGAGTTGAGTCCTCCTCAAGGACAATCAACAAGGTACATGGCCTCACAACCTGTTACTAAACCTCTCCAGGTCTAAGGAACTCTTCTTCCTATCTCAGAAGGTAAACATCTATACCACAGGCATATAGGTACCAGAAGCCTCATCCTCTCTCTAGGGTTTGGTTCCTCTAATGGAAACCCAGATATCATCAGCCTCCAGGGATCAAGCATGAGGCAACCACTATCATCCACTTAGGTCGCATCATCCTCAACTCCCCATTGTTCCTCAAATATCAGAGTCTAGACTTCCAACCTTCTTGCTCGGGATCCTACTCTCTCTCTAGAGCTAACCCCACAACCAGCCTCACTATTTGAGGTCCTTTCTCCATGTAGGATCAAGCTCAAAAGCATACCCCTACATGGTGAAGCCTATGTTCAAGGTTATCCATAACCCTGTATGTTCATCTCATAAGCTATTCATCATACTCTCCTGGCTAGGGTTTTAGCCTAATGTCAGCACTACTGACATATTCTAGGTGCATACTATGCCCTACTTGCATAAGCCCATAGGGTGTCTATAGGTCCTTCACTAACCTCATCATTGAAGGAGCTATCATTTGCTTCTAACATGCACGACCCTTCCAAGGGTTGGGTTTCCAAAGGTACTAGGTCATCCAACCTTTTGTGGCTCATATGGGCATCCAAAAGCATGTCCACCCTCACGCCTGGTCTATCATGACATCTAACTCCTCATGTCATCTCTCTCTCTAACTTTCACTTAGGGTTAGGGTTAACACCATTTTTAGAGGAGGTGTCCGATCTCTACTTATAATGGAGGTCTCTACCTCTAAGACTAACTCTCTTTACTTATCCTCCTGACAAGAAGGTCTAGCCTCAGGTCTCTCTTGAGGGCATGAAAACTTATGTCATATGACCTAAGCATGTATCTATTCTTTTATCCTTAATCTATTAAGCTTATGTCCATGACATCTTATTTACGTGCTTTTTATTAATTTGGTGGAGGATTCCTTAAACCTTATCAACCTTACCCAGACCTCAAGAGGGTGAGGAAAAGAGGGAAAACCCTAATCCTTATAATCCTTAACAACATTTGAGTTGAGAAGGGATGAATAAGACGAGAGAGTCCTAAAAGTATCTTATTTTGAGCCCAATCCTGAGACATTATCCAGGAAGTCACACTAATCCGGGAGTCCTCGTATTCTGACTAGTGGTGCAGAGGAAAATCTTGTCATCCCCCAGACGTGATCCTTTTCTAGACACCTCTATTTTTCAGAAATTCCTCTAATAAATCCCTTGGGTTCTATAGAGTTTGTAAAATTTAATAATTATTACAGATTAAATGAGGAACCAATGCTTTGATACCAAATGTAACAACCCTACCTCTCGGTAACCCCCAATTAAGGGAGACCAAGAGGTCAGAGCCATTATCCCAATTAACAGGATCAAAGGTTTGATAAATAATCAATAACAATTATCAAATTCTACTAACTAAACTAAAAGGATGTAATGAAATAAAAGTTTGCATACCTTTTTCAAAGAACTTGGATATCTACTTCTATCCACAACTGGAGTTTATTCTAACTAATCCTCCTTGTACTTTAATTCTTATTTAATTCCACATATCCCGCTTTACTGTTTATCCTTTTCAATCTTGTACCTAAAATACCGACAAACAAAACGTCGATCAGCATATCAAAATATGTCAGTATGTGGGGGCAACCAATTTTTTGCAAATACAGCTAACAATCTATTGATCACAATCAAGTTAATTAACAAGCCAATTTATGCTTTTCAGTATGACATTCTCCACTACTTTTGCCCTAACCCTGGCATACCCACCTTAGGGTTTCTCTTTTGCCAATGACTTAAGGCCACCTTCTCAATCCCAAGCTTGGTGCCTGGGGGTCACCCTTCATGGTGCCCTCTAGTCATGCAATAAGATAGGCCACCTTCTCAATCCCGATCTTGGTGCCTGGGTTCACCAATCATGGTGCCCATAGGTCTTCCCTCCTGGGCTTGACCTTTTTGCATCATCCATCAGGGTGGCATGTAGGTGCAAGAATACACACTTCTATTATTATTGTGATAATCATAGTGACTTTATGTTTTGCAAGTATAAACATACAAACTGATAATTTGCATTCAATGCGATGAATCATCCGGGAAACTATTCGAGAAACTAATGTGATTATCCATAATTAACCACATACCTGTCCAGTTGACTTGATTTCAGAAATAATTCAACCAATTAAGAAACCAAGCAAGCACACACCAAGTTGATCCTGAAATATGCATCCAATTTTCCTACCATTGATCATGCCATCAAGATCTATTAAACCAGACTCACTTCCTAGGGTTTCTAGTCCAATTTTAGGGTTTCTATTACAATTAGGGTTCCTCTTCATTATACTATTTTAAACCCTAATTATCTCATCAATTATTCACAAATAATATTAAGGTTATCTTTTAACAACACATAACCCTAATTTCAAATTAATGGTACAATCAGTCATCAATTAAGTCCATTAAGCCTCTTTTACATTAAAGCTACCATTTTTACCCTTTTTATCGATGACAAAGTCATTATGCTCATTTATCATCAATTAGTAGTTCATTATGGTCTAATTCACATATGAATGTTATTTATCATTAATTCTACCTTTATCCATTAGAAAAACCCTAATTATCATATTAAGGATATTTATCCACAATTTGGAACTTTTATACTTGAAATAGCTTAAAATCATCATATCTTAGATTTATTCATGATTTTGAATAATTAAAGCCATTAAGAGTCACATTTACCAATATTAGGGTTTCAAGGACCATGAAAGTATATTCACGCACATGAAACTCTAAAGTAAACTAATTACATGCAAAGTTCATCCTTTTTTTTCCTAATGTTTCTTTTTATCATTAACAGGTTAATACCGACTTTAATCATCCAATAAACCCTACTAAATATATTAATCCACTCAAAATATGGTTTCTTAATCTTTAATTCATTAAAGATGATAACTTACACCACTTTTCGAATTGCAAGAGGAATTAGCTTCTATATGTATTTTTATTGGATTCCTCTCATTTTTCTGAGCAATTTTCATATTTTATGTGTATCCATCTGAGCTACCAATATTTAAATATGATTTTTGCAATAAAATCTTACTTGGACCAATCAAAAGCTACCACGTAGCCGTTTCCATGCAACGTTGCTCGGTGGGTTTGAAAACAGAACAGATTGTCAAAAATTCGCTTAGTAAGTCGACCGTTCCTTCAATACCTGGAGGGGTAGAACGGTCCAATGACCGATTCCCCTTCTTCTTCCTCACGACGGCGTTGTTGATGCCCTAGTCGCGATGTGCGTGACATCTACCGCTCCTCCCAGGACTCAACGGCCCTCCGAACCTGTCCCTTTGCATCTGCCGCTCCTTCTCATGCACGACAAGGCTCTCAGGCTGTGTCCAAGGTGGTCAGACTAGGCCGGGCGACTTGCTACCCGTGGCCAGTCACTACAACAGTGCTGTAGGCAACGATGAGGGGTCGAGTTCCTAGAGATGATAGCAAATCGTTTAGGGTTGTCTTGGAAGCTTCCCGCCTCCAACATGACGACGCCATGGCCCTTGTGGCTCTTGGGTTAGAGCTATACCCTCAAGGTTAGGGTTTGCTCCTTTGAAATCATCCCTGGGCTCTCCCCCTTATATAGGGGAGGGTATCCACGCCCCAAGACATTCATTCAAGGGAAAACAAATCCCTTTCCTAATAGGAAATCATATTCCTTCATAGTGAAGAAATCTTCTCTCTCTTTCTTATCTTTGGATATTCTTTATTACTTTGATATTTAGGAATACAAAATTCCTCTCCCTTACTCTCTTTATTCTTGCCTTTTAATTCATTGGCCATGAAAATATATTTTCCTTAAGTAGAAAATACTTCCTTCTTAACAATACCACATAATCCATTAATAATGTATCCACATTATCTTCTTATTGTCTATTACTGGTATTTTCGCTTTCTTTTTCTTTTTCTTTTCCTCATTGGCATTCCATTTAACATTAGGAATCCTTTAGATACGAAAATCCACCAAGGATTACTTAATTATATCTCTTTCCACTTATTTTCCACATTTTATCATTCTTTTCAATTTCTTTCTTAATAAAGAAATATTTAATCTTTGCAACTTTGGACTCCTTGAAACCCAAGGAACCCAAGAGGTAGGAAATCCAACTTTGGATTATATTCTTTTGCCTTCTAGAGGTTTCTACATCTTTCTTCTCTCTATTTCTTAAGTATTCTTTTAATAATTGAATTTCCTTTGTCTTTTCCTTGTTATTGGGCCCAATAGCCAATAAAGCCCACAAAGAAATCAACAAGGCTATTTTAAATGAAATTCATGCATTCAATCAAAAGACATCATTATTTGTTCATTTATCTTTATTAAGAGAAATTACATTTCTCCTCAAAAGAACCCAAAATTGAGATTGTAACAAGAAGGGCCTCCTTCATCATAGTCATTTTCATTGTTATGATTTTCATTATTGTTGTTGTTGTTGTCCTCGTTGTTTCTCCCATTCCTTATTACTCTTAGGTGACACTCTTCATCATGATGTTGTTCTTCACGCTTTTCATCATGGGGTGGTACTGGTATGTCATGTGGTGAGTTATCAGGTTCTGCCTCATCGCAGTGGTACTCCTGATGTTCAGATTCAGTCTCTAGTGGAGGTCGAGGTTGTTCAAATCTAGGGTTTTTTCCATGTACCTGGAGTCCTCCCCTATGGGGTGGCATGCTGATTTGGGTTGATGGTTGTATTCACTATCCTCTTCTCTTTATAGTTTTCATAGTCAAATTAGAAACTATAAGCACAAAATGAAGTATTCGGGATAGTTAAAGATAGTGGATTACAACTAGTACATTCAAGTCTATTTCTAGACTTGAGGCATGGGTTCATGGTGAGTACATTTGGGTTTTTAATAGTACCAGTTGCCTTGTCCCTGAAAATTATGTCAAAAAGTTGACCAGCCTCAGTCACACATATGAAAAAATTGAATCAAGAGTAATCAGACTCTTAAATTTATAACCCGACACACGAGTTCCCACAACTACTATATGCGGTCAAATGTAGTAAGTCGGGGTCGGTCCACAGGGATAAGGAACGATTTATTATAGGAACGTAGAACCTTGTCTTAGTAACACTGATCAAAGAGTGATACTAAGTTTGGTGTTCCTTAGGGAATGAGGTTATTCCAATCGATCAGAAAAAGTAAAACAAGTAAAACAAGTAAAACAATTCAATAATTAAAACAAGAGAACAAATAGAAAACAAAGAGTGATATATCAAAAATGTATGGGAACTTGTATTGGGTTTCACCATTTAAGGTCTCTCACCAGCATGCAATACTCACACCCATTGTTTACCCTTAGCAAGATTTCAAGCGATCATCATATATGTCTATTCCCTCCTCTCTTGAGCTTAGGATAGGTCTAGACTATGAGGTTGTCATTTTTTTCGAGATGGCAAACAAAAAATCACAATAAAACCATATGACCATTAGCTTACGAATTCTGACATTCTCATGCATTCATGCAACTCCATAACACCTAGATAAGGTTAGTACTACACTTTCGAGACACTAACAAAGAAACATCACAAGATGGTAGCTAGTCATACAAGTGAAACATTAAGACCAAGAGTATCGAGATCATCATTGCTAAGAGCATACATTCAATATATATTTGTATTTACATGTTGTGAGAGCCTCAATGATTACTCCCAACCCAAAACATGTGTTTACCCACTCATGGTGTTGAGTTGTATTACAAATTTATACATGTAATGAGACATGAGAGAGAATGATGAAATGATGAAGTAGATGGAAGCAGATGAATAGATCTAGAGAAGAATAAGGGGGATACACCAACTTTGACTACAAAGGACCAAGGATGATGTACGTCTTCTTCAAATATGGATCTAGAGTGGGCGTGGAGGAGTGCCTAGTCCTTCTTTCAATGAATAGGTCATTTATGTTGGTGATGGTGTGGACCCTCTCTCTCCCCATGACGTTCATCTTCATAGATCTTAGGACTGGTGAAATGACTGATGGATGGAGACTCTGCAATGTGGCAACACTTCATCATTTGTTCCATGACGGGACCCCTTTCATGTATGAAGTAGTCAATTATTTATAGGCATGACCCCTGAGGAAACCAACTTAGGCTTAGTGGTCGTAGAGACTGTTGTGGGTTATCAGTTTCTGAGATGCGTTAGGAATCTTGATTCCTTATGCAATTCGGAAAGTAATGGAAGATATCAAATTTAATGTATTAATGTTTAAAGAACCCTTTTTTGATATGATTAAAGCCAATAGTAGGGTTTAATAGATGATTAAAGTTGATCTTAACCTGTTAATGATGAAAAGGCACATTAGGAATAAAAAGGATGAGCTTTGCACATAATTCACTTATTTTAAAGTTAATGTGCATAAATAGGCTTTAATGGGCCTTGAAACCCTAATGTTGGTAATTAGGACTATTAATGGCTTTAATTATTTGATTTCATGTATAGAACTGAGTTTTCATGATTAAAAACTATTTCGAGCATTAAAGTTCCTAATTTGTGGATAAATACCCTAAATGTGGTAATTAGGGTTTTCTCGTGAATAAAAGGTGGAATTAATTGCAAATCGAGTTCATATGTGATTTGGATCATAATGAACTATGAATTGAAGATAAATGCGCATAATGATCTTGTCATGAATTAAAAGGGATAAAAATAGTAGCTTTAATGTAAAAGAAGTTTAATGAAATTAACTGATGAGTAATGTGCCTTTAAATATGGAAATAGGGTTATATGTTGTTGAGATAACCTTAATATTGAAGAATAGATAAGATAACTAGGGTTTTTGAGTAATCGCATAAAATTAGGGTAAAAGGTGAAGGGAAACCCTAATTGTAAAATGAAACCCTAAAATGGATATAGAAACCCTAGAAAGTGAATCCAAGTTAATAAAGTAGGTTCTTGATGAAGTGTGTAACAATAGAGTACATATTCTTTTCAGGAATTATGTGATGATTGAATTACTTTCTTGGATCTGTTGATTGGCTTGATTGTATACACATGAAGTATATGTTGAATAATCTGCATGACTCATCAAATCAGGTATGTGGTTACGCTTATGACTACTCGAATTAGTTTTCCGGGATTTTATCGATGTTTCCATCGTGGCTTGAATTAAACTGTTGGATGTATTTAATTCATGCAAAGTATAATGTGAATATGACTATCAAATAAGAAATATGCCTACTAGCTCAGATCCTAGTCCCCTCTATAGCTTTATAGATTGACCTAGTAAATGGCTACCAATGAGGGTAGGTCCATCAGGTCATTGAATGACTTAGTAAATGGCTACCAATGGGGTAGGTCCATCAAGTCATCATGAGTCAGGGATTGGTCTACCTTTGGGTAGGACCATGCGACTCCATAACCCTAGGTATTGGCTACCTGTGTGGTAGGGCCATGGGGGTAAGGATCTACCATATGAGAGAGGTGGTATCCATGTCCACTGCAGGGACGTTACAGAGAAAGGGGATATGCAAGGATTGAGTAGTATTGCTTAAAACGTAATTTTGGATGTTAAATGATATTTGGTTGATTACATTGTTAACATAGTTGCACAATTATTGTTTCCCCCACATACCAGCTTCGGCTGACCGACGTTTTGTTTGTCGGCGTTTTAGGTACAAATGAAAAGAACAAACAGTAAAGTGGCATATATGATATTAAACGAGAAGTAACGTGCACAGGAGGATTAGTTAGATTAGAATTCTTCATGGATAGAAGATTAGAAATCCCAGATTTTAAAAAGTAATCAAAGTTTTTTTTATAGCAATTTTCAGTTTAGTTGGTAAAGTTTATTAATTGTTATTGATTATTTGTCGAACCTTTGATCATGTTTATTGAATAACGGCTCTGACCTTCGGGTCTCCCTTGATTGGGGGTTACCGGGAGACGGGGTCGTTACACCTTTCATGTATGAAGTAGTCAATTATTTATAGACATGACCCCTGAGGAAACCAACTTAGGCGTAGTGGTCGTAGAGACTGTTGTGGGTTATCAGTTTCTGAGATGCGTTAGTTGCTAATGTGATTGCCTCCAGCGATCGCTTGAATCTGTGGTCACTGATCTTGTCTCTACTCTAGCAGGCATTGAACATTGAGGCCAACAACCATTGATGTAGCGTCTGGTTTCTTGTTCAAGTGTTGACTATTATTGGGATGCCTGGTTTGTTGATCGTTGATATGATGCAGGGTCAGCGATCACCAAGGAATAGGAGTGTCAACGAACACTAGGTTATGTGGCTTCAATGACCGCTAAGGTAGTTGCATGGCAATGGTTGAGGTCATAGTTTCATTGACCGCTTAAGTATGGTATTGTTAGCAGTTGTCTAGATTCTCGAATATTGGGTAATTTTATTTCAAGAAGGACTCAGGAAAATCCCAGCCCTTAGCACTATGTGCTCATACAAAGATTTGTTTACACAAAGGAAACAAAGCCGAACAAGCCCTGAGGCCAAACCTCACCCCCGTTAAAGGGAGGTGATTTGTACAAAGTACCTAATAAGGTTGTATCATAGTCACTCCGCCCAGCCACAAACAGAACAATACAAAGCATACTGGTAAGATGGGCACAACTGATCTCAGTCGTACTCCTCGTGCACACGATCATGCTCGCGCCCATTGCAACTCAATCCAAATACAATGACTAGGAAGTGTGTCGTGTCACCTCACACCATCTGGCCTCTTCCGACATCTACGAATCAGTGGACATCCCACGAGATGGCAAGCCCGCGCGGCAGTTGTTCCTTCCATTCTGGATGTGCAAACATCACGTTCCTCACTGAAGCAGTTGTCTAGATTCAAATATGCCTATGGTGGCATTTTGTGCAAATGAAAGACAAAGAGATGAAATTAGGTAATAATATCAAAATTTGCCAAACTAATTATATGCATCTAAGTAAAGAAACGTCAAAACAATACTATTAGGGTAAAATAGGCACTCGAATATCTACAAAATTGGAGGTTGTCAACAACATATAATAATTCCATTCTTATTAGCATCACTTTTGAATAAAAAAATAAAATATGGGATTTAAATTTTCAAATCAAATTCATTATTATTATATGGATCAAGGTCATAACAAAATACTAAAAGGTGAAAATTGGAACAAAAGTGGATTGCCAACACTCACTATATGCTTTCTTTGTAGATTCTCACAAGAATCCACAAAACACCTTCTCTTTCTTTGTGAACTGGCACACAATTTGGTACAATCACATAGACATCCCTAGGTGCTTCCATAACATCAACAAGGATACAATCAAATATATTGTTTAAGCCAATCCCAAGTACACAACATTATGTACCCAAATATTCTTACAGTAATACCTTTTTGGAACATACAAGAGAAAAAAATAATAGGTTGTACGTAAATAAAGACAAACTCATAAATGTTATTGTCATTGACACCAAAACGTATATGATGACATTGTTTCCTCTTACCGTTGATGCATGTATTAGAGCCATTATTTGTGAGGCAAAAGCTATATCAATGATGTCGTTCAAAGATACCAATACATTCCATAGCTCTTATCTCCATAGCAAATCCTAGAGGGTCAAAATGAGGATTAAAGAAATTTTCTCTACTCAATAGAGGATTATGTTATGCACTACGATCTAGACTGAGGCTTGTTCTGAGGGATGGCTCCTCCATTATTCTAGAACTTTGATGCTCCCATACTCTTTGAGATTTTAGTACATATGGTACCTAAACCACAATGATACATCCTCCTATATTTTTCCAGATTGACAGATGTCACTTCAGATTTTTTATACAATTTGTAAAGAAATATTTATCGAAGAATGTCCTTACCATATTGGCCATGTTTGTATCATTTTATTACTATTTCGATCAACAGCCTGGGAAAACAGCTACAACAAACAACGAAAAGAATAAATTTTGCTCAAATTGTTTCTACATCACGGAAAAATCTTTTTACAAACGATATATCATAAATAACATGTGAGGGGTAAGCTAGATATTGCGCTCATACTCAACAAATAAGATTCGTGCTCTCTTCCTTATATTCCTCTCGTTTCACTTTTCAAGGCCTAAAAAGATGCATTGCCAATGAATTGTTGTAAGTTTAAAAATCATATTGTTTGGCTACAACCACTACTCAACATGATCCTTAAAAAAGATATAGCAACAATAACTTTTGCTGAAGAATGGATTTGTTCTCGTGCTTACCTGAAATTTAAGTGTAATGCCTATCCTATGGACTCATTGTTACTAACTACATGGAGATCTCCCATTATTATATAACCATGTGGTCCTCAATAGAATCCCAGCATCTCTTCATACTTCGAATCTGAAGCTGCTTGTAAACTTGGAGGTAGGATATAAATGCTAAAGTGCAAAAGATAGGGCGGTGGGCCAGTGACTAACCGTAGAGGGAAAGAGGATATCCAAACAGCGGATCCATTCAAAACACAACATAAATCACTACAAACATATCTCGGGGCATGGAATAAACTTGGCCAGGTGCTGTGCCGTATCAGTCAACATTTCCTCTTCATAAAATGCATACGCTATAATAAACTTCATTTTTATTTACATGCCGGTATTCTTGTCCCCACTCCTCCGCAAAGCACGTCCGCGGGGAACAGGGAAATCTAGGGGGGTTGTTGATCCCCAGTTATGTGTTCCCAGACAACGCAACGTCAAAAAGAAAGAAGCTTCCTAAACTTCCGTAAATTATTACATGTTCTTACCATCTTGTGCCCGTCCGGACTGGGTTGGATTCTCTTGACTCTTCCCTATCCACCGTTACGATCGGATCGCATTTTTCACTCCACGGCGTTGAAATCCCGATGCGCACACCTGAGTGTTTTAAATAATAGCCCCTGCACCCTTCTTCGTACGATCCAACGAAGGTGGTGTACTACTGAAAACCAGAACTATTTCATCCGCCATTGCATTCCGTGCTCAGTGACGTGCGCCTTAATCACGTACATGGGTCACTAAGCTCGATCGCATTTGTTTCCACCGAGATGCAAGCAACTCTGAGACGCGCGGTTTCTTACAATACATGGCTGTAATATACGTGTTACAATTAATTTGATATGGAAATATTAGAGTCGATAAGCTAGGAAGAAAAAGAACTAGCAACAAAAGTATATTAAATTAATATCTGCATAAACAAGAAGATTTTCATGTAATCGGGTTGATAACATGCAGTGTAAGAGAAAAATAAATCTTTACCAACCAATATGTATGTTTCTTGCGAAAAATCAATTATATCAATATAAAAACACAACTTTAATTTTTAAGTTTGTTGGGCTATTTACTATAGTGCAGTCATGCATGTCAATGTGGAACCACCGGCTAGGGCAATAAAAATATGACACATTTTTACTTTCATTGCACGTTTAATCATAAATCCTAAACTCTAAACGCTAAGCCGATAACCTTCCATATGCATTCCTATATAATATAGATTTGCACATTTAGCCATTATATAACACTAAAAAGAAGTTTTGCTAAGTGGACCTTCTTGAAGTTATATCCAATGCATCTATTGAGCGTCACTTAAATGACCACGAAACTAAAGGGTAGGAAATATACGGCCTTTCTTGTTGAGCTTATTCCGAATGGTATATGGTATGCGTGAGCAAGCATTACACTTCTAAATTACAAAAACACACTTTGTATCCCTGTAATATATATGTATAAATTAGCCTACGGTTTTCAACGTTTTCTACTTCATAGCACGACGGACAAACTCAAAGAGTGAAAAGAATATGTATTCAATATTGTCTTTGACCATGTTGTTTTGTTGACTACAACCCGAAAGCCTTCCATCTTATTGGGTAGCCTTTGGAATTGTGGATCTCAAGTTCTCATACTGAAAAAACAACAACCACTAATAATTGAAGAGCCGCTCCAAGATTATGGAGTTGTAGTAGAATCAAGTAAAAGTTACTTTCTTATGATAGAAAAGAATGATTAGTTATTAGTAATAAATACAACATACAAGATTACTTAAGCACCAAACATAGACTTAATGACGTCAAAGGAATACTATTTAAGAAAATAAATTAAGTTTGTGAGAAATATTAATGCTTCCATATACCCTTTAGAATATTGTTGCTTCATATTGTATCCGTCTCTGAGGGGGTATTTTGATATGCCTATTTAAATTTCAATCAATCTAGGGGATCTTCTTCTCTTGTGCCACCATATGGAACACTATTAAATAACTAATCAAAATAATTGTGAAAAGACGAGATGTCTCTAAACTTTCTTCTAGATAAACTCAACATCTCCGCAATGAGAGAGTCCAACACTCCCAAAATAGAGATGAACACTCTGCCTACTAATATACATGTCTTATCAAAAATAGAAAAAAATAAGAAATAGAAGAGATAGATCGAAAGAACGGAATATAGGAAAATATCAACCTTGATCCAATGAACCCTCTTCTGGAAAGCCTAACCTCAACAATCATGAAGCCTTCCTAATATTCCCCACAGTTTCAAATGAACCTCAATAAAAGTCGGTGTTTGAACATGATCCATACACTATTAAGGAAATTGTAGTGCATGTTGGTGTGAGAACCCAAGAAGAGTGACCTTATTTACATTCTATACCTCACTAATAATCACACACAATATCAATGGAATGAAGGACGTGATTTGTTTTCTTGAAGTAATGAAAACTAGGAAAAGTTGAAGCTAATCTTTTGCATGTCTCATCTTGCTACTTCATTAATTGTAAGAAATGTGCATGTGTATATTTAGAGAAATTTCACTATGTTAGTGCTAATTGGACGTTTTTAAGATAGAATAAGTATGTGTAATATGATCCACTACCATGGATTATAATATTGGACTTTGATACGAGCCCAATGTTGTATTGTATTTTAACTACATACTTAATCTTGACAACACAATCACTCGTGTGTATTTTGAAGGTATTGAATATTACAAAAATTTAAAATATGTCTCCCCTCATCGGCTAATACCACTATTTGAACTCAACCTGATATCATAAAATAGCATACCATAGGCTCCATTAGGGGATTTTTAGCTTGTTAGAACACAAAACGTTCTACAAGAAAGTCCTTCATTTTTAAATTATTTATTTTTTATGAACTCGGGATCATTATTTCCATTACAAGATGAAGGATCTAAAACTGGAGTATATCCTCCATCACAAATAAAAGACAGAGTAAAATATACTATTAGCAAATGAAAATTTTCAGTTGTGACATCATCTCGAACTAAACATAGACTTTTCATTTATGATACATAGAAAAGATACTAATAAATCCAACATCCCCTTGGCATAGCTTGGATCACATTTTTATCTACAATAGAAGTTGATGTGTATAAAGTGTGCATACATTGGAACTAACTAGAAAAAAAACAATGCAATCCACAACTGTACATATCACAAGCAATATAGATTTAGTACAAGTCCACATCATTGTGTCATTGTAATTCAAATTTCATCTTAGTTATGTTAACCAAGAAATTAGAGTAAAACGTAATGGATTGGTTGAATGTTGAGTAAAATCATTTGATTTAATTTCATGGACCAATAAATAAATTCTAAGATGAGTGAATTTGAGAAAGAGAGAAGTTCACAAGCAATGAAAATTGAATGTACCTAATTCACTATAGTAACAAAATTGAATGTACCTAAATTCATTTTAGTCACAGTTTACAATTTAACCATACAAACATTTTGACCTCAAGCCTTACTAACATGAAGAATTCTATAAATCATTCAACAATAAATGCTTTGAATATAAATAAAATAATGTAATTTTCACCTCAAATTTATCCTACTATAAACTTTATAAATGGGAATTGTTGCATTACTTTCGATCACTTTTCACATGCTATTTTATAAGCTTATTTAGCATATATGTTCACTTTGAGATATGGTTTTACATTATTTTCTATTATGAGTTGTGAATCATTATTGCATCAATATTCAATATTTTGATTGAATCATGTTAATTTATGATCCATATCTCAGACTTATGTCATGTTTCCCTCATTTTAGGTAAAATGAGCACTGAAAGGCCATAGTTGGTGCTACCAACATACATATCAGTGCTACCAACACGTCACAGTCTCAAATAACATAATGAGGGAGGACTCAGTGCTACCAAGAAGACACTTAGTGTTACCAAGAGTGGTGTCGATTCTACTGAAGCACATGGTTAGTGCTACTGACTCATGATCCAGGAGAATTAAAACTCAAGATTAATTGCCTCAGTACCGCCGAATAGCATGTAGACAGTAACAACTCCAACATCTATATCGTCTATTAGAAACAACTTGGTGCTACCAACACACACATTGGAAGTATCCACACAGTTTGAGGAGACACAAATTAGCTAATCATTCGGTGCCACCCAAACCCCGTCTATGGTACTGACAGTGTGGGATTATGTCAGATCCAACAACCAAGACTTAATGAGGGATAAAGACTCCCTTATGATCTAAGAGTGCGGCCACAAAGGAAATATCACATATTTGTAGAGAGAACGGCCGAGAGAGTAGGAGACGAATGACATAGCCACCAACAGGATGCTTCAAGCACTTCAGGAGGATGGATTTGCCATAAGAAACTTGTAGATCAGAGTGTTCATCAGAGGGGATCACTAACATGACTTTATTCCCAGCCAGAGGTATCCAAAACTCTAGAATCAACCCTCACATAAAGAGAGGATTAAACTATACGTGGCGTACAATTGGCAATGGGAAGTCGGTCACATATCGATTTATGATTCTTTTCTTTTTGGACGAGAGACTTCCAAAGAACTTCTGCTCCTACCAACAGTTTTTTGATGTTTAGTTTATATTTCTCTTTCTTTATGATGAGGACAGTCATACAACTAAGTCCCTTATTCCTTAGGACCCGAGATAGGTCGACATTGCATTGTATTTGAATTGTGTGAGTTAATAATTTTTCTCCTTTGTTAGGACGTGAATCTATGGTATCTTCCTTGATTTTTTTATGCTTGATCACCACAATCAAAGTGATCGACCATTAATAGATTCAAGAGAGGGATCAGGAGTTAGACAAGTCGTATGTTCATCTAAAATCTACCATGCTTCAGGAGAAGGCTTACATCTATGAAAGAATAACTTAGAGATATCGATCATACATCTGAACTAAGTCCTAACCTGCTACAAGAGTGGGGTTTGTCTTATTTTAGATAGTGTATTATGTTGCAAGAGTGGGTAATACTTACTTTGTATCTTCAGTTCAGAGGAAAGGGTGAAGGATTATTGATAAAGAAATTTAAATATAATATATGACATGCTAAAACCACAACTCTTAAGGAATTCATCCATCTCTGATCGCAACATCTTAATATAGTTTGTAATCTCTGCTCTTAGTTGATTAGCAACCAATCACCTCTTTCTCTAGGTCTAGATGATTTTATTTCATTATGTAGTGGTTTTTGGTGAACGATTCCTTGAGTTCAAAACTCGGGCCTCATAGGCATGTATTACAATACACATACATTTGCATTTTGAATACAATTCATGCATGTTAGGAATCTAAGCCTAAGTCAATTCATGTACTACAATGCCATAAATCAACTAGTACTAGTTCATATTTATAAGTTTCCATCTTTTCCAACCAAACGTATAGATCTAAGGGTGATCAATCCCAAGATAAGAAAATGAAACTATGAACTGCTTAGATATAATAGATTGAAGCTTGAAAGAAGAGAAGTTAACCACTATAAAGTGTCTTTTTGGAAACATGTCACACACTCAAAATTGAATGTCAATGGTACTAATCAAGATCATCAACCTATAAGGTAAAAAATGGCATAAGATAAAATTCCAGCCATATTCTCACAAATACACATATAAAGAGACATCATTTTTTTCATCAATAGGTAATTGTATGTTGTTACCCTTAGTTACCAATTTCAAATTAGGTGTATGTGGAAAGTTTGTCTACCAACCTAATACTCTATACATGGAAAAAAAGACAAAATTTGATTCTTATATACATATGGATATAAATCATCCTACAAGGATCTAATTGCACACGAATGACTCTAGACATCTCTAAAAAGTCAAACACTAACCTTTGGCTATTGGTAATCATCCAAGGGATGTTCCTCAGTACTAAGGTCCTAGGTATGACACTAAAAAACTAAAAACATATGGAGAACCTTGAAATTTAGACCCATGTCCAAGTGATACGATCTCATTATTCTAAGGAAATCTAAGCATACACATCTACTACTATCAACATATAAGAAAAATATGAAATACTTACATGGTATATATATACATATACATATACATATACATATACATACATACATATATATATACATATATATATATATATATATATATATATATATATATATATATATGATTACTAAAACATTGCAATCTAAATCACTAAGATGTTTATGTGATACAACTACATGGCTTAGTTGTACATTTTATTAGTAAAGTCATGGTAGTTTGAGGTATACCATTCAAACCAATAGTTAGTAACTTTAGAGTCACCTATATCACCTCATATAATCATAGTATTATTGGTTTTATAATATCTCACTACACCTATGTCAATGTAGTATGACAAGTATGGGACCAACAACTAAAAACCTTGTTAAAAAATCAAGTTTGTCCTAGGTACTTAGGCAATCAATCTTATCACATATGTATAAAAACCTTTACACTTTCTCATTCATATTGTCACATATAACTAGAGATAGATGCTTGATCAAAACAAAAAACATAATATGTATTAATGTTCTAAATAAATTGACCCTCTGTTTGCCATGTATTGATATGACTCTTAGTACCTTATAACAATGAAAGATTGCTACAAGGTCAACTATTTAATGATCTTAACATCCTAAGATAACATAACTATACATTTATAGGTAACTACATGATTTAGGTTTCCCTTTATTAATTTAGTCTTTTTCTCATTTTTCATGAAGAAAATAGGGTGCAAAGTAGTAAATAAAGTCAAGCTACAACATAATTCAAGCATAAGAAGTTGTAGGAGCTTTAGGAAGTCCCACATCATGCATCAAAATGTACATAATTAGAACAAGACATCATGTTTGTACTTAATAAGGATAAGCCCTCATATTGGTTTAACCTTTATAATAAAAGGTATGCATCTTCATATTCTAATAATAATTAATGATGCCATGATATATTTTATAATATACATATCATGATGGAGATATAAATTGAGTTGTATAATGCACAATAGTTCCATTATTAAACAAGAATCATGTATATCACATAAAAGTTGTATAATGTATAACAATTCAGCAATATGATAGATAAAAAACTTATCATATCCGTATTAGATCCACATACAACATGAAGAAAGGTGAAATTAACCAAAATGTGTATATTACAAAAAGTTATGAATTGTTGAAGAATGAAGGCTTAGATTTTCCCCTCTAGATTATCATGCTAGTATGAATAAAGTAAGGAATCCTAAACATTGCCTTTATTCTGCTCATAAAGTCCACTAAGATTGCATTTTTGGTATATTTAATATTATCATAGGTTTCCATATAGATTTCATAGGAAAAGAATAAAAAATAGGTGACATATCACTCACCTTCTGTCATCACGAGCTCAAGCATGAAAGAGAATGATCCAAGCAAGAAACACCACCAAATAACTGACAAAAAGCTCACCAATGTTCCTCCTAGAGAGCCATAAAACATCTACATGAGGAGAAAGATAAACTAATAGACCACATAATGGCGAAGAACAAATACCACCCACCACAAAACTCATATAAGAATCTAATAAGAACAATGGTGCACATATCTCTCTTCTAGTTCACTAGCTAACAAAAATTTTATGAGAGATTCCTTCAACTTGAGTTTGTATTTATGGTAGAGGAACTACACCAAACTGGTGTTCCATAAGGATATCATTTCCGCACTTGCTTCCATACAACTATGCAATAAAAGTGATTGAGAAAAAAATCCTAATATGAGAATAGAAAGTAGTGCCAACTAACAACGAATGAGATGAAATACGAAAGAAACCTAGTCTAAGTAGAAGGCAAGTAAAAGAGAAAGGGGTAGGTAACTCATTGCATTTGGGCTCAATGATGGAGAAGAGAGTCTTTTCCTCTAAAGGCACCATGCCTAGGCCACCAAGTAAGATTAGATAACCTGAACACGTCCTAAGAGTCAAACAACCTCCAAGATGCCCAGATATATGACCCACATGTCTTGAAGAATGCCTCTGAGTTTGAAAACTAGAAGCCAAAGGAGTAATATCCACACCTCCTAGACCCACTGACAACAAGCAAGAAGAAGCTAAGGGGGAGTGGGTTTCCATTTTGTGGCAGCCAAATCCCCCTCTCCCAACCAGCTGTCACTACAAGGGAAAACACTAGAGAATGAGGGGAAGCTTCTCATGACCATGATACTTTTATTTCAATAGAGTATATATTGTATATGATTTAAATATGAATAAAAAACAATTCCACTAGTTATAGTTGTTTCATTATTGAGATAATGAATAAATGTAGTAATGTACTAAGAATATTTTTCCTCGACGACATATAGTTTTGATTGAGAAAATGAACATGAGATCATATGTATACTTAAGAGTATTCATTCTTGACATGTCCCAGTCATTTATTATTGTGGATATTATATGACTACCATAATACATAAGACTAGTGTGTGTGTCAAATAATGACTTCTTTTCTTAGTCATTATATTAGATATTAATCTAGATACATGGGGACTTATTAGAGAAGAAATTGTAGTTGATATAACCTCTTTAAGAATTATGCATGGAATTCATGTCATGGTGGTTAGAGTCATATCTCAATGTGATAGTGGTGATTATGATATTTAGACTTGAAGTCCTTACAATTATTACATGTTATTCTTAGTAATGTGACTACCCAAAATGACTCTGAATAAGGGTTGTGTACAAGTGGTGATAGGCTGCACTACGACACTTGTGCAATATTTTGAGAGAATAGATAGAATTTATCCCTCCATTAGAGTGATACCATGTCCACTTGATAAGTGAGATTATGAAATGCATGTCCATGCTCATGTGAGTCAATATATGATATTATCTCACACAATTCAAAAGTCTTCTCTAGTTAAATAAATATTGATTGAATATTAAGAGGATGACAACTCCATTCCTTAATTTTAATCAATATATATGTGACAATGGGATTATATGATCATGGTAACATTGCACAAATACATGTTAAAGTTGTTCTCAACCTATTCTAAATTATTGGATAGCAAAGATGGGTTTCTAAATGCCATTCAGTGATGCTATAAACATTAGTTCCAATGTTATTATGATTGTAAGATGTCATACACATAAGGATTGAAAAGGGAATTAAAGTTCACAATCAAACACTTTATTATATTGGTTATGAATCACATACATGCTAATTTCCTACCCAAATAGTTGATTTGGGAAATTAGTCAGTGTACTGGATGGTTTGGACCAACATTTCATTTTTTATCAAATGACGAATTGATCATCGCTTTGGCATAGTGGCTAGTCATTGTAGATAACCCAGTTAGTCGATTTGACACAAGGAAAAAAACATGTTGTATATGACTTCTTCAATTTGGAATCACATTGGTTGAATTAATCAAATCATAACTAGTGAATGGGTCGACTAGATGACCCAACCAGTCCCATATGGTCAATTGGAAAAGTGAACTAGTTAACTAGAACCCTTCTAGAGTATTTTTAATTTGATTCTCTTTATGTGTTGTGAATAGGAACATGATTGGAGTTTTAGGAACTCCAAGCTTGTGACTCTCCTACACAAAGGGGTGGATATACAAAGGGATACACCTACATTAAGACACAAGTTATCTAAAAGTTCTTTCTTTTGAAGAGATAGAAACTCATCACAAGGACAACAACATGCATAGGAGGAGAAGGAAATGTTGGAGAATAGGGATGCAAAGAAGGAAGCGGAGACATATTTTTTTTTTATCTCTATTCCTTTTCCAGTGGATTGTGTCAACAATGATGTATCTAGTAAAGAAGGTAGCAAGATATATACCTAGTCCTGGAGCAAGTCCAACTAATACTCTTTCACGATAATGTGTATGCTTTGCAAGCTACACATGAACAACTACCAACATTTTCCTCCTAGTTTAGTACCATGGAAGGCGATGGTTTTTGTCCTCCTAGTGGGTGGTAATGGTCTCCACGCCTCTATGTAGTCCATGCAGACCACTGGGAAATCCGCGTTGCACTACTAGAGCCAACATGAAGGAGGTGTCCCTTCAAATGTCAATGAGCTAGCATTGACTTGCTCTCCCTTGTTGTCTCTCCCTTGAAGTCTCTCCCCAGGTAAGACTTGATCAGGCTCTCATGTTACCACAACTATGAGAGGACAACAATTGTTAGATCTTATTATTGTGTCTTTTGAAAGCCTTGACCGCCCTCTTGTTTATAGGATCACCAAGGTTAAAGTTTCTAGATCATCTAGGAATCGAAGAGACAGAATTTCAAAAATTTTGTTTGGAAGTTCCAAACTATAAAATGGTCAGTTCACAATTGAACCAGTTGGTTCACATGTAAAATGATCAATTCAACGCTTGAGTTGATCAATTCACATTATTTCCTATTTGCAAACATAGTTCCTCTATGAGGATTAATGCTCAACACTACGTCAACACCAGTCCTTGATCCAATCATATTGATCATTGAACTAGTCATTTTAGAAGATGAAACAGTCATTTAACTTTACAGTTCAGACAACATTGTTCAAATTGACCTAACACTTGAATTCATTGGTTCAACACTTGAACTGGCCGGTTCTCAATCTTGTTAGTCAATTTTCATTCATTGTTGTTTAAATTTAATACCTAAACACTTTAGTAATCAAGTTAAACCATATTCATGAGTAAACTCCTTTTCCAGGTGCATCCTATGTTTCTGACCCTATAGATCCCAAGTTATGTTGGCAGTGAATGTCCATAACCAATATATGATATTACAAGAAATGAGCGATATCTAGCAACACATCATTGTTACCCAAGTCATTGGAAAGTTGAATAACAACTTTAACCTACAATTTATGATCAGTGTTATCGTGATTGTATAGTTATTTTGTCTCTAATATCCAAATTGAACTCGAGGCATGGAATCATCATCCTCTCAACATTCAATCATCTTCATTGAACTAGAGCAGACTGTTTGAGATGGATGTTATCCCACATATCACATATTGAGACACATGAGTATGGACATATATTTTCCTATCACTCTTATCAAGTGGCCATGATATCAATCTCATATAGGAGGGAAAAATCCTATCTATATCACTCACACTCAATCAGAATGTGTCACAATGCACCCAAGCATCATCTATATGGCAACCTTTATTCAAGGTCATGTTGGATGATGTTAAAATACATCAGATGACATGTGATGAGTGTAGTTACTTTGGGTCTAAGAACTATAATCACCACTATCACTATGATAGATGATTCTAACTACCATTCTATGGTCTCCATGAATCACTCTCAAGGAAGGTTTTTCTGATACATTATTCTCTAACATGTACATATGTGTTTGACTTGATATCACATATCATGACTACTGAGATTCTGTCATCAGTTAACACGCACTCTAGTCTTATGTATTATTGTTGTCTATTTTTCTTCCACATTAAAAACCTACTTGGGACATAACGAGAGTGTATGTAGTCTTATCCTACATATGATCTCATTATTTAGGTCCTCAACCTAAAGACATTTCATCAAGTAACATCATTCTTCAGACATATACCATATTTGTGTCATAATATCATGATTGAGACAAACATAATATACATAATTACCTTTATAATTTTCTAATCAAGTATATGATGCCCCATTACAATCATCATACATTTGGCTCTATGGGCATACATACCAATGGGAGAAATAAATTTTAGCATTTAAATGACGCTAAGTTCCTTTTCATTTTTAAAACCATGGTGGTGCACCTAGTGTTCCCACAACCACATGCATGATGTAGGTTGAGACCCTTCAGCAGAGGCTTGAGAAAAATTGACTCCTTCAAGGAGGAGACATTTGTGTTGCTGCAGAAACAACAAAACAATGATAGCGTTAGATACAGATAAAAAAATATGGAGTTATACACCAAAATAGACATGTCTAGTTGTTAGACATGATATATCTATATTACATAAATGAATATGATGCCTTTTAAAAATCATTCTATTTTTTGGATATAAATATGGAAACTAGGTTGTTGTGGTGCTTGTTAATTGAAACACGTAAATTGATGGTTTTTATTTATTACAAAAATATGTAACATGTATATGAATTTTATTGCAATGCCACTTCTACATTATCCATGTAAAATTTAATTCTTTAAATTATATGAGAATGATGAATTTAATTACTAATGGATCATAATGAAGAGAAGGGCATGATTAGAATCCCATACCAACTAGGAAGGTCCTTGGAGGGTTTGTATGGAGATGAAGTGATGACCCAACCAATAACTAAATTCCCAAGCATGGAAATAAACTAGTTCACTGGAAATCTTAGTAAATATAGGTTTGGAGTTACATGGAATGTGAATCTTTTGGTTGTTTAATT
This sequence comes from Alisma plantago-aquatica, assembly GCA_963693085.1. Lineage (NCBI taxonomy): Eukaryota > Viridiplantae > Streptophyta > Magnoliopsida > Alismatales > Alismataceae > Alisma > Alisma plantago-aquatica. Next base: position 247,274,848 of record OY856414.1, on the reverse strand, counting down.
ACAACTCTTATTTTATTAGGATGTTTTGTTAGTTGCAATATCCAAATTTATTAATTGTGGTGATTTTTATAGTATGTGATATGTATAATAGTGTATATGTAATAAAGATTGGATACATATGAATATGGTACCAGTTCCCTCAATTTAATATTAAGTTTTCCCTCAATTTAATATTAAGTTTAAGATGATTTCCAATGTGTAACCCATGAAAACATTGAACGATAACATGTTGGTATGACAAAGCATGATGGAACATCTATCTTGGAGATGTGTGATAAATAATTATGCATGTCTATTAAAGCAAGGTACGTAGACTATTGTATTGGCCTTTAAGTATAACTAGGTTAAACACGTAGAGTCACAAAAGATGGCATTTACTACATAAAGTTATTTATTAAAAAGATTTACGCCACCATATAACTATAAGTTGCATTAGACATCATTGCAAATAGCTATCTACCTGAAGTAATTACATTTTGATTGACCGGTCAGTCAAAGTTGACTCATAAGTTAAATGTATTATGGTTATTGGATCACTTAAGATTTCTTGTTGTACTCTTCAAAATTAACAATGAGGGATGTTAATTTGATCACATTAATGGGATCATTACAAAATAAAGGACAAATTGGATATTGTCAAATCAAATTCAATTTTCAAATAAAATTGCTGACTTGTGCAAATATTTTCTTATAGATCTAATGGAAAACACACCTAACAACTTGTCATTGTAATTGGGTGTTGAGAAAGAAAATTTGAGGGGAATAACTTACATGACTTGTGTAGGACATTGATAGCTATTCTCACTCATGAGCATTATCTCTATTGCTAGAAACACCAGAATTAGAGGAACCGGCTCGAAGTGCACCTAGTGAGGAAGGGAAACTTATATAAGCATATCAATGATGGTATTGAAATTAAGTGACTCGTGATATGCTCCATGAATCTTGATCTTCAAAAAACAATATGAAAACATGGGAGTTCTAGAGATGGCCACGCATCTCAGCAATATTATCCAATAACAAGCAAGGCAAGAGAGGTACGGTGTATCCAAGGCCTTTCATAAGTACAACATGGCTGATTGTGATCATGTTTGGCCCCTTGTACTCATGTTGATTGGGTATGTGTAAAGCCTAAAGAGACTACGATTCTCCCTGGCCAGGAGTTAGCCACTAGTGTAATCTTGAAATTGTTGTCGAAATCTTATAGTTCGTTTGCCATGAGCTACACCATGAACAACATTATTTGACTATTTTTGTTGTTTCTTAGCATGTTGAGAATTCCCAAAATTCAGATGAATAAAGGCAAGTCAAAGTTTGTGGTGTTCGTCAATAAAGGAAAGGGAAAGGAAAAAGATAATAAAACTTTCAAACATAGACAAAAGACCAAGTTTTTGTACTTATAAATAAAGGAGGAGTAGGCAAGAAAGGCAATTGTCACCATTATAACCAAGAGACATTGGAAAATAAATTTCCATCTCTATGTTGAGGAACTACAAAAGAAGAAAGAGACGATAGATGTTCCCACTTCAGATATATATGTTATAGGGATAATATTATCTACTCCATATTGGGTACTAGATACCACATGTGGATCTCACATACGTTCAAGTATGTATGATTTGAGAAGAAATAGACCCTTACTAAAAAGAAGAAGTGGATATAACAGTAGATAATGGAGCAAGAGTTTCTTCTACATATGCAAGAACCTATAGTCATCTAATCCATGTGGGAATGTAGAAGAGTTAGAGAATTTCTATTGTATACCTTCCATAAATCAAAACATTATTTTTGCATCTTGTTTGGACATGAGTGGTTATAATTTCTAACAAATAATTATCAATTTTTATTTAACATGAGATATATTATGGAAGTTCCCTAATGACTTATGTTCTTTATTTATTGTATCTCATTTAATGTAAATACTAAGGAGTCAAAATTCAATAAATAAAAAAACCTTTGGAATTTTCATGACAGGCACATAAATGGGAAACACGTTTCTGTATTCCATAAAGATGCTTATCTGTACTCATCTACTTTTAAATCAATAAAGACATGTGAATTATGTTTATTGGGCAAGATGACAAAAGAAACTCTCGCTGGTAATATTTGGAGAGAAGGTGACTTGTTACGACTCATGCATAATTGATGTGAGTGGATCCTTTATCCTAAGTGTTAAAGGTGTGTATAAGTACTTCATCAAATTTACTAATGACTTCAATATATATGGATATGTGTATCTTATGAAACATAAATAAGATTCTATCAAAGAGTTCAAAAAATTCATGAATGAAGTACATGATCAACTTGGAAAGAATAATAAAGCACTACAATCTGCTCATGGTGATTAATACCTAAGATAATAGATTGGGGCCCTTCTATGAGATTGTGCCATATCACAATTGGCTCAACATGGAACACCACAACATAATGGTGTGTCAAAAAAAGGAATCACACCTTACTAGACATGGTATGGTCAATGACGAGTTTAGATAATCTTCTAACTTCCAAATGGGGATACGCTCTTGAAATCACCATGTTTATACTTAACCCTGTACCTCCTAAATTGGTTCAAAAGACGCAATAGATATGAAATGGAAAACATCCCAAATTGTTTTTTATGATGTTGTGGGTGTGTGAATCTTATGTCAAGAAACAATTATCTACCAAACTTTTACTCAAACCAAATATTTTTTCCTTTGTTGGATAAACTAAGAAAACTAACTATTATTACTTCTATGATCCATAGTACAACAAAGTATTTATTTCTAGTATTACTATACTTCTTGAAAATTGATTCATTTTCAAAGGAAGCAGTGGGAGGATAATAGAAATCAAATATGTTCTAGGAAAACACTATGGAGGTAGATGAGGAACAAAGAGAATCACAAGCCATTGTAGAATCTCAAATTCCTCATATATCACAAAAACCTTGAAGGTATAGTTGGACATGCATAGATCTAGAGATGTTTGGATTTCTCATGAATCAATCAAATAATTTGTTAGTCATGAACGATGATGATTTGTCAACCTACATGGGACTAATGAGGGACCATATTGTAGTAAATGTCTTGAGGCCATGAATTTCGTGATGAACTCCATTTAATACAATAGAGTATGGACTCTAGTGGATTCAAATGAACGGTTAAAACCTATAGGATGCAAATGGGTCTTTAATACTGACATGGAATGTAATAAACAACCCTATAAAGAATTATTGGTTGCAAAAGGTTTCATAGAAGTTCCTCGGATTGACTATGACAACATGTTTTTACTAGTTTTCTTTCTTAAAATAGGATAATGCATTGCATTGTAACTTATCATGAATATGATATTTATAGGTTGGATGTTGCACATACTTCTCATGATGAGAATATTCTTGAGGATGTGTACATGACACAACCCAAAGGTTTTATCATTCCAAATGAAGCCAATAAATTATGTATGTTATAAGTTTGTATCTAAGGATTGAAGCAAACATCTACAAGATGTAATCTTCATTTTGAGGATACACTCAAAGTGTTTTTGGTGTTATGAAGATGAACCATGTGCTTTCAATAAGGTCAGTGAGAGAATAATTGTAATATTTTATATAGATGAGATATTATTGGTAGGAAATGACATACCCACTCTATAATTCGTTCAGAATTGTGTGGAAAATAGATTCTTCACAAAGGACTTATATAAAATATCCTATATTTTAGGAATTGATATCTATAGATATAGATATAGAATGCTTCTTGGCCTAAAGCCAGAATACATTCAATGACAAAGTGTTGAAAATTTTCATCATCTCAAAATCTATGAGAGATAACAAACATGTCTTATAAAATAAGTCTCTCTAAATCCAATGTACAATCTCCTTGGTAGAGTGAGCACACATTGGTAAGATTCCATATCCATATGCAATTGGATCTATCATCTATGCAATGTTATGTACATGACCAGATGTATTGAATGCTTTCAGCATGACAAGTAGATACTAGTGAAATCTTGGTTGTTGTCACTAGATTTTTGTGAAGAATATCTTGAAGTACTTAAGAAGAACAAATGGTTAACTATTGATATAAAAAGGTGAAGAATAATTAGTTGTAAAGGTTTACACTAATGCAAGCTCCCAAATTGCAAATTCATGTTTTTCCTGAATGGAGGAGTTGTATGTTGAAGACTTCCAAGAAAGAGATAGTAGTTGATTCTACAAAGGAACCTAGGTATATTGTTGAATCAAATGCATCAAATGGATTATTATGGATTAATAAGTTCATTAGTGATCTTAGGATGGTTCCAACCATTGATGACACAATTGAGCTTTGCTATGACAATAATTGAACAATTGAACATAATAAGGAACCCATATCACATCATTGTTCCCAGCACATACTACAATGATATCATCTCTGTGAGATATCATAGATTGAAGTGATATAAAGATTTGTAGAGTACTATGTGAAGCAATATTTTTGATCCATTGACAAAAGAACTTCCATATGATAAGTATGTTGGTCATGTTAGACCTCATGGAATTCAATTCATGATTCATTAGTTGTAGTGCAAGTGGGAGATTGTTTATTGTATGCTCTAAGAGCCATTGTTTGAGGGTTGTAATAGGGATATATTGTATATGATTTGATAATTAATTAAAAGAAACATTTAGTTATTATGGTTGTTTAAATATTGAGATAACAAATAAATGTAATAATATTCTAACTTGGTGACATATGGTTTAGGTTGATGATATGAACATGGTATCATAATATACTCAAGATTTATAAATCTTATTATGTCCCTAGTCGTTTACTATTGTGGATATTATAGGAGAAAATAGTACATAAGACTAATTTGCATGTTTAATGATGACTATTTGTATTCAATCATGATATTGATATTAATTTAGATACATGGGTACTTGTTAGAGGACAATTTGTACGGGACATACCCACTTTTAGAATGACACTTGGAAGCCATGGAATGTCAGTCAGAATCATATCTCAATGTGAACATAGTGACTGTGTTCCTTATACCTGAATCACTACAATGATCACATGTTCTTTTGTATACTTTAACAGTACCCAAAATGACTATGAATATGGGTGCCATACATTTGGTGATTGGATGCACTGTGATACATGTGGCCCTATTGTTAGTGATGTAGATGGAATTTGTCCCTCCATTGGAGTGATATTTTGGCCACTTGATAAGTGGCATTGTGAAATGAATAGAAATGCTTATGTGAGATGATATATGATATGAAGTTCAAAAAATTCTAATAGTTGGCTCTAGTTGAAAAAACATAGACTGAATGCTAAGTGGATGACAATTCCATGCCTTGTTTACCATCCGGATATCTATGAAAAAAGTATTATAAGGTCATTGAAACATCTATTTGTTATATGTTAATGTCATACTCAACTTATTCCAATTACTTTGGTAGAAATGATGTGTTGTTAAATCCTAGTCTTCGCTTGTGAGTTTGATTCTATTTAGAATTGCAAATAGGAATAGGATTGGAGTTTTAGAAAACCCTATCCCATGACTCTTCCATATGAAGGGGTGGATGTCCAAAGAGAGACACACACATTTATACAGAAGTTTTCTAATAGAAAAGAAAACACTCATCCCAAGAACAATAGCCCATGAAAGGAGGAGAAGGATAGTGGGTGACCTTAGACATTGCCAACTCCAATTTCTTATTCTAGTTGGAAACCAAGGTGGTTCATCAGTAGTACCTATATTAATATGGATGGTGTAGTAAAACAGGCCCCTAGGAAAATGCTTGAGGACCAAAAATATTAGTAAGGAGAATATCATGTATGTTTGTGATGACAAAGGAGAAAAAAACAACAATGATGACTTCATATATGGATCTGGAATTGCAAGTTCTGCACCAATAGAAAACATGTAAATTTGTTGGAAAAAAAGTGTGCACCAAGGTATTCTATTTCCCTTTTGGGTCTTTAACATACTCATGTTTTATGGATATGATGAATCCGTTGGGTAAGGGTTTTATAAGGAAAAAAATTATATTTCCACTGCACCATGTTCCCTCAAACTCTACCCCATAAATGCATGGTCTAGGAAGTTAGAAATGAGGAGAAATATTAGCAGACATTTACAATAGGAGAAAATCTAAATTGCTCAAGGGTCGAAATGTTGATCATTATCCTTACTTCCTCCAAATCAAGGTTGATCATCATCAATCAAACACATACATAATTAAAAGCTTTGGAATTAACCTCTTGATGCTCTCACAACGTTCTAGTGTCTCTTGGGGTTGCAAATGAGTTGCAAGAATGATGGGTCTATATATTTACAACATGGGAAAGGTTGAAATGTCAAAATAATCTATAAATAGGCACCATAACGCTAAAAAAAGAAGTAGAAACTGCATCAACCCAATCTATAATTCATAGACCCACATCATGAATCACATCTAACCACTCAAAAATTACATCAACCAACACTTTAATTGCATCGACCCAAAACTTACATTGAAGAAAAACTCCCATCAATCCAAAAATCCCATCGACCTCGAAATCCATGATCAATATAGAAAATACACTGACCAACACAAAAAGTGTGTTTGGCAATGCTTGAACCTTTTAATCGATCAACCCAAGTGAAAAAATGTAGAACACTATGAATCCAAATATTTGAGTACACCATTGTCTTGTCATTTAAAATATATGTGCACCATGTGACAAAGAATGTCTTTATACTTTTAATAATTCCAAAATAAATCCATATCAATTTAATAAATCATGTGAGTCAAGATTGAGGCAATTGAAACATGATTAAATATAAGTCATGGTTAAGATAATGATGGATTCTAATATCCCTTCCCTCAAAAAAGGATCTCCTATGAAATCCTAAACTAAAGATGGGTACATCCTACACATATCTTCCTCTAGCTCACTTGGCCTCCTCAACACCAAGATAATGACACAAAACCTTCACTGGGGTGATATCTTTCTTCTACAACTTCCACACACATAAATATAAGATCAAAAAATACTCTCAACATATAATATATCATCATCACATGCACTTCAACTGGCTATGTAACCTGCTCAGTATTGTGGTTACGGTAAGGACCCTAACCTTCATTTTGGGCTTACCCTGTTTGCTTTGCCTAAACCTTGTGTTTAGAGGCTTGCCTAATCACCTGAGGTGTGAATAGGGTTGTTGTTCTTTGATGTGGGTGTTTTCGGTGCAACATGTAATGTGCAGGTTTTCCACCTTGGGAGATCTCTTTGTATCTCTTTGCATCCTCTAGGGTTGAGAGGATGAGCTGGGCACCTTGCTTGAGTTGTTTGGGCCTCTTTTGGGCTTGCTCGTTTAGTTTTGATCCTTGGGGTGTGGCCTTCATGCCTTGTATTGGGCAAGAGAGCTCCCCTTGCTGCCTTGTGTTGGGAAAGGGTGGTGTGTCGGCTAAGAGGTGTTTGTGGTGTTTCGGGTTTCCATGTTGGGCAACGCACACCCCTCCACCTAGCATCGTTTGTGTCACCCTGTTATGGACATGTGGTGTTTTCTTTGCTAGTAAGAGGAAGGCATTGGACAAGTGGAGGTGGACGAGCTAGCAGGTTTCTTTTCTCGATGGACAAGTGTTCTTAGGGAGGATGACACCTTGCTTATTCCTACCCTTTACCCTCTTCTATATATGTCTCTCTTTTCTCTTGCTTGGGATCTCTTTGCCCCTTATCCGTTTGCTCTCCCCCTTGCTGGCCGAGAAGAGAAGAAGGAAGGAGAGGAGGTGGTCTATATAGTTGTTGGTGTTGCTGCTTTCTTCTTCCTTGGTGGTAGCCGACACATCCTGCTACTTCTCTTCCCTAGTTGGTGGCCGAAAGCTTGGAGGAAGTTCTTGGAGATTGGATCTTGTGCTTGATGTGGGTTACATAACTCCTAAACCTAGCTATACTATCTCCTTTACATGTTGCTTTGCTTTGTTATCTTGATTGGCCTTACATACCTTTTCTAGTAATGTTTCTTTCTTTAGTTGGTTATGTTGCTTCCCTACATGTTCCCTAGATCATGTTGGACGTTATGTGGTGAGTTGGTTTCCCTTTATGTCGGCCTACCCTTTGGATTAGGGGATCTTGAGAAAAACCCCTCTCTCTCTTTAGTTGAGAGGTGAGATTAGGGTTCCTTAGTTCAAAGGCGTGTGTGTAGTGTGTTCTTGGGCAAAACCCCTCTCTCCCCTTGGTTGTTGAAAGGTGAGATTATGACCTAGATGTTTGGGTGATATGTTCAGTCGGTTGGTCGATAGGGTGTTGTTCTACCCTTGTTGCCTGATATGCTTGAGGTTGTGCAAAACCCCTCTCACTTGGTTGTTGAAGAGTTGATCCAACACTCTTGGTGTCCTTGGGCGATATGGTGTGGACGATTGTGATGAGGTTGAGACATTCTAACCCTAGTAACCCGATATCGATGGTTGTGTCTTAGAGCTTGTTGCCTGACATGGTTTGTAGGTATGGTGATCGATATCCCTCTCTTCCCTTGAGTTAGGGTTTGGGCAATACACTAGGTGGACGCCTTGTGGATCCCTTGGTCATTGTGATGCTTTAAGGTTGAGTTAGCTTGGGCGTTGCGAGGCTTGTATCCCTTGGACGACAGGTGATCTTGTTGGGCGACAGAGCACTATGTCGGGCGATAGGGCATTGCATGATGTGTTAACCTCTCGAGCGCTGCCCATCTTAGAGGCGTTGCACGTCATGGTGTTGGCTGTTATGATGCATTGCCCGCCATTGTATTGCCCGACATAGCATTGCATGATAGGACGTCTGCTTCCCTTGGACGATAAGGCTAGCCTTTGGCAGGGCGATATGTTTTGTATGTTTCCCGTCATGGCATCACACGATATGGTGCTCAACCGATGTGATGGTTCATTGTTCTGTTGGACGATAGGGTATGTCTCTTGGGTGATACATGTTGCATGGTATGATGCTGCTCATTATCAGTTCATTTGGTGGTTTTCCCGATATGGGAGATAGTCGACACCTGTAGAGTTTGGTTGTAACTGATACCATAAGGATGGGTGGTGGCATGATCTTTTGGTGAGGGCTAGTCTGTTACCTGATATGCTTTGGTGAGGGCCGCTTCACCTTTGGTGAGGATCGTGGTATGTTTTGGTGAGGATTATCCCTTACCTGATATGTTTTGATTATGTTGGAAATCCTAATATCATTTGGAATGCTTATATTTGGATGTTATATGCATGCTCGTCTAATGTGGCACAACTATATCTTGATAATGAAGTGTTTATCTACTCTTGAGCATGCTAACCACACGGGTTTCATCAATTGAGATGTGTACTCACGTATGAGCTATAATGATGTCCTTGGTGACATTCTCTTGATATTGAGATAATGAGGAACACTATGTGTTATGAGAACTATGATAGTACATGATGAGTGTTGCATGTGTATTGGTAACATGTGCTTGATGATGCGATGGAATCCCTATGATGTTGGATCCTTGTGATGTATCATGATGATTGGCAAGAGGCCAAGTGGCAACATATGATGTTGGATCCTTGAGATGGATCATGATGATGTTGATGGCATTGAGAAGAGCAGTAATAGTGTGACACAGAATGTAGGAATCTATGTTGTTTAATCTTGCTTATGGTTTGCATAATACAACTTGGTTGACCCCAACAATCCACTTAAAATGCATTAATTAATTACAGATGAACCTTTCATGTAGTTTTCCCTGGCCATACATCCATCATCGTTAAGAGATGGTAATGGTGAAATGGGTTCTCCTGCGGGTTAACCCGGAGCGCATATTGTTGAATATGTGGGGTTTCTCATAGCTGAAAATAGGAGGATTAGAGTGAAACTACGGTTGTAGACTCAAGATCTATATAAGAGCATGGTGAATAGGCCCATGGCTCAGTCTGATAGAGCATGAATGTGTTCATGGCTCAGGAGCACGGTGAATAGGCATGTGGCTCAAGATATACTAGCGTCGTGACCTGTACCAAGGTGGGCTAGAGAAAGTGTAGCCTACGGTGCTGACCCTGTGACTGAGGTCACTTAAGAAAGAGACTGTGGTTCTGCTTATCATGCATTGACCATGAGGAGGTGAGGTTGTGGAGTCTGGCTCTTCCATTGACCTTGTATGGCATTGGATTTGGGTTTTGCAACTGAAGGTTGGATTTGAGCGGTACAACTCACTTCCTTAGGGCATAATAAATGGTAATCCAGCCACGTAGTATATCTGCTTAGGGAAAACACGAAGCATTGGTTGAGGCCTTGTATAATGTATGATTGTTTTATGTAAATGCCCTAAGTACTTCTTGCAACTAATTATATGATCCTCAGGTATCATGGTAAGTTGTTATATATATAATCATGTTCTTCGTATTTCATATATGTTCTGGTTATCTGCTATATACTGCTCCATCTTTTCTGAGGTTTTATAGTTTGGGGGAGTTATGTTTCTCATTGGTACTGTGTGTCTCACCCCACTAGTTTCAACCTTTTTAGGTGATTGAGCTAGACGTGGTGGTGATCGTGAGGTTGCAGCTGAGCAGCAAGAAGATCAGTAGAAGGCAAGGTTGGATATGTTGCTTCTATGGTTGTTTAGTAGTAGAGTCTTAGAGTCTCCATGTACTCTCAGGTCCTTGGAGGTGTTTTGATGAGTTTTTATGACGTATGATTTCTGTATGGCTCTTTGTAACCTGTTGTTGACCTGGCTAGGTCTGATATGTATATAAATAGGTGATGTATCCTTGATGGATAGGGAATAGATGGATCCTATGTAATGGTGAACATATATCATGCTCATATATATAACATGTTTCTTTGCAGGCACTACTACAGAAACCCCATTTGGCGTCGGTCTTTTAACCCCATTTGGCGTCGGTTTCCGACCGACGCCTATGTGGGCGCCGCTAAAGGTCAAACATTTCGGCGTCGGTTTTTTAACCGACGCCTATTTAACCTATAGGCGTCGGTCTTTTAGTAGACAACCGACGCCAAAATGGTTCGCGCCACAGAAAACGGCGTCATCTAGGGCACTTTCTGCGTCGGTGATTTATTAAAAAACCGACGCCTATATTCCATGTAGCGTCGGTCTTTTAGTTGATAACCGACGCATAAAGTGTCCTAGATGACGATGTTTTCTGTGGCGCGAACCCTTTTGGCATCGGTTATATACCAAACGACTGACGCCTATACTTCAAGACGACACGGCTGTGCTTCCCTGCACGGCCGTGTTTAGTACTATAGGCGTCGATTTTATATGCATAACCGACGCCTTTTCCACCACGGCCGTGCTATCCTGCACGGTCGGGTTGTTTGTACTATTAGGCGTCGGTTATCTATAAATAACCGACGCTGTATGTCTTTGCTGACGTTTTTTATTAAATAACTGACGCCTATTTATATATATATTTTTTTCATATCAGTTTGCAGGCCTGTTGTGGCTGGTCAGCAGGATGAGAACCTGCAGTTCAGTTTTTTGAACTGCAGGTTTACGACATCCATTGATATCAGCCTACAAACAGGCCGCAAACCTGCAAAAGTCACAAAGAAAATTTCACACAAGTACATACATGTACATACATTCAGACATCAATCAATTCTCACATTCACACATATAGAAACATTCAAATACATGTATTAACATTCAGAAATATTCATTTACAAAGTATCATTCATTATCGCTATCAACATCCCAATTATATCTTACAGTTGCCACTGCTTGTATGGCTTTTTCCCATTCTTCTTTTACTTCATTTAATGCTTCCATCATATATGGAGCATGTTATTTTTTAAGCGTTTACCTGTAGTGTTGTCAGTTTTAAACACCTGCAAAGAGAATGATGTATATATATAAGTAATAATATAAAAATAAGATAAGATTGATATATTGCATACTAACTAATGAGACTATATATAATACCTCATGTATGGTATCGATGTCCAATGCGGCATATTTGATAATCATCTGCATAAATCGCATCACATAGTATGCGCATGCCCAGCCATTGTCTTGTGTAGCACACTATAAATTGAAACATACAAAATAATACAACTAAGCACAATTCACATCAATAATATATATATTCGAGTCGGGAACTTACTTGTACGTTCTGCCAATTTATTGGCTGGTTCTTTTTCCTTGGGACCGTTCCTCCAGCCTTTTTGAATGCATCTAAACCCCTACATGTTAATATAACACAATAAATTGCATAAGTAAATAGTAATGTAATAAAAGATGTTAACGGATATAAAAATGAAATATTTCTCACCAGAATAATGGCATTCTCATTACGTGTCCAATTTTAGGGTTCAATGTACTCCCCGCAGGATCTAGATAATAAACAGTGAATGTCCCAGGGACAATAACTAGTAACTCCCAATGTCTACCGCTAGAGGTAAGAAGTTAACAATTAATAACTCAAAATGCAAAATAAAAATGGAATTTTCTTAAGTCCAAATTATAAATAAAGTAAACTTACTTGACATTGAATGGAGCTATTATTATCGTCTTCTTTTGCTGACCAAAAATTGTAAAAGCATCTATACAGTATTGTTGAACATTATCAGGGTCTTTAGCTACCAAACTAATCAATGATGGAATCAAAAATCCCAAATGATCAAATGCAAATTGTTTGCAATGATCTTCGACTAAGTAGCTGCAAAACATATAGGCGTATGCATTAATATATAAGAAACCAGATCACCAAATTTTACACAAGGTATATGGATGTATAAACAAGATCTCACCTTATCCATGTCTCTATCATTGATGTATTCAGCCAATCATACATAAACAACTCAATAATATCTTGTATAAATAAAGACCTATCGTATGATTGACCTGCATAATCTGCATCTAAAGAAATAATTATAGGGCAATGTACATTATGTGCCCGTAGCCAACATGCCATTCCCCTACAAGCAGGACCTAACGGGTATGTTAGGTCAGTTGGAACCCAATCGGGTAATGCGGGAAGTGGAAGTGGAGGCCTAGGTGCTCCTGGTGTCTTCTTTTTAACCTGTACATATAATTTCAGATCAGTTGACATCATATATACACATTAACAGTCTAAATCAATGTAAATTTATCTTACAATTTCAGTCGTGTAGACGACATCTGCTTTGGGCCACAATATCACCCCGCCTTCTGCATCAGCAAGTCTATCAATATCCGGGTGGGGATATGGCAATGTAGCTTCTCTCCAATCAGGTAACACACGTATCGGGCTCACACGAACGTAGCCCTGTGGCATTGGAGTCCCGTGAAACATTGCCCCAGGAAGGGACGGGTAAGCCTGCGCCTCTGCAATAACGTAGTCTTGCATTCTTAAGCGGCATGGCTTCAATGCCTACAAATTTACGTAAAGAATATTATACATATATACATATCATCTTGAAAACATAACAACTTGAAAAGACTAACTACAATGTCATAAACAATACTTACAGCAGACGTGCTAGGCGATGGGTCTCCAGGATTACTTCCAGTCTGTGCATCAGGAGAAGAGTGGGTCGCCATAGGCGTATTGGAAGCCTGAGATGCCTGCCACCGCAACAATTCTTCCTTGACCTTCTCAGCAACTACATCGTTGACCTTCTTAGCAACTAAATCCTCAACTCTCTTATTCTCCTATACATGGATAAAAGAAACATTAGCTTCTTATTAATGAATTTCCTTTTGCAGTAACATTCTAAAAAAAGAATAGGTTACCTCTTCTTGAGAAAGTCCCGCTCTGGGTTTGCGCTGGGATGGCCCAAAGAATGCTTTGATGCCAACACCAGCGCCGGCACCTCTAACACGTCCAGGATGCTCTGGGTTACCCAGAGCAACTGTCAATTCATCCCTTGTGCCCTGAGGGATGAACGTGCCTTATTTCCTCTGCTCGTGCAGCTCCCGCTAATCACCATAAACAGAAATTGGTAAGTTAACACCACAAATAATCAATATTCAAACGATTTCTCTAAGAGTGTTATTTTACCATTTTTGCAGCCGCCTCAGCAGTTACAGGCTTCTTTATTTCACCCTTCTTGTTTTGCCTGCCAGCTATCCAGATATCATGGCGAGGCATGGGTGTGGCAGACTCCTGAGTAGGAGAAGACTCCTGAGTAGACGCAGACTCTGCCTGTAGTCTTTGGCGAACGCTTGCATAGCCTTTTGGACCCATAGTGTGGTCATGCACATTCAGTGCACGTCTTGCTTTTTGTGCGTCACTGAGGGCCTAGTTAGTATGCACATTAATGATTTGGTTAGTAGCACTAAATGCTAATCTCGAATAGGTGAATACAATGTATATTAATTAAATTGGGAGTGACGCCTAATACCTTGAATTCTTCAGATTTTCTTGAAGCAACAAAATTGTCCCAATCTTCTTTGTCCAAGAAGTTCCATTGTTCAAGGGCTGACTTCTTCTTCTTATCACCCTCTTTTATGTATTCTCTGTTCAGATTTGTCCTATAATTCCTAAGCATCTTTCCAGCGCGTTGCATCACATTTTTACGATGCAACTTCTTATCCAATGCAAACAGATTCTGTAAAATAGAAATATTATTAACTAGTATCCAAAATAGAATTGCAAATAATAGAATTTGTAATCTACAAAATAGAATTGCAAATAATAATAACTCACGCATAAATCCTTCCATATCAAGTCTTTTTTCCCTTGAGGAACTTTATGCCAATTGTCATACTTAACACCACAATGGCTCCGAGTGGTACACCCAAGATAGTTCACAAAATTATTGCGGTTCACTCCAATTGGATTTCCTCCATTATCAAACTCCACCACCAATTTGGATCCACTACCACTTAGCGCTAATAACTTCTTCAACAGAGTGATGCCCCTTTTCTTGTTAAGTGTTTGGTGTTGCGCATCAAGTTGCTCCAGTGCTTCAGTGGGTACAGGTGCATCAACCTAAAATTTGACAAAAATAAAACACACTAAATTAGCCCAATATAGAAATATAGGATATATGACATAACTAGAAGATAATGAATTTTATAGAAATACATGATATGTTTTTAGAACTTACATTAGTATCCTCGCCATGCTCGTCATGGACAGCATGCTCATCATGGACTTCATGCTCATCATGGACATCATGCTCATCATGGTCAGCCATCTGAAAATGTCATTAAAAAGGCAAACATTTAGCATTTCTATTAACTAGAAAAAGGCAAACATTTAGCATTTGTATTAACTAGAAAAAGGCAAACATTTAGTATTTGTATTAACTAGAAAAAGGCAAACATTTAGCATTTGTATAAACATACATGTCTCTAAAATTGTGATCTTTTATTAATTAACAATCCTTCATTGTGATCTCCGCGCACATATAAGTCATCATTAGCTTCAATATTTTGTGGAGTTGGCAACCCAACTAAGAATGGACTGGAGTCATCATACTTATCATAGTACTCTTCTTCATCTATAGGATCTTCAATGAACTGTCTTTTACCATGAAGAACAACCGACCATTTATCATTTGCAGGATCATCGATATAGAATATTTGTTTCGCCTGTGATGCCAATATGAATGGTTCACCCTTCTCGCCAATCTTTTCAAAGTTCACCAAAGTGAAACCCAATTCATCCACTATAACTCCTTTGGTGTTATCAACCCAATTACATTTAAAGAGCGGAATTTTGAAATCTATGTAGTCAAACTCCCAAATGTCCTCAATGACACCGTAATATGACATTTTAGCTTCACGTGGACTCTTATCCTTTGCACTTGCAAAGTACATAGTCGACGCTTGAAGAGTGACCCCACTATTTTGGACGACACTCTTATCATCTTGGCGCTTTGTGTAATATGTGAATCCATTAATGTCAAACCCTTCATAAGACATAACATTCGGTTTTGGTTTAAAGGCGAGGCATTTGATAGTTTCTGTAATATCATTTGGTGTTTGAGATAGTTGATGTAAGACTTTATCTTCAAACCACTTAGTAAAAGTCTTATTATGCTCTCTAGCAAGCCACATTGAACTTGCTCGAGGATGTTGTCTCTTTATGAAATTGGTATGTTCCTCGATATAAACACTCACTTCGTCCATATTGTGTAAAATATACAAGTGAGCTTGTTCCAACTGCTCACGGCTGATTACTTTCACCCGTGATCCCAAAATTCCTTTGCCCTCCTCAATATTCTTGTCATTATCAGGAGTGTCATTACCACTGAAAAAGTCATTGCAAAAATCCATAACCTCTCTCGCCACATAACCTTCAATAATACTCCCTTCAGGCCGATAACGGTTTCGAACATCACCTTTAAAAACGCTCATGTATCGTTCAAAGGGATACATCCAATGCAAGAAAACTGGTCCCAACATTTTCACTTCCCTAGTCAAGTGGACAACAAGATGTACCATGATATCAAAGAACGAAGGAGGGAAATACATCTCAAGCTGACATAGGGTAACAACCACTTCTCTTTGCAAATTATCGAGAGTATCAGGGTCAATAACTTTGCTGCATAGACTGTTGAAAAAGAAACAAAGTCTGGTAATTGCAAACCTTACATGCTTTGGCAATATAGATCGAATTGCCACGGGCAATATTTGTTGCATTAGAGTGTGACAATCATGAGATTTAAGACCTATCAACTTCAGATCTTTCATTGATACCAATCTACGGATGTTGGATGAGTAACCATGTGGCACCTTAACATTTACCAAGCATTCACAAAAAGTTTTCTTCTCCTTTCTAGACAACGTGTAACAAGCGGGAGGTAAGTATGTTCTTTTATTACCCATTTCACGTAATTCTGTTAATTCTGACCTTATTCCCATTTCACGTAGGTCCAGTCTGGATTTTATCCCATCTTTAGTCTTACCTGGTATATTTAATAGAGTACCAATGAAGCTATCACATACATTTTTCTCAACGTGCATTACATCGATACAATGCCTGACTGTCAAAGAACTCCAATAAGGAAGATCCCAAAATATTGACTTCTTCTTGAATGAAGAATTGTCACTCCGTGTGGCCATACTACATTGTGATTTCTTACCAAATTCATTGACAATGTCTTTTACTCTTTCATAAACAACATCCCCTGGTATAGGTTTAGGTGCACTCCGTTCATCATTCCATCCATTGAATGCTTTGCGCTTCCTACGATACGGATGGAATTTTGAAAGAAACCTTCGATGACCAAGATATACAGTCTTGCCGCCATGTTTTAGTCTTATTGAATCAGTGTTTTCTTCACATATAGGACACACTTTAGCTCCTTTGACACTATATCCAGACAAATTCCCATATGCTGGAAAGTCATTAATAGTGCAAAACAACATAGCGTGCAAACGAAATGTCTCTCTTGCTGAAGCATCATAGGTCATCACACCTTCAGCCCAAAGTTTCTTTAAGTCATCAATCAAAGGTTCAAGATAAACATCGATATCATTTCCGGGTTGTTTAGGGCCCGATATCAACAATGACAACATAACGTACTTATTTTTCATACACATCCAGGGAGGAAGATTGTATATAACAAGCATGACTGGCCAAGTGCTATGTTGGCTGCTCAATGTCCCGTACGGATTCATCCCATCTGTACAAAGCCCAAGTCTTAGATTCCTATCTTCTTCACCAAATTTAGGGTACAATAGATCAATCTTCTTCCACTGTGGGGAATCAGACGCATGTCGTAGGATCCCATCATTATTTTTCTTAACATCTGCATGCCACCTCAAATTCTTCGCATCTTTCGGATTTGCAAACAAGCGTTGAAACCGTGATATTATAGGTAGATACCACAACACCTTGGTAGGAGAACCAGTTTTGGACTCCCCCGAAGTCGTCAATTTATACCGTGACGCACCACATTTTGGACAATCTTTCAAATCTACATAGTCCTTTTGAAATAATACACAATCATTCGGGCATGCGTGTATCTTCTTGGCCTCCATTCCCATTGGGCACAACATTTTCTTTACCTGGTATGTTGAGATTGGAAGCTCGTTTCCTTCAGGAAGAATTTCTTTCAACAAAGTCAACAATGAAGTGAAGCTTTTGTCGCTCCATCTATTGTTAGCTTTCAACTTATACAATCTCAACACAGCTCTAAGCTTCGTAAACTTAGCACATCCTGTGTATAACGGTATCTCAGCATCATGCACAATGTTTGTAAAGATAGGAGGTGGATCAGTGTGCTCTACCCTACAACTATCCAGCATCGCATCAACGATGTCTGCTGGAACTGGTTCGTTCACATTTACGTCATCGGAGGCAATTTCTTCTTCCACCCAAGCACTGCTATCGACATCTACTGGTTTCGATTTTGAAATCTCTCCATGCCAGTGCCATTCTGTATAGCCTTGTACAATCCCGTTGCACATGACATGACTTTTGATTTCCTCACCAGTGTTGACTTTCAAGTTGTTACCGCAATGCCTACATGGACAGTAGAACCTATCTGTAAGTTTTTTCCTATGTTCCTCGGCAAATCTAATAAACTGATCAAGACCAGATATAAACTCTGGGGTGCAACGATTATGAATGGACATCCATGATCTATCCTTTCTATGATCAGAGAAAACAAGTATATATTAGGAAAACAAGTGATTGTTCATTCTAATTTATACCAATGTACAAGTAATATAAAAAACAATGATTGTTCACATTCTAGGACAACAAACACATTTGATGTCATTCTTATATATAATAAATGTGTACCACCTATCCCATCCTTGAACACCTAATCTCACTAGTAAGTGTATAATGTGTATTGGGTTTTCAAGAAAATTTCGGCAGCATTTCCCCGATGTTCTCTAAGTACATATGTACTTAGAGAACAAACGGGGAAATGCTACCAAAATTTTCTCGAAAACTCAATACACATTATACACTTACATCCTAAGTGAGATTAGGTGTTCAAGAACAGTCCCAAACCGGGGACTATCCAAGATTTACTCCTAATGAGTCAATCTTGGACGGGTTTCTAGGCCAACAAACACAATAATAGATATCTACAATGAAGCCGGACTCCATACAAACAGTATATAATTTAGTGATTGTTCATTCTAATTTATACCAATGTACAAGTAATATAAAAAACAATGATTGTTCACATTCTAGGCCTACAAACACATTTGATGTCATTCTTATATATAATAAATGTGTACCACCTATCCCATCCTTGAACACCTAATCTCACTAGTAAGTGTATAATGTGTATTGGGTTTTCAAGAAAATTTCGGCAGCATTTCCCCGCTGTTCTCTAAGTACATATGTACTTAGAGAACAAACGGGGAAATGCTACCAAAATTTTCTCGAAAACTCAATACACATTATACACTTACATCCTAAGTGAGATTAGGTGTTCAAGAACAGTCCCAAACCGGGGACTATCCAAGATTTACTCCTAATGAGTCAATCTTGGACGGGTTTCTAGGCCAACAAACACAATAATAGATATCTACAATGAAGCCAGACTCCATACAAACAGTATATAATTTAGTGATTGTTCATTCTAATTTATACCAATGTACAAGTAATATAAAAAACAATGATTGTTCATATTCTAGGCCTACAAACACATTTGATGTCATTCTTATATATAATAAATGTGTACCACCTATCCCATCCTTGAACACCTAATCTCACTAGTAAGTGTATAATGTGTATTGGGTTTTCAAGAAAATTTCGGCAGCATTTCCCCGCTGTTCTCTAAGTACATATGTACTTAGAGAACAAACGGGGAAATGCTACCAAAATTTTCTCGAAAACTCAATACACATTATACACTTACATCCTAAGTGAGATTAGGTGTTCAAGAACAGTCCCAAACCGGGGACTATCCAAGATTTACTCCTAATGAGTCAATCTTGGATGGGTTTCTAGGCCAATAAACACAATAATAGATATCTACAATGAAGCCGGACTCCATACAAACAGTACATAATTTAGTGATTGTTCATTCTAATTAGGGCAGAAGGAAGAAATAAATCTTCTTTAGGATACAATAGACCCTTATGGATGTATTTAGGGTCATAGGTACCATCATAGAATAAAAGGGGTACACTCTAGGATTTAAGATCACACTACATCATGAATTTTATACAAAATTACATGTATGTGTATATAAAAAATATATTTATAAGGAACTTCTATACATATCTAATCAACAAATCAGTAATTAACTAAGTATTCATCAATACTTACTATTAATCAGTATCTCTAATCATTAAAATCGGCAAGCAGATCAGTTATTGTAAATAACAAACTATGAATTGTTGAATTAAATTAATCACTAAAGAAATACTAACCAGTAGTATCAATCATTAATCACTGAAAGCACCAAGGAAATCAGTAAAACTAACCAGTGTTGTAGAAACAGGACGCCGGGCGTCAGCAGGAAGAAAGGAAGGAGCTAGGGCAGGCAGGTGGGCAAGCAGGAGGGCACCAGGCGTGGCGGTGGCACCAGTTCTCAGGCGTGGCGGCGGCGCAGCGGATGGAGCAGCAGGGCGGGCAGCAGGTGGCTGGAGCAGCAGGGCGGCGGCACAGGCGGTTAGAGCAGCAGGCGGTGGCGGCGGAGAAGAAACGCGTCGGAGAAGAAGGGCGCCGGAGAAGGGACGTCGGAGATGGAGCGCCGGAGAGAAGCGCCGGAGAAAACTAGCAGCAGCAGCACAAAATCGCCGGAGAAATCACCGCAACAGGGAAATAGGGTAGCAATGAAACAGAAGAAAGGGGAAGAGTCGGGCGATCGCGGGTTATAAGTTGTCAAATAGCGTCGGTTGTTTACAACAACCGACGCCTAAACATCTTTAGCGTCGGTTGTTTGAAAAAACTGACGTCCAATTGGACGATATTTTCATGAAATTATTTGGCGGGAACCACTTTCAGCGTCAGTTATACAAGGATAACTGACGCTAACAGTGACACTTTTTGCGCAAATTTTCATCGCACATAGGCATCGATTTCTACGTATATAACCGACGCTGAAAATGACACTATTTTTTTTGATCGAAATATGGATTTCGCGGGCGACTTTACGCGTCAGTTTGTTATAAACAACCGACGCTTAATACAAAGCGGTACCCGTGTCTAGCTGGTCTTCGAATATAGACGTCGGGTTGCTTGAACAACTGACGCCTTAAATGTTAGGCGTCGGTTTTCCTTAATAACCGACGCCCAGAAAAGTGACACTGAATGCTATTTCTGTAGTAGTGAGGATGTAGATCTTGATGTAATAGTTATGTTCTTATGATGTTTTCCATGATAAGTTTTAATTAACCCGTGTTTTTGATAATATGTGATTTATTGTGGTTCCGCACATTTTCGCGTGCCATCTCATTGTCTGTTTGATGGTGGGATGTCACAGTTACACTTTCTTAGAATTGAAACATGTAAAACATCATGCAACTCCATCAAGATTGGCATAAGTCATAACATGTAGCCTACTTTACCAACAGGATCGCTGATAGGATCATAACCATAGAACTAGGATCCATCTATCTCTTCTTCCCAAAACCCTTCCAAGGTGAGACTTTCAAATACACAATGTCTTCAACCTTAAAATCTAGCAGCCTTCTATAGTTATCTGCAAAATATTTGTTCCAAACATGCATTGTAATGAACTATTTCTTGATAGCCATTATCTTCTTTGTTGTTTGCTACACAAACTCAAGTCCTAAAAGATTTTTTTTACTTGCCTCATTCCAATAAAGAGACAACTTAGAATGCCTATCTTACAAAGACATCATAGTGCCATGTCGATACTCCTGGGTCAATTATTGTTGTAGGTAAACTTCATCAAACTCAAGTATATATCACAACTACCATGAAACTAGAGCACACATTCTCTTAAAATATTTTCAACATCTGAATAGTCCTTTCTAACTAACCATCAATTTGTGGGTGAAAAGTTGTACTAAACATCAAGGAGTTCCTAGAGCTTCATGTAGACGATTAAAAATTCTATTCATAAATTGTGAACCTCTATTTAATATTATGTTTTCTAGTATTCATGTAGAGAAACTATATCATCAACATAAATTTGTGCCAAATTCTTAGCAACGAAGGTGGTTTTGACTGTATGAATTGAGATAACTTTGTTAAGCTGAAAAAACTACCCATATATAATTATACAATTTGGTTGTCTTAGTAAGAGAAACCACAAATTCCATGTGACATGATCCAATTTCTACTTAGGATTTTGAAACAATTGTAAAATTCATGCACATTTTTTATGCTCTGACATGACCTGCTGACAAAACAAACACTTTTCCACAAACTCTACAATGTCACTCTTCATCCCTAGCCATCGATACAAATCCTTCTAATTATAGTACATGTTGTACTACCAAGATGAATAGCTTGCATGATAAGCTGTCTATAAGAACTGATAATCTAAGTAAGCTCCAAACTTTTATTGATGGCTTTATCTTCTCCCACTACAACATTGACTCTACCTTCTTTTCATATGCACATGACCCCTACCCCCAGATTGCAGAAAAGTAAAGGACACCTTGGTTAATAAAAACTTACATTTGATATATCTCATGCTTCCTCAACAACTCTAAAGCCATACAGATATGTTTCTTAAGAGGAATCTTTTCTTGGAGTGGATCAAGATGACATCTATGAACACTACCATGAACATTTCTACATATTGCATGAAACCATGTTCATCGGATGCATAAAAGTTGCAGCTACATTTTTGTCTCAAATGGAATAAACAAAAACTCATAATGACCATACCTCATCCTAAAATTAATCTTAGGTAAGTAATCTTCCTAAACCCTTAATTGATGACATCTTGATCTTAAATCTATTTTTAAATATATTGTACTTCCCTTCAACTGATCAAACATTTCATCTATCCTTGGAAATGGATACATGGCCTTTATTTTCACCTTGTCCCACTTATCATAGTGTATGAACAATGACATAGACCCTTTCGTATTCAAAAAGAACTTTGGAGCACCCTAGGGGGACTTTCTTGACTGTATGAATCACATGCCCAACAACTATTGAAGACGTGCCTATAACTCCTTCATATCTACTGCTATTGTCCTATATTTTTCTTGTTCTATTGTCTGCATACCATGTGTCAATTGTTCTCAAAATTAAATTCTTAAGAAGGTGGTTAATTAAGAAACTCTTGAGAAAAACATCCAAAGACTCACACACCATTAGAATGTCCTATATCCTGAGACTCTTTGAATTGGTATCTACACCATGTGCAAAGAAAATTTTACATCCTTCTCTCATCATCTTCTGTAATATAACTTTGACAATATGCATGTAGAAAGGACGTTCCTATACACTTGGAAAGAGAAAGAGACATCACCCTCCTTAAACAACACAATGTTGGAGCCACATAAAAAACAACCATTTACCTTTCTATGATTTTCATTCTTAGGATTTCATCAAACCGATGCATGTCAAGTGACATGATATTCACTCAAAAAATTTGTGCCTCAAGAAACTAAGGAAACAAAATGGAAACACCTTCCATAAAATAGTGGAACTAACCAAAGAAGTTTCTAACAAAAGTTATCCAGATCTACTTCTAACAGGTAAGTTACATAGGAATATCCCATTAGTTGATAAATGAGCGTGTCACACCTAATTCAACTAGAATATATACATAATAGACTTATTTATGTCAATTGAAAAGGTTTCATCTAACTTTTCATGACTCATGGGTTGATTACTCCTTATGGACAAGTCATGTTATACATTCATGACATTTCCACTAGATGACTACAAACTTGAATTTTGCTAAATAATCTTATTGATCCTACCTATGAAGACTAGTATTTCCCACTTCTAGAGCCATTTGTAATACTACGAATCTTTTTGACACTAAATTTATTATTTTTTCTCAACTTGGTACAATGTGGGCAAAACATATTCACCTACCAAACCAACCACACTGTGTTGTATAAAAATTGCATAGACCAGAGTGGTTGTTGTTGCAGATCCTATACATTCTTTCATATGGTGACCTGGATGGTCATGTCATTGACATAAAATCATAATTTTTCTCCCTCGAGAGAAGGAATCCTCGGTCACTTTCCTTACAAAGTGACCACTTTGACTATGTATGTTCCCTTGGACTTGACATTACTTACCATTGATGTGACTTTTGATGTTGTTGTTGTGGTGGTGAAATATACCTCAAAGTTTGTTCCCTTGGACTTGACATTACTTACCATTGATGTGACTTTTGATGTTGTTGTTGTGGTGGTGAAATATACCTCAAAGTTGTATAACTAACTGCCTCTTTGTTGTAGGTGGAGTTGATAGCTTCCTTGATTCAGCATGATGATGCACCACCATCCTCCATTCAATCCTCCGGACTACCACCACTAAAAGTGGGAATATCACATGACTACATAGTAAGACATCAACTATGACAACTCCACATTTATACACTTCTCAAATGGTCTAATAGTTTCCTCCTCTATGGCATCTAAGTGAGGACGAAACCTTAAAAACACCATGAATTGTGCTCATGGTCATTAACTAACAATTTTCCTCTGGTGAGGTGTTCAAAATGTTTCATCTTTTCATCTTGTGGTGATTAACAAAATTACCCACCCTAAAACTCATAAAATACAACCCAGTTAATTTGTATCCTAGCCTCTTCTCCTCCATCATGACCCACTAAATGACAATACTACCCTTCATAAGGTACATAGCATGCTTGATCTTAGCCTCTACTAAATGTAAGATCTAAGGCATCCTCTACTAAATCCAAGATCTAAGGCATTCTCTTGTTGTGTCAACCAAAGATCCATATTTTTAGGATCAAACATCTCACGCACAATGTGTCACCCTTCTTCTTCAATCATTAGAAAGAATCAACATTGTTTGTTGTACCATAGGTGGAGGGATTGGTACCTCATTGGCCATGTGCTCTATGGTAGACATGAGATTCCCAAACATAGCTTGGGATGTCGGGTCGAGTGTTGATGTAGGGTTTAGGGGAGGTGGTATAGGTTGTGTGGGTCCTACCACAGGTACTCTATGATTTGAGACCCTCTACTTATCCCCATTCATTCTTTGAACAGAACAACTTTATAAATGCTATTCATAAAATTCAACCATATATAGATAGCCATCAGAAGTGATTAATATACAAAGAACACATAAGAGAACAAATGACATTCTATGTCCTTATAACTCTAGAAATCTAGGATCATATACTACATATATGACATGAAAACCCCAAGATACCACTCTAAAGAGAAATTAATCAAAATAAAATTTCCAATGATAATAATCTACACCAATAATATGAAGATAAGAAAATACATAACACTAAACTCCAACCAAAATTCCACAAATATACACAAAAATGTCATCATTTTCATTCATGAACATGTACTTGTACATTCTTATTATTAATGACCATTTCCACAACCTATATAAAAAATTGTGTTTATCAAAGTTCATAACATGGCAATATCATGTAAGACAAAAATGAAGTCATAGATACATAGCGATCTAAATCACCCTACCCAGACCCAAGAGTACATGGACACCTATAGACATCTTCGACATGCTATATACCAACATATGGATACTATTGATCATCTAAAGGAGGATCTTTGGGTACAAGTTTCCATACCTAAACATATGTGAAGAAACATGAGAATGGAACTCATGTCCCAACAATATGATATTGAAACTATAAGGCTTTATAAGCATACAAGACTACTATTACCATCATAATAAAGATAGATCAATAAGTAAATAGTACATACGGTATAATAAGAAGTAGGGGCAATATAAGAAATATTTGCATGGTGTGTATGATAACAAAAGAATCATAATATGTATCAGTAAGACACTAAAATATATATAGATACATGACTTAGAAGCTTATTCTATTATTAAAGCTTAGTTAGTTTGAGGCGTACTTTTTAAACCACTAGCTAGTGATGTCAAAGTTCTCTATCCTTCTGTATAAGATCTTATTATTATTAGTATCTCTAAGAACTTGTCACACCTATGTTGTGGTGAGTATGACTAGTAAGGGACCTACATAAGAAATTAGATCCACTCAGGCCACAACCCTACTACATGGGTATAAACACCAACATCATGTCATGATCTCACACATCTCATTTATATTGTCATATATGAGAAAAGATATAGCCTCAAATGCACACATATATATTATATGTATTGAGGTATCCGGAAAATCAACCCTTAGTTACTCGTTCGCACTCGATAGTATATGACTCTGAGTTCCTTTTAAAAAATCAAGATTTCTATTAGGTTAACCATTCCACTATCACGACATTCGGACAGTGGGATAGTTCCATGTTCATAAGATGATACATGATTTTAGACTTCACTTGATTACTTTGGCCTTTGTCTTACAAGAAACCATGGTACAAAAATATAAATGAAGTTAATCTATAAGATAAATCAAGCGTAATAAACCTTAGAATCTTTAAAAAGTATGCAATGTGTATTGAAGTGTACATATTTATATCAAAACGTATTTTCCACAATAAAAATATCGAGTTTCATAAACATTCAAACTTTACAATAAAGGGTATGCATCTCTTCATATTTATGCAATAAATAATAGTGCCAAGTTTAATTTATAGGTTACCTAACATGACAAATATATAATAAGAGAAATATAATGTATAGAATTTTATTTTTAAAAAATAATCATATACTTAGCACTATAATGGCTAGGAAAACTTAGTATATTTTTATATTGTTCAATGTAACAAAAAGGAAGGTGGGAAAATTTAGATTTTCACATCATGTACAAAAAGCATCCCATAAAGATACCATCTATAAGAATGAACATGTATATTATAAAAAATCAACATTATAGAATAAAAAGGCTAATCATTTCTTCTTTAGATCGACATGCAAGAAATACAGAGGTCAGGAATCTTGAAGATAATCATTGTTCTACCCATATAGTTCTAAATATCATATTTGTTGGCAGATTTAACATGGACTCAACATTATTATGGGTTTGTATGTAGACTTCATAAGAGAGGAATACAAAGAGGTGCCATTTCACTCCCCTTTTGTGAAGATCATGACTTCCATGAAGTAAGGGAATAATACAATCTCTAAATACCACTAAACAATTCACCAACAGCTCACCAATGCTCCTCTTAGCAAGGTCTATATCCAAATAGGCCAAAGAGGATAGAAAGGAGATAACTATATCTTGTAGAATCTATTCCCACTATGATTGACCAAGAACCATGGACAAGGAAGGTGGATGGTAGATAAAGTTCGAAATCTATGAGAAGAGGTATAGATATTAAATGTTATAGGGTCAAAATGATGATGTTTAGTATTAAATCCCCCAAAGCAAGCTAGATCACCACCATCCACACACATGAACGACTTACGTATTTGGCATCAAACTCTAAAAATTGAAACAACATTTCAATATCTCGTGGGTTGTAAATGAGCCCTAGGAATGTGGGTATGGATTTATTGGGCATGGAAGGTGGAAAGTCCAAAACATTTCATAAATAGGCCCATCAGGTTTAAAAATGACCCGAAAAATTATGTTGACCCACTCAGTAAATGCATCAACCCACTTGCAAATCTCACTGACCCACTCACATCGACTAATTTAGAAATCACAATGACCAAAAACATCCATCAACCCGGATGTCCCATTGAACCATGCAAAAAACGCATTCACAAATGTAGAAAATGCATTGACCAAAGCTTAAATTGCATTAATTGATGCAAGTGCAATAAGATAGAGCATTATGGAAAAAAATATTTGAGTACACTATTTTCCCATCATTTGTAAAAAAATATGTGCACCATATGATGTATTACAATTATATATTTTACTTGATTATGAAATAAATCCAATTGATTCAATAAATAAATTAATTAATGAAACAAAGTGTGATTTATGTTAAGTTAGTGTTAAGCTAAGGATGGGGCCTTAGACTTCAGATGTCTTTGAATAAAAAAAATCATGTTTATCCCAATATACATGAAGGTCAAGATGTGTTTATAAAGGATGTGATGTATCTTCCACATATCTATAAGAATCATGACATAAAAATGAGAAGGGAGAATATTGAATGAAGAGAACTAGATTGCAGATAGATTTTTCCATCACGTCGCCAGATTGGGAAGAAATCCAAACACTTCTCTTGACTTCCTCCTTTTTACTCTCTTTCTCTTATGTCTCTTTCTCCATCTTCTCCTAGACGAGTCAAAGGTTGAGCTACTAATCCCATATGTTGTGAGGAATATTTGAAACTAAAATTGGGAATATAGTTTTCTACTATCCATATTTGTACTTAGAATTAGTTTGACATGATGTTTTTGAGAATTACATGTTGTCCAACCTATAAACAAAAATTAGAATTTCCAAAAATAACATTATGGCACAGTTCTTCATGGGAAAAACACGTCATGTGAATGATTTTATAGTGTGGTAACATTGGTTGACATGGTAATTGTGAAAATGTGCATGTCGTGTTATTTTCATTTGGTGCTAGTACAAATAGTGGGGATGTTCTTGATATGAGACTCATCATGTCAAAATATTGGCATGCTTTGTTACCTAGTAAATTTCTCCTTATTGAAATATTGTGGTTGCACACCATGGTGTCTTTTTCTGGACATAATATCTCTTTAGTCTGATGGATTACATTTTCATTGACAATCAACATGGTGTGTATACATATTTATGAACTATGAGACACTAGTTTTGTGCATTTCTCCTTATTTTCTTCATTATTTCAACTTCATCTTTGTGTGGGTTTGTTACTTGGAATATAGATCTCTTTAAGACATTTCTGTAAGAAGTAAAAATGATAAATGTACATGAATTACAAGTCAACTCACACATAATCATGATGAAATGATGTGATAAATATATGTATCAAAACAAGTGAGAAGGAATTGTTGAAATGGCACTTGTTGTCACTCTAGTTTCATCGAATACAAGGAAACGGGCACATCTAATTTATCAACTAAATTTTTTAATAATGTTTGAGATACATAATCCTACCAAAAATAATTTGAAAAGTTTTATTTATTGTTATAGTGATATAGCCATTTACAAATAAATTAGCAATACCAAATTTGATAGTCCCATTTTTATCAAAATCATGGTATACCTACTTGATTGGTTTGTTGATTTTTTCTTAGATTTGTTCAGCATTTCCATCTATATTTCATCATGTTTTTATGGTTGGATTGTATGAAGGTAAAATGCATTATGAACTTGGAATAGCATCAAATCAAGACTATTTATTAGGTGTGGTAGTAATCTATCCCAACATCTGAACCTAAATAGAGTTGAGCTAACTAATAGTCTCAAACAAATATAGCCATATGTATTCATACGACTCAAAGAAAGTTGGATTTTAATGTCCTTAACATTATATTGAATCCAACTAGATCTAGTAACTTTTTGCACTTTTGATGGTCATTTTTTTAATAATATACCATGCTTTCACACATAATAATTTTGAAGTAATTCTATGTCCATAAAAATTTTAGGATCCTCAAACCCTAGATACCCTATAAGAAAATTTATATGTTTGGCTTGACTTGGTTCAGATCTATACATTTCTAGGTTCTCAATTGACAAATTGTACAAAATCCAACAGAACCTTATTACTTTATTAAAAGGTTGCAAGGGGTTAACCCATGGGTAAAGTAAGTGTTTTATTTAGGATCTTATATGAATATTAGATTCCTCATCTTGTTGGTCATCATGCATATTCACACTGTGGGGTTTTATACAACTTGTGTCAGTTATAATCTTATTCAAGAATTGGCCTCTAACTAGACCAATAGCATGCATATAGTGCCAAATTAGAACAAGGGTGTACTTTGGTAAATAGAAGCTCTCCGTGTTTTATCTACCTAGGTTGACTCTAGAGGTTCATTGACTAATGAACTCATTTTGTATTATTATAATTATTATTATGAGTGATTATATTGTTATCCCATTGAGTTGGTCCTCATGTTGAAAGTAAACCACCATAACCCTAGCAGTTATGTTCAAGTCTCAACTATACCTTTCTGTGTACTACATTCACATAACAATTATCCTCATACACCCACATAAAGAATCCTTGTTATGTATAGAACAACAATAATATAATATGTAATCTTGAATATATTTAAAGTTCTAGGGAGACAATATGTGCTCGTTGTTAAAAAGGACATGTCTCCTAACTAATTTGTGTAAACAATTTTTTATTACACTTTTTTGGTTATCTATACTAAGTTTATTTAAATTCACATAAAGACTGTTATTTTATTCATGAAGGAGACTTAATAGTAGAAACACAACAAGTCATGAGAGGTCCAAAAATACTAGAATTTCTTATGATATGACATAAAATAATTTGAATGAACCTTAATGATCCACTTCGTGATCCAAAATATCAATATACATTCTATAACTTATTTCTTCAGCTCAACATATACTTCTACAAAAATAAATGAATGTCATGATATGATACAATTTGATATTTAGGAATTAAGGTATATAGTTTATTATATTATATGGGTCTAATTGTCTTGGCTCATTAGGGTTAAGTTCTGCTTCCTTGTATTTGCATTTTTTTCCTCTACATAGGAGAAGAGTGTGTCATATATCAATAAAGAAAATGTCTCATTAGCCTCCCATATTATTCCACATGGTACCGAGCATTGATCATGATCATAGGGAGAAAAATAGAGAGCATTTGTCTACGGTCGGTCTCTGTCTCTTCTTGACTTGGACGCTCAATCATCATTCTGACCTTCATCGTCCTCTCCTTTCTTCTGTCTTTGTCATAAAGTTTCCCTATGTTTATGCTCCTCATAGAGGCCATCACCAACATTTATCTATTCTCCCTTGAGTCATATCTAGTCATTGCTTCACTGCATCTTATTTACCTCTCTATCTATTTTTCAATCAATGTATCACTTCCCCTTCTTGTTTCCCTTTCCCACCTTCCAATGCCATCATGTATATATCTACGAGTATTTGCATCAATCATATGCTTGTTTGTAGAATACAACTGATCCTTCTCTAGCATTAAAATAAAAAATGATAAATGCACTATTATTCATGACTCCAACATTGTAAACTATGTTGTGGTACTTAATTTTACGGGTGAAGAGTGTGTATATTGTTGGTTTTCTACCTCTACTTACGTTGCATATGTTTCACAGCTCAAGAGTCCTAACAAGACAAACATATGTCCCCTTTCTCTTGTGTTAGAGGATGATGACAATAATAGGAGAATAGGGGGGAGTCTCTCAAGACACACTCAATGAAGAACCATTACAGTTGCACCCCATATATCCTTCGGTGGAAAAGTCTTTATAAAAATGATCTTTGCTTGTTGGTTTTATGAGGAGGTGTTGGCAAAGGTGGAAGATTCATTGGCAACTAAGACACCTCTATTATGCAACTCCAATACTTCCTACCTAACTCAGTTATTGACAAGGCTTCTAGCAAGTTTAAGAAGACCCACTTCTATGAAGAGTGGCTTCTTTTTTACTCGCTAACCCTGCAACATAGTGGTGCATGAAACCCCTACACTTCCTTCTACCAACATGCAACTCATCATTGAGTTCCTCCTCCCTCAGGACACCACAACCACCAACTTCTCCCTCATGTCTCACATGTGCTTACCTCTATTTCTAATAGGATACTAGTCAAATCCAAATTTATAATCTAGTCCACATCACACAAAGATCCATTTATTTTTCTATCTGAATCTATCTAATAGAGTCATCTAGCACATTAACTCATGTTATCGGTTATATCTGTGACATATTGTAAAACATAAGACTTTGTACTAGTTTATAAATCACCAAAAAAAGAGTCACCATACTAGTTTTTCTTCATCTCTTTTGACAATTGTATTCCACATACCACCCCTCATATGAGCATACCTTTCCACGTGCAAG
This sequence comes from Alisma plantago-aquatica, assembly GCA_963693085.1. Classification (NCBI taxonomy): domain Eukaryota; kingdom Viridiplantae; phylum Streptophyta; class Magnoliopsida; order Alismatales; family Alismataceae; genus Alisma; species Alisma plantago-aquatica. The sequence continues at coordinate 247,242,966 of OY856414.1, read as the reverse complement.
GGTATTGTCTCTTTTCCACACAAACTACTCATTCACTTTGTATTCAATGTGTCGAGGGGGATATAGAGGACAAAGAGAGTATTAGGATGAAGATAGAGAATGGATGTTACAGGGAATAAGAGGAAAAAGGTATGAGTGATATGCTATGTATCTACTGCATCATTGGTGTATCTATTTGCCAATGACACAGTTCTATATGCACATAGATTGGATATTTGCACTTCCCTTATTCCATTTGGCTTCCAATTTCATGGAAGCTCAAGGATCTCAGTTCACACATTGTGACATATAATGTTCAATACCAACCTCTTGTTCACTTTGGTGGTAGCATGGGATGATATTGATGCATCTCATAATATAAATAGTTACTTTTGAGATCTTGTCAGTATCAATAGTACAAAATTCTCCACCTATAAGCTATATATTTGTCTAGATATTATCTTCATAGAGCTATTTATTCATGTCTTCTCAAATTTTCATCTTATGTTCCTCAAGTGAATATTCAGTTCTTCTAGTGATCTATTTGGTATTCCTTGATGGTGTCTTTCATTCCCTTCAAGCACCCAACAATCCGAGACTTTAGACGGATCTAGTTTGATAGATATCTCCACCTCATCATATATGAGTTTGAAGGTATCTCTACTTCTACATTGTTGGATTTGTTGAGTGTACTTTTCCTAACACACAATCATTTTTGGTGAAGATAGCATCGTCATGGTGTTTTGACCATCTGCTCTAGATTAGTGGGATGTTTTTCATTCCATATGCACTTCAAAAGATTCTCCGAAGCTCAAGTATTTCCAACCTACAAAATGTAACTTTAAATGATGCATTATCAGACCATTTTTAGAGAGTCATATATAAGGCAGAGTGAAAATATTGTATGGGGAGTGACATTTTTATTTCCTATTTATTGTTTCCTCTAATTGAGTCATGTGAGTTCAAGTTGGATATTTGTTTCACTCATACTTCAGCTAGAGGGGTGTGGGAGAGTAATTGTTTGTTTATCATTCTATATGGGCATAATTTTCATGGCCTATTAGCGTTAACAAACATATAGACAAAAATTACCTTTATTATTAATCAAATCATTTACAAGATATTCTATTATAATCATCATATTATTGTCTTTGTGGACATACATAGAAAAAGACTCTGACTTGCACTTAGAGACAATCACCCATGCACTTAATCCCAGGTGATCTAACATGACCTTCATGTTTCTGCTATTAAAGTGCTATTATCAAGGGGTCAACAATATTAAATTTTGGTTGGTACTCTAAAAATCTTCACATCTTCTCATAGTATGATCTCTCATATGAGATGGAACTTTCATTGTTTGTTCTTGGAACTCTGATTCGATCTGGGTTCCTTAGCTTGTGGAATAGCTCCATTGTTGTCACAATATTATTGTACTGCATCACTGATGTTTGGAACCACCCCAAATTTACTAATGAACTTCTTGATCCAAACATATTTGTTTTTTGGGTTGGAGGTAACAATATACTCAGCCTCGATTGTAGAATAAACAATTGTTTCTTGTTTGGAATTGTTCCAGTTGAAAGCTCCATTTTTGAGTCAAAACACAAATCTGAATTGCAGTCTATAGTCATCTTTGCCTGTTCGGAAGCTTGCATCAGTGTAACGTTCTACCACCAACTCTTCCTCTCCTCTGTAGATAAGGAACTGATGCTTAGTTCTTCTCAAGTACTTAAGGATGTTCCTAATGACATTCTAGTGGGCTTCAATGGGATGTGACTGATATATACTCGTCATGCTTAAGGCATATGAGACATCGGGATGAGTACATAACATTATGTACATGATAGATGCAATTGTGGAGGCATATGGAACCTTACTCATGTGTTCCCTTTCTTCACAAGAATTGGTACATTGAGCTCTAAAGGCAATAACACCATGAGACATGGACAGGTTTCCTCTCTTTGAGTTCTCCATGCAGAACCTCTTCAACACTTTGTCAATGTATGTGCTTTGGCTTAGGCCAAGAAGCCTTCTAGATCCATATCAATAGATCTTCATTCCTAATATATCATATGCTTCACCTAAGTCCTTCATAGAGAATGTATTTCCTAGCTAGGTTTTTACCATTTGTAAGGTATGGATGTCATTCCCCATCAATAGTATGCCATCTACATAAAATATGAGGCATACAATCATGCTCCCACTAACCATCTTGTAAACACATGGTTCATCTTCATTTTGACTAATGCCAAACTCTTTTATTGCTTCATCAAATTTTAGATTCAAGATCTAAGATACTTACTTCCATCCATAGACTGATCGTCGTAGCTTACAAACTTTATTTGCATCCTCTGAATTTATAAAACCCACGGGTTGTGTCATGTACACATTCTCAAGTAGATTCCTGTTATGGAATGTGGTTTTCACATCCATCTACAAAATATCATAGTCTTGATAAGCTATAATGGCAAGCATAATCCTAATGGACTTAGCCATGACAACTAGATAAAATCATTTGTCATCATCAACACCTTAACTTGTCTGAAACCCTTTACAAGTAATCATCCTTTGTAAGTTTGTACATTACCATCCATGCCAGTCTTCTTCTTGAAGACCCACTTGCACCCCGTGGGTTTTACCCATTAAGGTGGATCTACCAAGGTCCATACCTTATTGGTGTACATAGATTCCATCTCAGATCTCATGGCCTCAAACCATTTCTTAGACTCTGGTCCCTTAATGACTTCTAGATTGGTTGTTGGTTCATCATCAATGACCAACTCATTGCCTTCTTAAGTCACAAGATAACCAAATCTTTCAGGATCAAGTTGTGTCCTACTAGATCTGGGAGGTTCCATTTCATGTGTAGAATGTGAGATTCCACTAGATTCTGTGACTCTCTAGGTTCCTCGTACCTGTATTGGTTCAATGATTTCTTGTTGGTCTGGAATCTCTTTGAGTTTTACTTTCCTCCCATTGATTCCTTTGGAAATGAATTCCATTTCTGGGAGTACTACATCCCTAGCAACAAATGCTTTGTTGTCACATGGAGTAGAGAAGTAGCATCCTTTGGTTTCCTTAGTATATCCAACAAAATAACATTTATTCAATTTAGGGCCAAGCTTTTCGAGAAAGTGCTTTTTCACATAAGCTTCACATCCCCTAATCTTCATAAAAGACACATGGAGACACTTCCCATGTCATATCTCATATAGTGTATTTTGTACTAATTTAGATGGTGCACATATTAGTTTAAACATTGCGGTTTCTGGAGAATATCCCAAAAAGGATATCAAAAGAGTAGCAAAACTCATCATTGGCCGCACCACAACTAGAAATGTATTGTTCCTTCTTTCTGATACACAGTTAAAATGTGGTGTTCTAGGTGGAGTCCATTGTGATACAATACCAAAGTCTTGCAGAAGGTCCTCAAACTCCTAGATTAAGCACTCTCCACCTCAATCAGAATGAAGTACTTTAATACCACATTCTTTATATGAAAGTCAAATCCATTCTTTTCCATACAAAATACAGAAATAATGTTTCTATTAATGGCATGTACAAAATCACAATTCTCTAACTGTACTACAAGCCCTGTGGTGACAAATGGTAGGTTCCAACTATAGTGGCAACAACTCATGATCCATTCACAACTCATAGTTCAACTTTGCCCTTTCTTAAAGACTTACTTCTTTTTAGATACTACCTATTCGAACATATGTGAGATTTACATCTGGTATCTAGTACCCAAGATGATGAAGTCGATATATTTATCTCAATTTGAAGTGGAGATCTCTATCCCCTACTTCTTCTTTGTCAGCTCCTCCATGTAGTGAGGGCAATTTCTTTTCTATTGTCCAGGTCAGTGATAGTGGTGACAATTTCCTCCCTTGGTCACCCCTCCCTTTGCTTTGAGTGTGAAATACTTGGGCTTCTAAACAACTTTAGAACTCTTCTTACCTTTTCCTTTTCCCTTAGACTTCCCCTTTCCTTTGTTGATCATCATCACAAATTTGGATTCATCCATCTTCAATTGTGCTTCAACTGTTCTCAACATGCCAAGTAATTCTAACAAGGGCTTGTCAACATTGTTCATGTTGTAGTTCATGACAAAATGGTTGTATGATTCTAGTAGTGATTGTAGAATCACATTTGTGGCCAACTCTAGACCCAAGGGAAATCCCAGTCTAGCAAGGTTCTCCACATACCCAATCAGATTGAGCACATGGGGACCCTATTGGATCTCCTGCTACTATGTTGCACTTGAACAATGCCTTAGAGACATCATATCTCTCTTGTCTTGACTGATATTGATACATATTTCTTAAGATGTGTTACCAACTCAATAACATCCATCTTCTCATGTTGTTTCTATAACTCATAGTTCACTGAGTATAGCATCAGACACATGAAATCTACAACATCTTTAGAGTGCTTCATGTAAGCATCCCTGTCAGCCTTAGGCTCAGTGGGAGAAAATTTATCTGGCTGTACTGTCTCTAGAACATAGAGCTTGTGCTCTTGTGTAAGAACGATTCTCAACATCCCGAATCAGTCATGGAAATTATTATCATTCAAACTTGTCCTTCTCAAGTACTGATCCTAAGAAAAATGTGTTATCGATTGCCATTTGTTCCTACAAGAAAATTTTGCAATTCTTCTAAACACTTTGGATTTGATTTGAATAAAATTTGATTATATGAATTAGGCCTTTAATTAATTATCTCTCCTACTATTTTGCTCAAATTCATAGTCCTCACATATCAATTTGGAAGATTACAGTGTATAACCTTCTAGTGAGCCAAGATCTCACATAATTAAGTTATTACATGGCCAATGCCAACATCCATAAGCAATTAATAAGGTAGGCAATATTTTCCAATTACATCTCATGCAATTCTTAGATAGATGGTATGAGAAACACCTTATAGTAGTCAATTTGCATGCTTCTAGGCACTTCATCTCATTAAGGTCACCTAGTTAAGTCTGACCCAAAAGCCAACACGATAGTTAATGCATCCTTCTTGGCAGACCCACAAAACTACCATCCCACTTCCACTAGATAGAAAACGCACCACACTTGGCATGACCACGCTTAGCTGATGAAGCTTTTCATGTGTTTTGCTAATGGAAAGCATATAATAGTTAACATTTTAATCGAGGTATATTATATCTATATAAATACATATACATATCTAATAATCACATACTTATAGTACATATCATATATCCATATCCTCAAATGAAAAACATGCAATTAGAAATATATGTGCGACGGTTATGGCCACACTAATGTAATTCTTTAGAGCCACAAGGAATTACTACCACCTAAGGTCCACATCATATGTAGCCACATGTTATTGAAGAAGATCTATGTTGGAATCAGTCCGAGTCAATCAACTCAACCCTTGAGCCAATCAATTCGCCTCCTGTTCAGTCGGTTGGTCTCTTGGATTGGTCGACTAGTCTCCATTTCAAGAGATTCCTGGACTTCTTCAGTCGGTCAATTAGGCAACCAACTGATTGATCGTCTCCTCCTAACATTTTTCCTACTTGATCCTCCAATTGATCAGTTCAACTTTTGAGTCAGTCGGTTTGTCTGGTGCTAAACACCTTCTTTTTCTAAAATAAGAAATAAAACTATCTCATTTCTATTTAACTTATTACATTATAATCGGGAAACCTTAAGTTATATTCGAGGTGAGCATAGGAAGAAAAACATTAACACTTCTACATATGGAAAAAGAGAGAGATGCTCGGTATGCAAACCAAATTTTAAAAAGGAAAGAATAAACCATTCAACCAAGAACACATATCCAGAGGTATTGGCCATAACTACGCTTTACATCCACCATCAAAATATTTTAAGATGCGTATAAATTGCATTTATATATCTTATATATATTTATTGGTATCATATATGGTATTTAATTTAATGTGCATATTAATCATTTTAAATATTCACATTGTATACTATAAAATAAATGATAAAAAAATCCAATCACATAGATTTAAATATCAAAACAAAGTAAATTGATGGTGCTTTGATACCACTATAGGGAAATAAGGCGACAAAGATGGCAGAAAAAACAAAATAATTTCTTGCCATATTCCCATTAACTAATGGATTGCATCAACAACTATGGATTGGAAAGGAAGGTTGCAAGGCATATATCTAATCTTGGAGAAAATCCAACAACTATCCTTGTAGTGATGTGCTTCTTTCGCAGCAACATCTAGACATTTGTTGGTGATGGCCTCCTTGGTGTAGCACCACAAATGATGGTTGACAATGTCCTTCTAGCGGGTGGCAATGGCCTCGTCACCTCTACATAGTCCATGCAGACCACCTAAACTCATGTCATTCTTTTAGAACTAAGGGGAAGGAGTAGTCCCTTCATTGTCAATGTGCGAATGTTGACTAGGCTTCCTTGTGGTCTATCCCTTGTTGTCTCTCCCTTCGATGAATAAAACTTGTTTGGGTTCTCACGTGACCACAACCATGAGAAGACAACAATTATTAGATTTTATTATTGTGTCTTTTGAAAGCCTTCACTACCCCTCTATTTATAGGAAGGCCAGGGTCAGGGTTTCCAGATCATGTGGGCGTCGGAGAGATGAAATTTTAGGAATTTCCAGAACTTGCAAACCTCAAACTACTTAGTTCACTATTGAACTGGTCAGTTCACATGTGACAATCAGTTCAACACTTGAATTGATCGATTTACTATGTTTCCTATTCACAACTACATTCACTTTTAATATTTGATTAAAGCACATCATGACGTTAGCATCAATTCTAGATCCAGTTTGATGGATCTCACAATCGATCAGTTCACAACTTGAATCAGTTGATTCATACATCTGAACCGGTTGGTTCACTAGCTGAACTGGTCGTTTCAAATTTCTAATAGCCAATCTTGTTTAAATTGAATATCTGACACTTGAGTAATGAAGTTTAAACCATATTCATGAGAAAACTCCTATTCTAGGTAAATCCTATGTGTGTGACCCTATAGGTCCCAAGTTACATTGACAGTGAATGTTTATAACTAATTTATGACATCCCAAGCAATGAGAGGTACATAGCAACACATCATTTCTACCCAAGTAATTAGAAAGTTGGAGAACAACTTCAACCTACAAATTTTTATAAGTGATATAGTGATTGTATAGTTCTTTTGTCTTAGAATCCAGATTAAACTCAGAGCATGGAATTGTCATCCTCTGTACATTGAATCCATGTTCCTCAAATTAGACTAGACTATCTAAGATACATGCAAGCTCAATATCATATATTGACTCACATGAGCATAGTCGTGCATTTTTTAGTCTTGCTTATCAAGTGGCCAGGATATCAACTCTAGTAGGAGGGAAAAAATCCCATCTACATCACTCACAATCATTCCTCATATGTCACAACACATCCGGGCATCACCTTTATGATAACCCTTACTCATGGTCATGTTGGATGGTGTCAAAATACATCGAATGATATGTGATGAGTGTAGTAACTTCAGGTCTAAGAAATGCAATCACCATGAGAGTTGATTCTGACTACCATTTAATGTTTTCCATCAATTACTATCAAGGTGGGTGTTCTGGTACACTTTTCTATAACAAGTACCTATGTGTTTGGTTTGATATTGTATATCATAACTAATGAAATTCTTCCATCAACCAACACACATTCCAATCTTATCTATCATTGTTGTCTATTAACTTCCACAACAACATCTGACTAGGGATATATATATATATATACTCTTATCATACATATGATCTCATTGTTTAGGTCCTCAACCTGAAGTCATATGTCATCATTTAAGATCATTCTTTAGATATCTATCATGTTATACCATTATCTAAAAATTGAACAAACATATAGACAAAGATTGCCTTTATTGTTAATCAAATCATTTATAAGATATGCCATTATAATCATCATATGATTGACTCTCTGGGCATGCATACCAACATGCATTCTAGCAATAAAGAAAATATCTCATTAGCATCTCATATTATTTTTCATATGAACCATTAAACATACTGTGTAGACTCTAATAATCATTTAATGTTTGATAGCATGGGATTAATAGTTAGCTTTAGTTTTATTAATGTATTCCATTTGAGTGAAAAGATAGGAAGAAGTGGGTCTTTTGCACTATTTGACCAAAATTGAGGTTGATATTTATTAAAAGAGTGTGATAAGATGAATGTTTTCAAATACAAGAAACACTACTTGAGAAATAGCTACATATGAAATAAAAAATTGGGGTGGCAACCATTATTTACAAGTTATATAATTGTAGCTGAGTGTGCATGTAATCACATACCAACAAACACACCAATTCAAAGAAGGGTCATTTAGTTTAGATAATTAAAAGGAGGTGAGTGGGCCTAAATTTACTTGGTTACATCTTACAAGTAGATAATAAAAATGTTAATACTTGATGAGAATACAACCCTTACCATAGTTGAATGAAAGAAGAAACAATAAGGAACATGTCTTCTACCCCAACATGGTTAGAATTGGTGCCTAAATGATGATGATGATGATGATGATGATGATGATGATGATGATGATGAACCTCAAATTTATATGATAGTTGACATTGAAATAATTCATTATGTAAAATTTCAAAAAGATGGATGGAGAAGCAAAATCCTTAGTTTTTAGAACATCTAAAATTTCATAATATAAGTATTTCATTCAATTAGGATAAGTTCATTAATTAATAACTGACCTATAATTTGTAGCTATAATTACTTAACGGGAGATAGAGAGTCATAAGTTAATCCGTTTGAATTTTACATCCATAGCAAGGATGATGCTAAGCTATGTTGAGTAATTAGTCATGCTACCTACTTCAATGAGGGCCATAAAATATAATTTTTCCTTGAAAGAAATATAAAAGTGGGGGCATATACATGAAAAAATATCAATGTGTACACTTTGTTCAAGGTTGAAGCATGATCGATCAATTCAACTAGAATAATGGTTTAGGTCCCTTATAGTAAACACCACCATGGCTAGGCCTTCATATAAGTAATGTCAAATCTCAAGATATCATTAAGATGTTTCAGGGAAAATGTGTGCATACTTATTAAGAAAACCTTGGCTATGAACCTAATCAAGGACATGTCATCTTCCCATTTGTTAGTAAGTAGAGTCAAGGATCGTGCCCCCTCCCCCCCCCCCCCCCAAAAAAAAAAAAATCCCACGAACACGCACGAAAAATTGACGGGTGATGCATTTCAAACTTATTTTCCTGCTATGGGATTGAAGGATATATTATTCAAAAAAATCCTGCACAACTTCTAAAATCTGAATTACATAGCTCGCCGTTGACGTCAAAATTTACAACACAATCACAGTTTCGGACACATACAACTATAATCAACGGGTGATTCAATTTTGGTTCCATCATGTTTGCATACAGCTTTTTAACAATATAAATATTTTGGATATCTGGTTTTCCAAAACTTTGACAAGCCAAATTTGCATCTTTGTGGCTAATCTTGTAATTCCTTTTTGTTTAACATCTTGTATAGTGTAACAAAACAAACTACTAACATAGGTATGCAGCGGGGAAAATTAAATGTTTCTCTTATTATTGTTCTTGACTTACATCTTGTACAGAGAGAAGGCAAAGCTAGATTACAAACGAATTGGTAATTGGTACAAATTATGTCTCACATCCTACTTGAGCCAGCCCAACAGGTTGACCAGTCTGCCATTGAACGAAAATACCATGTGTTTGAATCCTATCGCATGCATGTACAGGTTAGTTCTCAAATCATATCTGTATATGATTGTATATTCAGCAAATACCAACGTAAACTCTTACAAGTTACATCATATATAAAAGTTTGTTGAAACCTGTCAGTTTTTGTTCTATTTCTGGTTTCCTAATCACGTTGAGCCTTAATTAACCGTCCTAGATTATCGGATTCCAGAAACATGAATCGTGATCTACTTACCTGTTAGGGATGGAACAGAAGAAGAAGAAAAAGAGAGGGCACGACGATAGCCAGCTCTAGAAGGGAAGAAAGAGAGACCCTCCCCCTCCCCCCCAGAGGTCGCACACATCTCAAAGCTGGAAACAAGCAAGAACAGTGTTTCATGCTACGTCAGGCAACATCCTCCTGTTCAATTCGTCTGACACAGTTAAACAATACCATCAACATTAATAAACAATAACTGGTTCCCACGATCTTCTTCTCGTCTTGTTCCTCTGGGTACGTCCCGCAGGGAATAAGGGAATGAGGGGTGGTGTTAATCCCGATCTTAGGACAAATCCCAACCTCACTAACACATAACCTATTATTCAATTCAATTCTACGCCTAATCGTTCCTGCGGCTGCGTAACGGCCCCAACTATGCCCGCACTGTGAGCATGTGTTGGCTGGCGTGTCTTGACCCTTGTGTTGCGTAATTTATTTATCTATTCCCCTCCCCACCATTATGACTAGAACACATTCTTTTCACTCCACGGGGTTGAAATCCCAGTGTAGAAGCACATACGTGAAAAATAATCAACAGTTGCTTCTATTCCCTCTTTCCTTCCTGTAACTCCCGACTTCCCCCTTCCGCATCGATCCAACGTGCGATCCTCGAAGCTGGTGTTCCACTGAAAACCAAAGCTGGTGGATCCGTCATGGCATTCCGTGCCTCCAGTTACGTGCACCCTAATCACGTACTTGGGTCGCTAAGCGCCGGATCGTATCTGTTGCAACTCTAAACCAAACTGAAAGACGCGTGATGGCGCACTTTCGATACCTCTCTCTCTCTCTCTAAACCAAGCTGCATATCGTGCTATTACTTCGAGTCATCAACTTAATCCTACGCTACCGTAACGTACATGCAAATTGTATAAGTATAATTTGACCCTACACCAACAGTTACTTAGGTGAACAAAACGTTGTTGGCAAGGCAAGTTAACCAGCGAAGGTCATGCTGCACAAACACCTAGGGTTTTGGTGGATCTTAGGAGGGACTATGCGGAGACAAATTTATTCTACTAGTGTGAATGCCAGTGTGGTGAAGCAATCTATCAATCATCCGGTGAAGCATTCTGGGTGTTGTCTATAAGATTACAGCTCGATTTCCAGTCAATTGCCTTCTCAAATGTACCGGATTTACTTATCATACTTCATAACATAAATTGTTATGAAGATTGTTACCACCAATCTCAACATTATAAGGAAGTGATTGCCTTTAAGTACGCTTCTTTATGTGAACATATAATTCATCCTGCCCCCATTTGAGTATTATGTCAATTACCTTTCATTTAAGTTTAAGTAGTTGACCTTCTAGATCAGCCCATACTAGTTAATTTTAGTATTTTTTCACAATTGGAAAATCTATCATTTTGAATATTTACAACTCTACTATCTTTTTTTATTTACAACTCTACGATTATTTACCTCAAAAATAAATTTACCCATTATAATGTACTCACCATCTCTAAAATAGAATGAAAATTAAATATCATGTTTTACAATTGATTTAGGTGGACGAGCTTCGGTGGAGAATGAGTGACACAAGTGAACTCCCTACAATTCAGAATCTTCCTAAGGAGAGAATCCAAAAATATTTTAATTAAATTCAAAATGGGCATGAACTTATTTGCAACAAAGAAAGTCGTGTAGGGAAATATGACATCAGATATATGGCATAAAAAATGAATATTTTACTACCATATTCTCCTTGAATAGTAGATCACGTCAATAACTATGTAATAGAAAATAGAGTTGCTAATAGAAAAGAGGGTTGCAAGGTATATATCTAGTTCTAGACTGAGTCCAACGACTATCCCTTGTTGCAGCGTACAACTTTCTCAAGTCGCACCTAGAAGGTTGTCGGCAGCGGCCTCCTAGTTGAACACTGTGGATGGCGGTTGACTGTGTCCTCCTAACGGGTGGCAAAGACATCCTTGCCTCTAGAGTAGTCTACGCGGACTACCGAGAACTCATATCATTCTAGATAAACAAATAAGAAGGAGTTGTCCCTTCTCGTCAGTGTGCTAGTGCTAACTTGCTATCTCAAATTTCTCTCTCTTGTTATCCCTCCATTTGATGGATAGGACTTGATCGGGTTCTCATATTATCAAAACTTTGAGAGGACAATAATTATTTCAATTTATTATTATATCTCTAGAAGGCATCTACTATCCCTCTATTTAAAGGAGGGTTAGGGTCATGATTTTTAGTTCATTTATAAGTCAAAGAGATAAACTTTCATTACTTTCCCGAACCTACGAATGTTGAACCTGTTGGTTTACATGTGAGCCGATCGGTTCAACTCTTGAACTGGTCATTTCACAATATTTTCCAATTATAATTGATCCAATCACATTGATCCACCAACGGGTTAGTTCACAACCTGAACTGGTCAGTTCAGACATCTGAGTCGATCAAATTCACTTAGTGGATTGGTCATTTCAGAGTTATGACTTTCAATCTTGTTTAAATTGAATACCTAACACTTTATCAATCAAGTTAAAACTTCATTCATCAATAAGCTCCTATTCCAGGTGTATCCTATGTGTGTGACCCTATAGGTCCCAAGTTACATTGGCAGTCAATGTCCATAACTGATTTATGACATTACAAGTAATGAGTGGTATCTAGAATGACATCATTGCTTCCCAAGTAATCTAAAAAGTTGTAGATTAACTTCAACCTACAATCTATGATCAACGTTATAGTGATTGTATAGTTCTTTTATCTCTACTATCTAGAATGAACTTTAATCATGAAATCGTCATCCTCTCAACGTTCAATCCATATTCTGTGAACTACAGAAGACTATCTAAGATATATCTGAGCTCAATATCATCCTTTGTCTCACATGCGCATGGCCATGCTTTTCTCAGTCTCACTTATCAAGTGGCCATGATATCAAACTCCTGTAGGAGGAACAGATCTCATATATATATCACTCACAGTCAATCCCCTTGTGTCATAACACATCTGAGCATCATCTTTATGGAAATTGTTACAATCCCAATTTTTGGGTTCATTTGGTGAGAAATGTAATTACTCATAGTAAAGATAAATGAACAAATTATGATGTCTTTTGATTGAATGCATGAATTTCGTTTAAAATAGCCTTGTTGATTTATTTGTGGGCTTTATTGGCTATTGGGCCCAACAACAAGGAAAAGACAAAAGAAACTCCATTATTAATAAGAAATAGAGAAAAGAAAAATATAGAAACCTCTAGAAGGCAATAGAGTGTAATCCAAAGGTGGATTTCATGCCTCTTGGGTTCCTTGGGTCCCAAGGAGTCCAAGATTGCAAAGATAAAGAAATAAGAAAAGAAAAGATCAACTAGATATTTCTTTATTAAGAAAGAAATTAAAAATAATGATTAAATATGGAAAATAAGTATAATTTGCTTGTCCTTGATGGATTTTCATATCCAAAAGATTCCTAATGATAAAAGGGATGCCAATGAGGAAAATAAAAAGAAAGATAAAGAGAAATCCTTGAAAAGAGATATTTTACTAAAGAAATGAATAAGAAGAAAGAGAAAATAGATAAAGGATAAGTAAAAGGTTAAGGAATATTCCCCAATATGGGAATTTGTGCCTTTAGGATTTCTTGAGGTCCAAGGGACCCAAAATAACAAGATGATGGCAAAAGGAAAAAGAATACTAATTGATTTTGGATAGATAAATTGGGAGAGAAGGAAGCCTTCTCATCCATTGCAATTTGTTTCCCAAATTTTGTACATAGCTAGATAATGTAAAGACAAACGCTCCCTTAAAATTTGAGGCAAAAAGGAGTTATGGTTTGGGAGATATCATTTTCTCAAGATTTCTCCAAAATAAGGCATTAATTTGCAATTGAAAAAGGTTTTTAATCGCGTGCTTTAAGGACTGTTGGATCTCAATCCAACGTTGGTCGCTCATCTTCTAAGTCCCACACGGTCTGGGACTTTGCAAGTCAGAGGAGGAATTTCCAACCTGGATTTCTCGAGATCTAGAGAATATGCCAGTCTATTAATAGTCCCTTTGGACTTGGGAGAAGAAACCGCAGGGAATCATCCCTGGTTCGACTAGGTTTGGTCATCGTTTTGGGAAGTACCCAATCCTCGCGAGCCTGACCTTGACCCTATATATAGGGGAGGGTGAAGGAGAGAACCAGCACCACTTTTTGCTAGCCCAATCTCTGCGGTAGAGTGCAAGGATCATCCTCACGCTTTCAATTGCATCGAACGTCCTGACCTGCACCCTCATTGTCTAGTTGAACTCGCTGGAGCACTGACGACTGATTGGTCGTGAAGGCACAATGTGGAGGAGGAATTGGCCCCCTAGGCAAGTTCACGTGATGAAGGCGAAGCTTCCGGGCCTTTTAGTTTGCGTGCTGGTGGTCGAGAGATAGAAGTCAACGGTACGGTTGACTAGGCCTGGGCTTTTCTCTCACGGAAGACAGAGATCTTGAGGTTGAAGACAACCTCGTCGTGCTGTTACATCTTTGCCCTTGTACGGACAGTGAACATGTAAGGGAAAATCGGAATTTTGATCCTTTTTTAGCTCGAGTTAAGGCACGCGGACGAGGACCGTTGGATCCCACGTGGTCCAGCGGACCACGGATCAAACAATCCACATTTTTCTATAAATTGCTAATAAATCAATAGAAAGGGATTTTCTTACAAAAATCATATCTTGAGCTAGAAAACTCAGATGAGGAAAGTTAATACATGAAAATTGTTCAGAAAAATACGAGGAATAAGATAGAAATGGTTTGAAAGCCTAAACCTGCCTCTTTTAACAAAATGTATTATTTTGATGAAAAGGGTGTTAATTTGTAGATAGAAACTGTAATTGTTAATCAATGATAGATTTAATATTGCAATTAGGTAAATTCAAGCATGGTTAAATTGTTTAATGATAAAGTTAGATTTTAACGTGTTTTGATGATGGAATTGCAAGAATTAGGGTTTTAAACCTAATGTTGTAATTAAAACCCTTAGAAACCCTAAAGTGAGGAAAAATGGAAGAAAAGATATAGTAATCCAAAAATTAGGGTTTTTTGTGGTCCAAACCTGATCTTAAGGATCTTAATGGAAAATAAGATAAGATAATTAGGGTTTGATGGATATTTTGATAAAAGTTAAATAAAAGTGGTAAAAAGGAAATGAAACCCTAATTATGGTCGAAACCTTAAAAAGGGCAAGTAACCCTAGGGCACAATTAGGCCTATTAGACTTGGATACCATGATCCATGATAGACAATATTGGATGCATATTTCAGGATTGAATTGTACTTGCTTGCTTGATTCTAGATTACTTGCTTGTTTGGATTAATTCTGCATTCAAGACAACTTGACAGGTATGTGGTTAATTACGATTAATCACATTAGTTTTCTCGAAGGTTTTCCGGATGGTTAATCGCATTGAATGAAACTAAACAGTTTGGATGTTCATACTGCAATTATAAAGTCACTATGGTTATCACAATTATAAATACATGTGTATTCTCGCACTTACATGCCACCTTGATGGAAGATGCCATAAAGGTCAGGCCCAAGAGGGTAGACCAATGGGCACCATGAGTGGTGATCCCAGGCACCAAGCTCAGGATTGAGAAGGTGGTCTATGTTGCATGACTATGGGACACCATGAGAGGTGACCCCCAGGCACCAAGCTCGGGATTGAGAAGGTGGCCTTAAGTCAATGGCAAAAGAGAAACCCTAGAGGGGTATGCCAGGGTTAGGGCAAAAGCGGTGGAGAATGACACATTGAAAATGTAAATTGGCTTGTTAAATAACTTGATTGTGATTATTAAATTGTTAGTCATATCTGTGAAATTTTGTTTGTCCCCACATACCAGCATATTCCCGTATGTTGATCGTTGTTTTGTTTGTCGACATTTTAGGTACAACAATTGAAAGAACAAACAATAAAGTGACACATTGTGGAAATAAGAAATAAAGTGCAAGGAGGATTAGATAGAATGAATCCAGGTTGTGGATAGAGTAGCTTACCAAAGTTTTAGAAAGGTATGCAAGGTTTTATTTTATACCTATTTTTAGTTTAGTTGGTAAAATTTGATAATTGTTATTGATTATTTGTCAAACCTTTGATCCTGTTAATTGGGATAATGGCTCTAATCTCTTGGTCTCCCTTAATTGGGGGTTACCGAGAGGCGGGGTCATTACAATTGGTATCAGAGCATAGGTTCCTCATTTAATCTTTAATAATTATTAAATTTTACAAATTCTGTAGAACCCAAGGGAGTTATTAGAGGATTTTCTGAAAGATAAAGGTGTCTAGAAAAGGATCACGTCTGGGGGCTGGAAAGATTTTCCTCGGCACCGCTAGTCGAAATATGAGGACTCCCGGATTAGTGTGACTACCTGGCCAATCTCTCAAGATTTGACTCAAAATAAGATACCTTTAGGACTCTCTCATCTTGTTCATCCCTTCTCACCTCAAATGTTGTTAATGATTACAAGGATTAGGGTTTTCTCCCTTTTCCTCACCCTCTTGAGATATGGGTAAGGTAGATAAGGTTTAAGGAATCCTCCATCAAATTAATGAAAAGCATGTAAATAAGATGTCATGGACATAAGCTTAATAGATTAAGCGTAAACTAAAGAATAGATACATGCTTAGGTCGTATGACATGAGTTGTCACTGCCCTCAGGAGAAACTTGAGGCCAAACCTTCTTGTCAGGAGGATGAGTAGAGAGAGAGAGTTAGTCTTAGAGGTAGAGACCTCCATTATAGTTCGAGACATGGAATCTCTTCTGAGGATGATGTTAACCCTAACCCTAAGTGTTGGTTAGAGAAAGAGCTGACATGATAAGTTAGATGTCATGGTTGACCGGGTGTTTGGATGGATATGTCTTTGGATGCCATATGAGCCATGAGAGGTTGGATGACCTAGTTCCTTTGGTGACCCAACCCTAGGAAGGGTCATGTTAGAGTGAAGGGTAGCTCCTTCAATGATGAGGTTAGTAAAGAACCTGTGGAAACCTTATGGGCTTATATGGGCATGGCATAGCATGCACCTAGAGTACGTCAGTAGTGCTGACAAGTAGGCTAAAACCATAATCGGGAGAGTATGATGGATAGCTTATGAGATAAGTATAAAGAGATGTGAATAACCTTGAGCAACCATAAGCTTGAACATAGGCTTTGCCTAGGTAGGGGTATGCTTATAAGCTTGATCCTTCATGGAGAGACAACCTCTAGTAGTAAGGCTGGATGTGGAGAGAGAAAGCAGGACCCAAGCAAGAAGGTTGGAAGCTTAGACTCTGAGATATGAGGGATAGTGGGGAGTTGAGGATGATGCAACCTAAGTGGATGGTTGTGGTTACCCCATGCATGATCCCTGGAGGCTGAGGATATCCTGGTTTCCTTTAGAGAAACAAAAACCTAGAGGGAAGGTGAGGTGGCTGGTACCTATGAGCCTATGGTATAGATGATCACCTTCTAGGGTTAGGAAGAAGAAGTTCCTTAGACCCTGAAGAGGTTTACTAATAGGTTGTGAGGCCTTGTACCTGATTGGTCATCCTTGAGGAGGACTCCACTCTGAAGTGTTGTTCGAATATAATGATAACAGGAAGTGCATGACATACCTTGGACATGCTTGATTCATGGTTAAGAGATTGAGCATGTAGTTGGACACCCAAAGGTGAACTTAGGGTTCCTAGGCCTAAGAGGGTAAGTAGTGCACCTAATGCTCTTGATGAGATTTGAGTCTCTATAGATTTGAGCATGGTTTTCCTCATGGTTAGAGGAGAGAGAAATCCCTTAAGCTTAAAGGATGTTTGATGAATCCCTCACAAACAAGTTGATGACATGGGAAGGTATGATCTTGATCCAATGTTGAGGATGAGAACAAGTGTGACCTAGCATGGTTTAGTAGGTGTCTTCTTGTACCTTAGTAGCTTGATAGGGCTAAGCATGCTCATGTGGATGCAGACCCTAAACATAAGGATGCTTGTGACCTTTGTTATCAGGGTGTAGTTTCCTCCCATCCTGGGAGAGGGACCCTTTTTTAAGGTGTATACCCGCTTTTTTGAGGTAACCTAAAGAGGTTTCATGGGATCTTGAGAAGCTAAGTGAAAAGTACATGGTATGAGAATGAACCTATAAGACCCATAGATAACCATCTCTAAGTGCATGTGTATGTGTTACCAAGAAGGTAATCGGTATGGGGCCTGACCAAGGTAGGCAGGTCGCCATGGCCCCTATGAAGGGATGAAAGTTAGCCCATGAATACAGAGAGAAAGAGATGATGAAGGCTTGGGTAAGATTATAAGTTGGACATGTACTATGTTAGAATCCTAAGTCTATCCTAGGGTCAGGTAGGGATAAGACCGATGGAAGTAGGATTTGCCTAATTCCCTAGTTGCACATGACCATAGGGTCGGGAGGTAACAACTATCATTGTTTGAGGGCCACGAGTTAGGAGATTGATCACCTTCATGAACTCATGGGACCCAAAGGGCAGACGAGTAGGGCACTCTATGGATGCATGAGGGAAGAGGGATGACCCCAAAAGTGCTAGCACCCTATAGACCTAGAGGAGATGACCAAGGATTGTGTTTGGACAAAGTAGGTTCGAGATCGGTTTCCATGGAAGTAACTTTGATATCTAGGTGATTGCGGCGTAGAGACATAAGTTGCACGTTTCAACTTAGATTTGAAGGTGTACTGGCAATGTGGGATGTACCATCTCTACTCTTAGAATATGAAGAACTTTGTGTTTGGATGGCCATCAAATTCTTATTTCCTCTTGTTATGGGAGTGAGAGATAGGACAGTACGCATGCCATGCACCAAGGATGAAAGATGATGTGAGTTGGAATGTTGTTGTGAGGTATGAGGATAGAGATGATAATATGCCCTTGTGAAATAAACGATATAAAGATGGTTTACAAACATCAAGAGAAATAAGGTAGTCATCTTATGAGGATGCATTTAACATGAGCTATGAACTATACAAGTTTGAGTTTTAAAACCAAGAGGATGAGCTCAAAGTTTCTTGATGAAGATGGACTTAGAGTTTGTTATGAGATGATAGTGGAATACACGGAGATGAATGTCTTCAACATTACCTACAGGTGTGAAATGGTTAATGAATGCTCTGGTTGAGATATAGCTGCTTAGTTTGTCTAGATGCTAGAAGAGGTTGTTAGGCTAACCCTAAGTTTGGAAAAGAGGATATGCTTGAGGAATCATGATAATACAAAAGATCATGATTTCAAGATCACAATACACCATACTACTAAGATAGTAAGCGACAGTAGTACTTGAGATGCTTAAGATGAAGTTGCATGTGGTTGGTCGCCATGCTAGCCAGGAGGTGAAGGACGAACACCAGTAACCCAATGAGTTGATATAGAGGATAAAAGAGTTCCCAAGAGGGAATGGGAGTTCACCACTATGGATGTTGTGGTAAGTCTCCCCTTGATCAAGAAAGATTAAGATGCAATATGGGTTATGGTAGATCACCTTAACTAGATGACAAGAGAAAGAAAGAGTATTGTCAAGGGACAGATCAGGTTGAACTACTCATATGAGAGAGAGATGGTTCAACTACACCATGATGTGAGTTCAAGCATTCTTAAGTATGATCTAAAGGTTTACTTCCATGCGGTGGAAGTAAGTACATGAAGAACTCGATATTAGTACCGTTTATCACCCCATACTAATGGACAATATGATCCAAACTAGAGGGTCCGATGAGAGTGTGTGCACTCATTCAGGGTGATACATAGAGACAGTTCTTAAGATGTGATGTTAACCACCATAGCCTTTATTGGGAAGCAAGAAGTTCTATAGGGAGGTTATGTCGGTCACCACTTCTTTAAGATGATGTTGGAGAAGGGGGCCTCACAAAGGTCAGAAAAGAACTACAGTGTGTGCAGATGAAGTCGCTTTGATCGTGTAATGGCTGAGAGGGAGCCAGAAGCGACATGAGTCATGAGCTGATGCAAAGCAGACTGACATGTAGTTCACTGTAGGAGAGTATGTGATGAGAAAATTTGACCCCTCTAAGCTACAACAGAGAAAGCTGAGTCCCCAATATATGGGTCCATTTGATATGGATTGGTGGAGATGGTAGTGTTTAGCCTTGCCCCTCAGGATAACCTGATGTGTAATGTGTTCCATGAGTCCGATCTAGAGCACTATGTGAGGTACCCAAGCCATGTGCTGAGCCCTGAACCTATTCAACTTTTGAGAGGCTGAAATGTCATAAGTTACCTATGAGGGTACGATATACCAAGGCAAGAAAGAACTCAGATGGAAGAATATGAGATGATGAAGGTTCTTGGGAAGCACCATGGAAAGGGTGAAGCCACATGGGAGCCCTGATGGACATAAGAAAGGCTTATCCTGAATTGTTTGTTTGCTTGATGAAATATTGAGGACAAAATTCTTATAAGAGGGGAAGGATGTTACAACCCCAATTTTTGGGTTCATTTAGTGAGAAATGTAATTTCTCATAATAAAGATAAATGAACAAATTATGATGTCTTTTGGTTGAATGCATGAATTTCGTTTAAATAGCCTTGTTGATTTATTTGTGGGCTTTATTGGCTATTTGGCCCAATAACAAGGAAAAGACAAAAGAAACTCCATTATTAATAAAAAATGGAGAAAAGAAAAATGTAGAAACCTCTAGAAGGAAATGGAGTGTAATCCAAAGGTGGATTTCATGCCTCTTGGGTTCCTTGGGTCCCAAGGAGTCCAAACTTGCAAAGATAAAGTAATGAGAAAAGAAAAGATCAACTAGATATTTCTTTATTAAGAAAGAAATTAAAATAATGATTAAATATGGAAAATAAGTATAATTGGGTTGTCCTTGATGGATTTTCATATCCAAAGGATTCATAATGATAAAAGGGATGCCAATGAGGAAAATAAAAAGAAAGATAGAGAGAAATCCTTGAAAAGAGATATTTTACTAAAGAAATGAATAAGAAGAAATATAAAATAGATAAAGGATAAGTAAAAGGCTAAGGAATATTCCCAAATATGGGAATTCATGCCTTTAGGATTTCTTGAGGTCCAAGGGACCCAAAATAACAAGATGATGGCAAAAGGAAAAAGAATACTAATTAATTTTGATTAATTGGATAGATAACTTGGGAGAGAAGGAAGCCTTCTCATACATTGCAATTTGTTTCCCAAATTTCGGACATAGCTAGATAATGTAAAGACAAACGTTCCCTTAAAATTTGAGGCAAAAAGGAGTTATGGTTTGGGAGCTATCAATTTCTCAAGATTTCTCCAAAATAAGGCATTAATTGGCAATTGAAAAAGGGTTTTGATCGCGTGCTTTGAGGACCGTTGGATCTCAATCCAACGTTGGTCGCTCATCTTCTAAGTCCCACATGGTCTGGGACTTTGCAAGTCACAGGAGGAATTTCCAACCTAGATTTCTCGAGATCTAGAGAATATGCCAGCCTGTTAATAGTCCATTTAGACTTGGGAGAAGAAACCGCATGGAATCATCCCTGGTTCGACTAGGTTTGGTCGTCATTTTGGGAAGTACCCAATTCTCGTGAGCCTGACCTTGACCCTATATATAGGGGAGGGTGAAGGAGAGAACCAACACCTCTTTTTTCTATCCCAATCTCTGCGACAGAGTGCAAGGATCGTCCTCACTCTTTGAATTGCATCGAACGTCCGAACTTGCACCCTCATTGTCTAGTTGAACTTGCCGGAGCACTGGTGACTGGTTGGCTGTATAGGCACAATGTGGAGGAGGAATTGGCCCCCTAGGCAAGTTCGCTTGATGAATGGGAAGCTTTCGAGCCTTTTTGTTTGCGTGTCGGTGGTCGAGAGCTAGAAGTCAACGGTCTGGTTGACTAGGACTGGGCTTTTCTCTCGCGGAAGACAGAGATCGTGGGGTTGAAGACAACCTCGATGTGCTGTTACATCTTTTCCCTTGTACGGGTAGTGAACAGGTAAGGGAAAATTGGTATTTTGATCCTTTTTGAGATCGAGTTAAGGCGCGCGGACGAGGACCGTTGGATCCTGCGTGGTCCAGCGGACCACGCATCAAACGATCCACATTTTTCTATAAATTGCTAATAAATCAATAGAAAGGAATTTTCTTACAAAAATCATATCTTGAGCTAGAAAACTTGGATGAGGAAAGTTAATCATGAAAATTGTTCAGAAAAATATGAGGAATAAGATAAAAATAGTTTGAAAGCCTAAATCTGCCTCTTTTAACAAAAGTGTATTATTTTGATGAAAAGGGTGTTAATTTGTAGATAGAAACCCTAATTGTTAATCAAGGATAGATTTAATATTGCAATTAGTTTAATTCAAGCAAGATTAACTTGTTTAATGATAAAGTTAGATTTTAACCTATTTTGATGATGGAATTGCAAGAATTAGGGTTTTAAACCTAATGTTGTAATTAAAACCCTTAGAAACCCTAAAGTGAGGGAAAAGGGAATAAAAGACATAGTAATACGAAAATTAGGGTTTTTGTGGTCCAAACCTGATATTAAGGATCTTAATGGAAAATAAGATAAGATAATTAGGGTTTGATGGATATTTTGATAAAAGTAAAATAAAAGTGGTAAAAAGGAAATGAAACCCTAATTATGGTCAAAACCTTAAAAAGGGCTAGTAACCCTAGGGCACGATTAGGCCTATTAGACTTGGATACCATCATACATGATAGAAAATATTGGATGTATATTTTAGGACTGAATTTTGCTTTCTTGCTTGATTCTGGATTATTTGCTTGTTTGGATTAATTCTGCATTCAACACAGCTTGATAGGTATGTGGTTAATTACGATTAATCGCATTAGTTTTCCCGAATGTTTTCCGGATGGTTAATCGCATTGAATGAAACTAAACAGTTTGGATGTTCATACTCCAATTATAAAGTCACTATGGTTATCACAATTATAAATACATGTGTATTATCGCACCTACATGCCACCCTGATGGAAGATACCATAAAGGTCAGGCCCAAGAGGGTAGACCAATGGGCACCATGAGAGGTGACCTCGGACACCAAGCTCGGGATTGAGAAGGTGGTCTATGTTGCATGACTATGGGGAACCATGAGAGGTGACCCCCAGGCACCAATCTTGGGATTGAGAATGTGGCCTTAAGTCAATGGCAAAAGAGAAACCCTAGAGGGGTATGCCAGAGTTAGGGAAAAAGTGGTGGAGAATGACACATTGAAAATGTAAATTGGCTTGTTAAATAACTTGATTGTGATTATTAAATTGTTAGCCATGTCTGTGAAATTTTGGTTGTCCCCACATACCAGCATATTCCCGTATGTTGATCGTCGTTTTGTTTTTCGGTGTTTTAGGTACAACAATTGAAAGAATAAACAGTAAAGTGACACATTGTGGAAATAAGAAATAAAGTGCAAGGAGGATTAGATAGAATGAATCCAGGCTGTGGATAGAGTAGCTTAACAAAGTTTTAGAAAGGTATGCAAGGTTTTATTTTATACCTGCTTTCAGTTTGGTTGGTAAATTTTGATAATTTTTATTGATTATTTGTCGAACCATTTATCCTTTTAATTGGGATAATGGCTCTAATCTCTTGGTCTCCCTTAATTGGGGGTTACTGGGAGGCGGGGTCGTTACAGAAATCCTCGTTCAAGGTTACGTTTGATGATATCAAAGTACATCAAACAACATGTGATGAGTGTAGTGATTTTAGGTGTAAGAACCACTATCACTATAAGAAATGATTATGACTACCAATCACATTTTCTATGCATCACATTCAAGGTGGGTATGTATGATACACTATTCTATAACAAGTATCTATGTGTTTGGTTTGATATTATATATCATGACTAATGAGATTTTGTCATTAACCAACATACACTCTAGTCTTATGTGTTATTGTTGTCTATCATCCTTCCTCAATAATATCTGACTAGGGACATAACAAAAATATATATACACTTAACATCTGTATGATCCATTGCCTAGATCCTCAACGCAAAGACATACGTCATTGAGTAATATCATTCTTTAGACATATATTATGTTAAATCATTATCTCATAATTGAATAAAATAGGATAAATTGGAAGGTTTCCTTTATTATTAATCAAATCATTTAGAAGATATGCCATTAAAATCATCATACGATTGAATCTCTGGGCATACGGACCAACCAAATCCCACTTACACATATAACTAATCACTCATTAATATAATCTGAAGTGATTTAACATGACCTTCATGCTTCTGCTGTGGAAGTGATTTTGTTAAGGGGCCAACCACATTGTTTTTAGTTGGATCTCTACAAATCTTCACATATCCTCACTATACAATCTCTCGTATGAGATGGAATCTCATTTGTATGTTCTTGGAACGTTGATGCAATCTAGGTTCCTTAGCTTGTGCAATAGCTCCATTATTTTCATAATATAACTCAATTTCATCCCTTCTGAGATAAACTTCTTGATCCAAATGTCTCCTTTGTTGCATTATATGTAGCAATATACTCGGCCTCTATTGTATAATTAGCAACTATATCCTTCTTGGAACTCTCCCATCTTATAGGTTTTTTGTTTAGGAAAAACACAAATCCAAATTGTGATATGTAGTCATCTTTGCCAGTTTGGAAGCTTCAATCAATGTAACCCTTTACCACCAAGTCTTCCTCACCATAATATACAAGAAACTGATCCTTAGTTCTTCTCAAGTACTTAAGGATGTTCTTTACGGCAGTATAGTGGGCATCACTGGGATCTGACTAACATCTTCTTGACATGCTTAATGCACGTGATACATTAGGATGAGTACATAACATTGTGTACATGATAGATCTAATTACAGATGCCTATGGATTCCTACTCATGTGTTCCTTTCTTCACAAGAATCGGGACATTGACCTCTAGAGATAATCACACCATGAGACATTTTGATTTCTCCAAGTTAAACCTCTTCAACTCCTTTCCATTGTATGTGCTCTGACTTAGTCCAATAAGCCTTCTAGATCTATCTCCTAGATTTTAATTCATAAGATGTAGGATGCTTCACCTAAGTCCTTCATAGAGAATGTATTTCCTAGCCAGGTCTTTACCATTTGTAAAGTAGAGATGTCATTCCCCATAAATAGGATGTCATCCACATACAATATGAGGAATACAATCATGCTCCCACTAGCCTTCTTGTAAAAACATAATTCATCTTCATTTTGACTAAAGCAAAACTCTTTGACTATTTTGTCAAATCAAAGATTCTAGCTCTGAGATGTCTACTTCGATCTATAGATTTACATTTGTATCTTACACACTTTATTTGCATCTTTTGGATTTGTAAAATCCTGAGGTTGTGTCATGTACACATCCTTAAGAAGATTCCCATTAAGGAATGTGTATTTGACATCCATATGTCAAATCTTATAGTCATAATAAGTTGCAACAACAATCATGATCCTAATGGACTTAACCACGAAAACTGGAGAAAAGGTTTTGTCATAGTCAACCAGAGAAATGGTTTTGTCATCCATGGACTCACATGCACATGGACATGCTTTTCTTAGTCTCACTTATCAAGTATCCAGGATATCAAACTCATGTACGAGGGACAGATCCCATCTACATTTCTCACAATCAATCCCCATGTGTCATAACGCATCTGAGCATCACCTTTATGGAAATCCTTATTCAAGGTCACATTTTATGATGTCAAATTACATCAAAAAACATGTGATTAGTGTAGTGATTTCAAGTCTAAGAACCATAATCACCACCATCACTATGAGATATGATTCTAACTACCAATCATGGTTTCCATGAATCACTCTCAAGGTAGGTCTGTCTGATACACTATTCTCTGACAAGTATTTATGTGTTTGGTTTGATATCACATACCATGAGTAATGAGATTTTATCATCAACCAACACACACAATAGTCTTATGTGTTATTGATATCTATCAACCTTTGACAACAACATTCGACTAGGGACATAACAAGAATGTATATACTCATAACATCTAGATGATCTTATTTCTTAGGTCCTCAACCCGAAGACATACGTCATTGAGTAATATCATTCATTAGACATTTATTATGCTACATCATTATCTCATAACTGATAAAAACAATATAAATTGGAAGGTTTCCTTTATTATTAATCAAATATTTTGTAAGATAGGCCATTACAATCATTATATGATTGCCTCTCTAGGCATACATACTAACAAGTCATCCAAAGAGCATCTGATCACTATCCTATGTAAAGATTCAATGGAGTTTTCAATTATTTCATATCTATTTCCGAAATGAATATTGATAAGTGTAACAACACAACTTTTGAATAAGTTAAACATCACATACGGTAGTGTAGAATTATCTCAAACTTGTGTCGATTTGCAAAGAGAGAGAGAGAGAGAGAGAGAGTAGATGATCTTACCAATAGATAACAATTATTTTTTTTATCAAATTTTCATATCTAGATGACATGAAAATTGAGTCACATGAGTCTCCTTGACTTGTACCATGCAAACTACTAATACTCAATATGTAAAATGGAAGAGCCATTAGACAAACTTAATCTTAGTGAGACATCTATATAGGTTTGGATTTAACACTTGCCTCTTGAATTATGGGATGAAAAAGTCTTCAGTCTCATTGGAAACTACATGTGAAACCTACTTAAATTGAATACTTGTCATAGCAGTTGAGATTCTTAGACTTCGAAATAATTCAACTATTGTACCATTTAGCTCTGAGATCCCTACTGAATTAATCATAATGGAGTCAGGGTCACAATTAGTGTAATGTATGAATAGACTCTTAATAGTTGAAATTTTGTTGCACTGTTAGGCATGGCTAGGGAGTTGTACTAAACTCAACAAAAAGGGTGACACAAAAATCAAGTCTAGGTGAGAAGATAGGCTAGTCATTTGAACCAGACACATCCTACGATTGTGTGCCTATTAAAACTCAAATAGATGAAATATGTAGTGTTTGTTCTTAGTATAAGTATAAAGGTAAAGGGGAGGAATATTACGTAAGTCATACTACTATGTGATGTGTAGATCCTTTCATTTACCAACTGATATGACCAAGTCCCTATCGTACAATGAGAAAAACGTCCCTTTAGAAAATTTATGGCTATCAATATTTCTTCTAATTACTTTAAAGAGATATAATTTTCTAGAATGATTTATTTGATCAAGGTATTGTTTCACTCACCAGAGGGTCTCTATTTCTTAGCTCTGATGGTCGAACCAATCTATATACTATCTTGGAATGTCTTAGAAATAAACAAGTCTACACATAATAAAACTCAAATAGTTGAGAAATAATGTGTTTCTTCTTAATCTAAGTAGAAAGGTAAAGGGAAGGTATATAATGTAAGTCATATTTCTATGTGATGTGTAGCTAATCCATTCATTTACCAACTGATATGACCACGTCCTTACCATATAATGAGACAAATGTTCCTTTAGAAATTTATGGCTATTAATATTTCTTCTAAATACTCTAAAGAGATATTTTTTTGGAATGATTTATTTGATCAAGGTGTTGTTATACTCACTAGAGGGTCTCTAGTTCTTATCTCTGATGGTTGAACCAATATCTATACTATGTTTGAATTTCTTGGAAATAAACAAGTCTACACATAATAAAAATAAGTGAAAAAATAAAATTACATTAATAGGTATTCAATTGTGTGGAATCTTGAATCTAAGATTCAAAGAACAAAAATCACCACAACTACAAATAACATTTTCTCTAGTGTGAATGTGCCTCTAACCATGAATTGTATCCTACGGAATGTGTCATTAATTCATAGTAGAGAGATGATATCCAGATAGCTAAAATTAAAAAATGATGAGAAAAATTTTCCATTGTAATCTTTCCACCTCTGGCTTCTACACTTCTATTCAGATACATGGACACACTAATGGTAGTAGGAGTTTGTTATGACCTTTTAATGTGATATCAATCTCACCTAGGAGGGTATACCATTCAGTCTTAACGGTGATTTGAATTCAGTATGATTTGATATGATTGATATGGGAAAGAATAACCTTCTTATAAGTCAATGTCTCTCTTCAATAATTTTAAATGTAATAGCCACATTGGAACTAACCTCTATGGAGCTACATTTAGTTGGGTCAATAGGCTAGAGGAGACTATTAGTTGTATATATATAATATACATAGATTTTTTATAATGCATGCTTCCTTCAAAAGCTCCTCTAAGTATGAGGTGTTATTTGGCTTCTAACCGAAGTGGCCAAATTTGTATTTCATTCATCATAAAGATATAAGCTAGAAGAATAAAACTCACTTCAGATTCATAAATTATTGGGCTTCTCTGTATGGTTATTCAAACATTTTAATAGTGACATGGAATGTAGTGGTAGTTGATAACCCAAAGTATAAAGCATGCCAACAACTCAAGATTGTGAGATATTCCCTTTGTAGATGGAACGAAAAAGTCATTTCTAATGATGCACGTACCAAATAGGATGAGTGTTTCCATGCATTTTTTGTAGTTGAAAATAATACTAGCATCATGGAGAATTTTGAAGCATCTTAGTACAATAAAAGAAGAATTTATAGCTATGAAGCTCATAGATCCTTCAATAAATAAAAATTAGTGATTCGATGATTGAAGACTGATGATAAAATTCAAGGGGACTTAAAGTCATCCTCTAGAACTGGAAAGAAAAGAAACTCCATAAGTATTAGACCATCAAGTTTATATTTGTTAAAAGAACAAAAAATAAAAAAAGAGTTCAGGGGAACTCCAAATATCTCTTTCATGAAATAAGATGACTAAGAGGAATTAGTGAGCAAGTGAATCAGATTTTTACATTCTTAAGACATGATAATTCAATCAAATTTGTAGTTTTTTACTACCAAAGAAACTAAGGATATGATTTATCACCCTAGTGGGAACAAGATCCAATGCATTATAGTTTCACTTGCAAATTTTGTAAAGTCTATTGGTGTTACATCCTTGAAATTCATAGATTTCAAGCCTAAATGAATTAGGGAATATATAACAATAGAATGATTTGAGGGATCTTGATTGATGATTCCAAACCCTAGACTTATAATAAATGTTCAATTTAAGTCAACAATGTACTTTTGAACATATGTGTTCATCTGAGGCGAATATAATATGCAATAGTTACCAAAGCCTCAAGTTTGGTAATTAGGAATGTGACTAAGCTCATGGAGCCTTTAGAAGGACCAAGATGTGGTTTATGGGCCTTAGGGTCACTTTTCAGCCCAATTGGATAATCAGAGTTTACATTCGGGTCCCTGGGATATGAACTTGGATAGTTTTTCTACTCAAAATTATAATAGATATCCAAGATTCAGATAATTCATGGATGAGTTAAGACCTTATCTTCTTTCCAAGGTTGGATAATATATAGTAATTTATTGTCCCAGAGCTTGAGATAAATAGAGGTTATTACATAGCTTTTATGACTCTCGATAGGAATGGAGTCCAATTACATTAGGGAAGGTGTTTGATGTTTTACCATGAGATGAAGATGATGGTTTAAGAACCAAATCATTCATGTCCACCATATAAATATATGTTTTCCCTTTATGACTTGTGGATGCCTAATCCAAAAGGGGTAGTTACTCTCTCAAGGAATCTTTTGGGAAGAATGAAGATACTAGGAAAGGGTGGACATTGATGGCTAATAAACTACCTATCCATGTCATGATTTAAGATATGAGTTGGTCTCCACACAACTTGTATAATAGAAACTGGATCAAAATAATTACTTTCCTTGTATCCCACGAATGTTCCTATAGACATGTATATAAGTAGGGGTACCTGGAGCCTTCAGGATTCACCATGGACATAGCCTCCAACCCTTCCAGTCGTGGATAGTCTTGAACAGAAGAGACCCGAGGAAGGAGACCGTATGCGATCTCACTTCCAACAGGCGTTAGCCTTGACCCTGTAGGACGTGTGGAACCTGGAGGGTGGAGGATGTCAGGACCCTCCTATTTTTGTATGGCGGATGACTTTTTTGGAAGAGAGCCATGGCAAGGAGCCTGCTACCATCAACGTGAACTAGCAACCTTGTACCATCCGCTCCCCATCCTACTTGGGATCTCGAGCACGGAGTAGATGGGCCGAGCATCGCTATGGGTCCCAGATGCAGAGGAGGTGGCCGGAGGAAGTAGTGTGGTGGGAAAGAAACTACTGGCACCGTTGTGCGACAATACCTATCGAGATGGGAGTGCAGCCACCGAAGAAGAAGGGAGAAGGAGCAGGGAGATAGTGGTTGTACCTTGTAGATAGGCGTGACATTTGGTAGCCTGGCGTAGAGAGGAGGCGACTGGTTGGGGTGAGGGATGCATGATGCATCTAGGTGTGTGATACCAGCGTCCAAAGTCACCCTACGTGAGATAGGAGGCGATCGCTGATCAAAGGACCAAAGCACCCCCAGCACGTAAAGAACTTGATCCGCTGAGGTAAGGGAAATTAGGTAATTTAGTAATGTTTTTAATTATAATCCAACATGGACGGGCCGCTGACGAGGCGCAAGGCCACTGGTCAATGCCTGGGCCTATGTGGCATATAATATTATAGCAAACACTGACATGTCAGCGTGTAATTGGTTCAATTTTGATTATCTTGCAATTAATCTAGTTAATTAATGGTAACTTGGAATATAGCTAAACCATATATCAAATTGCTTAGAAAAATGAGAGAAATATAAACAAAATATAATTAGAGTCTAAAGAGGCTTCCTATTCCAAAAGTATATGCAATGCATGTTTAGATATGTTTAATGTAAAGGAAAACATGGAATTGCTTTAATATGATGTTAATTGAGTAGATTAGGTTATGTTGAGCTAATACCTTATCTTGTTATATATAATGAAGAAATCCTTGATAATGATGAATAAATGATGATTCTATATTAATTACATTTTTCATGCTGATTTTGGGTTTTGAAACCAATGCCGACATCTTGATATGATCTATATTGATAATCTGATCTAGATATCATGAATAGTCTAATATGCTTAAGATGATAATTAAGGTTTAACCTAATATGCATAATTGGGTTTGTAACCATAGAAACCATGATATGATGGAATTAGGGTTTGTGACCCTAATCCCTAGCCCAAACATGAGATAACCCTAAACCGTAGTTTAGGAGCGGATCTAGATCTGATTAGTGAAATGTGAATACACGGTGACACATATGTAGTATGTATATTTCAGATTGAATGCTTTGTTGCTTGGATGTTTGGATGCACTCTTAAAGAACATATGACATTCTGCATAGTTTCTGCAATGATATAAGGTACGTGGTTATGCTTATGAATACATCTATAAAATTCTGAGTTTGTCGAGGTTTCTCGATGAGATTGAACGAATGATAACATGCTTGCTTGTTTATTTACTTCTTGCAAATTATAAAGTTCCTATGAGTATCGTGTAAAGTAAATAACAATATTTTAAACCCTGGTAGACTGATCTTAAGGGTAATGCACACGAGCCCCAGAGGGATAGTGATTACACCTGAGGTAGTAGACCAGATATGGGTTCAAATATGAAAACAAGTTTATGTTCTTATATGCAAGATAAAGATGTTTTGTTATATGTGTACTTGTGATTATTGTTTGAACCCACGTACCAGTATAGAGATATATTGATCACATATGTATTTGTCGGTGTTTCAGGTATCAGGTATACTTGATTCATGGACATGAGGTTACTGAATAAAGATGTTGAAGACACTAAAGTTATTCTTGAAGGTTTAGATATAATGGTATATCATCATACATGTATAGTTAACTCTTTCTAAAATTTATGTAACTCCTTAGAGGAGCTTTTTATACAAACATGTAACTATTTGTTCATTAATGGAAATTTTTTACTATTTTGTATTATTTCTTGAATTTGATCCTGGAATTTATGAGTAATGATTTGCGACTTTAAGGTCCTTTAGACACTCAAAAGTGCGGGTCGTTACATTTGGTATCAGATCCCAGATTCATCAAATAATACTTAATAGTTTGTAATTTCAAATCATCATTAGAAATATAAGAGAAAAACTAGTATATCATAATGTATCTTTTAGGTTTCCGATCCCTCATTTTTGTCTACTTCTCATCTCTTTGCTGAATAATTCTTGCAAGGAAATTGTTAATTAGAGAAGTAAATGCGATAAGATGTAACTTGTAGTGTGGGTCCCTTTAGGAAGGGAAAACACTAGAAAGATATAAGTATGGGTAAGCCCTTTCATAGAGGAAGGACTTCGATTAGGTTATGAAAACTCTAGTAGGTTAAGGGATATGGAAACTCTGAGAGTTAGAGTATAGTTCCTAACCCTTACCCTAACCCTAACAATAAGACCTTAATCTTAAATAATGACCATGGAGTGGTGGTATGGGACAACACCCATGTGAAACTTGAAATCCAAAATAAGAAAAATAAAGGGATGGGTTTAGGTGACCTAGTTTCCCATTCATGTGTGCATGAAGAGCATGACACGTATGTAAGAGGTCTTAAGAAATACATGAACCCAATATTTATAGATAAGAAAATGAAAATTAGAATATAACTTTCTCAAACCCCTCATGATGTCTCTAAAAGTTTGGTGATGGTGACCAACCCCCTGGAGGGGAAGGTGACCCAAGTTCATTGAATGGACAAAAACCATGAGGGGTTATTCCAGAGATTGAGCAAACATGGGTTGATTAGTTATAATGATAAAAAGTTATGACTAATGATAAAAAAAGGATATCCATGAAACCTTTAAGGTTAGTGTGCCAACCTGGGGTGGGTCAACCCAAGAGTGGGAATATGACCTAGGAGGGAGGTAAAACCTTAGATCTTGGGATTAGGTTGTGGCTATAGAGCTAACCCCATCCTATGAGCCAAGAAGGCACCCTAGGTTAGGACTTTCTCTTAAAAGGTAACTGAATAAACATATTTAAGTATTGAGATAACCTTAATCCTCACCTAGAGGGGTGAAGTGTTAAATATATAAAGATGAAAACACTTATATTCTTTGAACACAAGGATTCCATCTCTAAGTGACACAACTGGTCAAGCCCAGGAGGGAAGACTAGTAAGACACCAAGCCCAGGAGGGAAGGTGGCCTGAGTGGACGACCAAGCCCAAAAGGAAAGGTCATGAAATGGTCAAGCCCAGGAGGGAAGACCAGTTAGGCACCAAGCCCAAGGAAGGTGGCCTAAGTCCACAGTGCAGTTGTTTAGGATCAAGCCCTTCGAGGGTAAGATCACACGAGGTCAAGCCCTGGAGGGAAGACCGACATGGCATCAAGCCCTGGAGGGAAGGTGGCCTGAGCCCAATGATGGGACAACATTGCATTAGGTGTACTCGAAAGAGAGAAATGAAGGTAATCCGGGTTAAAGAATTATATTTTCGGAACCAGATACACTAAATGAGATTACTCAAAACATAAAGAACAATCAATCACTAAATAATCACATACCCAAAAATATGGGTAAATTAAAACCGATTTCAATGTCAGCACCTTCTCAGAAACATTTTCATAAGACCCCAACATCTTTCTTTTATCCATACTAGGCCAAGAATTTGATACAAATGTTCTATTGCCTTAGCCACAACATATATACATAGAAGAAAAATATTTTTATATATCACACGAACAAGCATTAACATGCTAACAAATTCCCGAATCATTTGAAACACCATATAACACTTTTCCTACCCAGACCTGAGAGTACAGGGATGACTCTAGAACAAACTAGACATCTAATCAAATTTATCAAATATTCATTACTATAGCTCCTCTTTTCTGCCACATGTTTGTTTTCATCACTTTTAATTGCCTAAAAAAAATGGGACAAACCACAAGGGTGAGACCCATGTCCCAGCAAGAGATATAACCTCCAAAAATGTTTATTGATTACAACATTTTTAAGTAATTAAATAGTTAACCAGTTTAATCGGATCTAACAAATAAGATCAGCAATATTGATTATTAACAAAATACATAAGCACAACTATCTGGATAAGTATGATTATCAGTATATGCATCTCTAGTTACAAAGGCATGGCTAGCATGCTAAACATAACTAACAACATGAGATATCTAGCATCATGAGTATAATCTGTAGTAGCAGTATAGTTATCAACTTAAGCATGGCTACTGCATGTATGCATCTACAATCTAAGCATATCCACAACATAAGTATATTTACTATCTCTTAATTGCATTACGCCTCATCTTTCTGTATAGATAACAAACAAGGGTTATCATCCAATGTGAAACGTCATGTATAATCCTAAACAAATATGCTACACGACTGTATTACAACTTCTATTATGCCCTGGGGAATTTGAATCGTACCATTTAAAGTACAACTGACCCCTGCGAAGGGCTATTCAGTTCCGTACAATATCTAGGAGCGTCGGTATCCTAAGATCTCTTCCCTGCGGTCAGTACGAGTAAAAAGGTAGTGACATATCAGTCAAAACTGCCACCACAGTGACATATAATCAATCTGATAACCACTAGTCCGACCTTGGTATAGGTCACGACACTAGAAACCAGGGTATTCAAACCCAATCACTGAGGTACAACCACATTTGTCCTCTAATCACATCATGTTATAATCGCCGAGACACGACCGTAGCCGTTCTCAATCACATCAGATGTATGAGGCTTGACCATAGCCAACCTCCACAATCTGCATTGTGGATGACAAGGATATATCATCAACCTGCCACCCCCACATACTCAACAGTATGTGCTCTGAGTTTCCCTTAGGAATACTCATTTCACCTTCCAGTAAGTTCTGACACTAAAGATGGTTTTACGGCACAGGGCACTACATGATTAGAGTTGCACTTGATTAGTTATGTCAATTGGGTGAATTAAACAAGTGGACATACAAACCCTAATTCACTTCTAGCAATCATATAAATATCAACACTTGAAAAGATATAAAATGTGTGAAAAATAATTTCTCATCTCATCATCATATTTTAGTATTCACTTACCATTCATGAGACCACACTAGTCATCGTACTATCACAAGATATAAATCCTTTTTACAATATCACTGGGTATCAACCCTTATCAAGATAAGAGGATTACACCTCATTCAGGGCTCAACCATGCCCAAAGGTCATTAAGACCATCATACTATTCCCTACAACATCATCATTATCTTTGCATGCCTTATAACAAGGCTCAACAACATCAATTATATATAATACACCAGATCCACACAATATTGCATTTATGAGGTAGGTGGTATTCAGAAACAATCATAGCATGGTTATATTAATATTAAGAACATTCCTTTATTACATCAACATGCAAGGAATCTAGATATGATTAACACTCATCATATTCATAATGCACATGTTTAGCATAAGAAAGTATCAACCATGTGGTTAGATAATCACCAATTAACACGTTAAGGTTATGATCATGTCAAGGAGGTTATTCCACCATCATTCCATCATATAAGAATGTTAAACATGAATACTCATCTTTATCTAATTGCATTAGAGTTAGGTTCAAAATGATAAATTATATCAATGTTACTAATCAACACTCATACCAAACCCTAACTCACGACATCCCCATTAGAACATGGATGCATAAGGTGAAGCATCACCATCACATTACATACTACTCTCAAGTATGAACCCACACATAAATCAAGGTGTAACCATCAGGTTATAGCATACTAGGGTTTCAACAATAATCGAGTACTCCATGGTTGTTTTAGTCATTCAAGGACTATTCATACCCAATTACCATCATTTAGTTATATTAAAGATAGGTATAACAAGCTATACCTAGTTAGGGTTACATATCAACACAATATGGTTATCATACCTTCTATTCATATGAGTGAATAGGTAATACTAACTTATTAAGGGTAACCCTCCATTTGATCCATCATCATTCAACCCATATTGTCATACCACAATTTCACCCAGAACCATTGGATGCTTAAAAGGTAAGACTATTGGTTGTTTACATAACTAAACTCCTTGGATAAACCACCTATGAAGTCCTTGATTTGTGCTCTAGAAAGAGTCACCATCTAACCCTAGACATCCCTTGATTAACAACATAAAAAGTTCCATTGAGAGTAGGGTAAAACCCACAATTGACGATTCAGTTAAAATAAGCCATCCATTGTCAACAATTAAGCTCCTTAAGTTGATCATATAAAGGAAATCATCTAAATCAAATTATTAGGACCAACATATTACATTATCCATCATTCCACCTTAATGGAGGAATAAACGGTATATCTCGACCATTGGGTCAAGTTCACATGTTAAAACCATCAATTACAGTATAGGTATGACCATTGCATCAAGTGACCCAAGAAACCATTGGTCTAAGGATTAATTGATGCTACAACTATATGATTAACTCACTATAGATTGTAGAGACCTGATCCACCATCATTAGGGATCATTAAATCACTATAGGTTGTTAAATCAACAATATATTCATTAATCAGCATCAAATATTAAGTTGATGTCATCATTGATTGATATCATCAGTAGTATACTTAATGATTGATCATTATAATTTTAATTGATGCAAAACCTGACCTAAGGGGTGACCATAGGTTGTCACCATCATCTAAAACCTTTGATCATGACCATGAGTTGTTATGAAGACAACACCATAGGGTTGTTGCAATGGTACCATCATTGGGTCATGGTTTATAGAAGAAATCAGCTTTAAACCCTAAAATTGACCATTGTTTGATAGGTGCTTAGCACCATAGGTTGTGAAAAAAACTTTATCCAAGTCATATTATACCTTAGGAATAACATACACATGATCATAGGTTCATATATAACTAAAATTAGAATAGGGAACATTATAAAAATCGAAATTCAAGTCAAGCATAGCTTTTTAGTGCACGGATCATCATTTTCAAGAAAGAAGATGATCTAGAAATCTTATGGTAAGCAATAAACGTGGAGCAAGTTATAAAACTTGCCTCTAATGAGAAGATAAAACCGCACACAGAAGAAATCTCGAGCAGGTAGGGTAGAAAATCCAAGAGTAAGCTATGAATTTGTCCATCTAGAACCTTTCTTCATCAAATGAGCAAACCCTAAGCATAAGGAACAAGAAAGGTAGGGTTTTAGAGCTTTAGAGCAATTTCAACCATGGAACAACCTGGGTTTATACCCAAACCATAATGTTATTGGTCGTGTGCTACTGATTTTAACATTCAAACTGAGTAATTTAGACTCCGATTAACCATGCAATTCCACTGGTCCAAACCACACTAATTAAATGATAAACTAGATCATATAAAAGCGTAAAGAAGTGATTTATAAAATAAAAAGTCAGGCGATACCAAATACTACCCAACACTTGATAACTTCTGTTATCAGTGAAAAATGTGCAATTAACCAAAAATTTCCGATTTCCAGAGTTAAATCTTGCATAGTGAGTGAAATTCTACTCACAGTGATTCAGGATGTCCGAATTCGTCCGGAAATGCATCCAGAGCCTGTTTCCGGGCAATTTCTAGGTTGTCTGCAACCTTTGAATTTGCTCTGTTCATGGTCTAGCTGCAACAGTAGCTTACGCCTAAGCTTAGGTTGACGGAAGGGCTTGGATCGATGGGTGTGAGCTACAATTTTAAGCATAGAACTCCAGGCCAAGCTCAAGGACACCTCCCCTGTTGTTGGGCGCCCCAAGGTGGCCCCTAATTGCTGCTGCAAGCTGGCCGTAGGCCAAGCAGCAGGGTGGAAGAGTTGCTGGCTAAGCTAGGGTGGATGGAGTAGAGGAAGAAGAAGAGAGGAGGAAGAAAGGAAGAAGGAGAAGGGAAGAAAGGTGCTGGAACGGAGCTCCTTTTCTTCTCTCTGTAAATCGCACGATCGCGTCTCTTGCGGCTTTCTACAATGCCTGCTTCAAATAGTGCTCATAGAGGGGATAAGGGAAACAAAAAGGAAAAAGGGATTATAAAGCTAAAAATTTGGACAAATACAAATTCGACCCTAGAAATTGAACAAGTCATAACTTTCACCTTGTATGTCCAAAGCAATTGATTTCTTTTGCAACATTTCAAACGCAAGATACACTACAACCCCAAGGCATGAAAACATGCTATTTAGCCTATCTCAGCTAATCAAAACACTAATCACATCTTAATCACTTAACTTAGCTTAATCAACATATCAAGGTTAGATTAGGGTTATAAGCATTCAATTATGATAATTAAGCTTGTTCAACTCATTAAGGAAGTTTAGGGGCCTTATAACCATAAACTCCTAATAGGGATTTTGCCCCCGAAATCCAAGATAAACAAAGATGGGTACTTCCTCTACACCTCATCCTATTACCTTCACATGGTTACTTGCATATCATGCTGATGTACATCATTCATACATATCTCATCTTGGGTCAACAGAAAAACCCCCACATAAGAAGACATTTGCAGATATGGAACATAGAAACTTGTTGTGCCACCTTTACAAATCTAATAGTAATGTTCAACTTTAAATTATATCTATCATCCTAAAATTATATCTATTGTATCAACACATTACTCAAAAGTCATACTTTCTAGCTTTTTACCAATCATGCTATGTGTCCCATACCATTCCTTAAAGCATATAAAAAAGGCAATGCATCCATCCTTTTTTTTATACACTAACACTAGAACTCTTGTTAGTTTATTTCAGCATCAAAAGAAATATTAATGCTAGCTGTTGTCATTCCATATAAGGAAACATCATTCCTAGTCAACCTTGTTAGGGGTGAAACAACAACACTATCTTCACCTTGCTAGGATTCATTACCTTGGTATCCACCTCATGCGCTATAAGGAAGTCAAATCCTTATCTCATCTAATTTTACCAACATAACAAATATTAAGATATATAAAAGGAGTCTTCCTAATTATTGGAAGGCTCAAAAGCAAAATCATCACAAACTTTATGATCGTGGAACCATAGTCCAAACAACCTTATTCTATAGTAATATATCCATCCTCATGTTTAGAATGAATCCACTCATACCAAGTGGCAATGATCCACTTGAAATATGTGCCCTAGAAAGGAAAGACACAAAGTGAAACATACTTCCCATATCATAGAAACATTGTTCAGGGGTCACTAGCAAAAAGGTAACCAATTCTATTTTCATTATGCATATTACAACTTCTTATGTATCATTTCACCTTTTTCATTTTTGGTTCCTTGCCATTAGCATAGGAATCATCATGATTATCATATCTCATTACTCCTTCCTTGATGACTATTTTCCCACTAGTGTATGTTCTCTTATTTTATTATATTTTTCAACCACTTATCAACAGGTAAATCATCATATTCCACATTTTCTTCATTAAATTGGGATCACCTCCCTTAATTTATTTCGCATACCATGTTGATTTTTCATTAATAATTTCTTACACACATAGGTTGGTCCGAGATTAACTCAGGTTCTACCTTATTTCTTTTCCATTGTTCCCATTCATCTTCTCATTTTGTACTTATTATAGGAGTTCTCTCTATCTTATGTGGATTTCATACCTTGATTCACTTTATAAGCATAGACTTATCTGTCTTTTACTTTATTAGAATCATGTCTTCAAGAACTCCTCTTTTCCTTATTTTATTCAGATTTAGATTTCATGATGTTGTATCATTCTCCTATATTAACCAAATATTCAAGTTTTGATAGATAATGATGCAATTCTCATCTTCTTTAAGGTAGGATTGAGATATTCACACCATGATTTCTTATTCATTATGCTCTTTAGATTGTCTCAAAATGACTACTTGATCAGAGTAATCAGAATGATAACAATCTAAGAGTTTCATACTTACCTTTTCTCAATAATCAAATACCTGGCCAGGGAACCCAAATACTAAGATTAGGCAGTATGCACCATATTTTTGTGTCATGTTCCTAACTTAGACATCATCCTAGTCTTCAGTCCTAGTTTCCCTATAGACTCATTGAACCTAAAGCTCTGATACCAACCTGTCGGAACCCTATACACTAAACGAGATTACTCAAAACATAAAATATAATCAATCACTAAATAAGCATATACCCAAAAATATGGGTAAATTAAAACCGATTTCAATGTCAGCACCTTCTTAGAAACATTTTCATAAGACCCCAACATCTTTCTTTTATCCATACTAGGCCAAGAATTTGATAGAAATGTTCTATTTCCTTAGCCACAACATATATACACAAAAGAACAATATTTTTATATATCACACAAACAAGCATTAACATGCTAACAAAATCCCTATTCATTTGAAACACCATATACAAACTTTTCCTGCCCGGACCTAAGAGTACAGGGACGACTCTAGAACAAACTAGACAACCAATCAACTTTATCAAATATTCATTACTATAGATCCTCTTTGCTGCCACATGTTTGTTTTCATCACTTTCGATTACCTAAAAAAATGTGGCAAACCACAAGGGTGAGACCCATGTCCCAGCAAGAGATATAACCTCCAACAACATTAATTGATTACAACATTTTGAAGTAATTAAACAGTTAAGCAGTTTAATCAGATCTAACAAATAAGATCGGCAGTATTGATGATTAACAAAATACATAAGAACAACTATCTAGATAAGTATGATTAGCAGTATATGCATCTCTAGTTACAATGGCATGGCTAGCATGCTAAACATAACTAACAACATGAGATATCTAGCATCATGATTATAATCAGCAGTAGTAGTATAGTTATCAACATAAGCATGGCCTACGTATGTATGCATATATAATCTAAGCATATCCACAACATAAGTATATTTACTATCTCTTAATTGGATTAAGCCTCATCTTTATGTAAAGATAAAAAACAAGGGTTATCATCCAATGTGAAATGTCATGTATAACCCTAAACAAATATGTTACACAAATGCATTACAACTTTTATTATGCCCTGGGAAATTTGAATTGTACCATTCAAAGTCCAACTGACCCATGTGAAGGGCTATTCAGTTCTGTACAAGATCTAGGAGTGCCAGTATCCTAAGATATCTTCCCCTTAGTTAGTACGAGTAAAAAGGCAGTGACATATGAGTCAAAGATGTCACCACAATGACATATAGTCAAGATGATAACCACTAGTCCGACCTTGGTACAGGTCACGACACTAGAATCCAAGGTATTCAAACCCAATCACTAAGGTACATCCACAGTTGACCTATAATCACATCATGTTATAATCTCTGAGACACGACCACAACCGTTCTCAATCACATTAGATGTATGAGGCATGACCATAGACAACCTCCACAATCTGCATTGTGGATGACAAGGATATATCCTCAACCTGCCACCCCCGCATACTCAACAGTATGTGCTCCAAGTTTCCCTTAGGAATACTCATTTCACCATCCATCAAGTTTTGACACTGAAGATGGTTCTACGGCACAGGGCACTACATGATTAGAGTTGCACTTGATTAGTTATGCCAATTCGGTGAATTAAGGTTGCATCAAACAAGTGGACATACAAACCCTAATTCACTTCTAGTAATCACATAAATATCAAAACTTGAAAAGATATAAAATGTGTGAAACATACTTTCTCATCTCATCATCACATGGTACTATTCACTTGCCATTCATGAGACCACACTAGTCATCATACTATCACAAGATATAAATCCTTTTCACAATATCACCAGGTATCAACCCTTTTCAACATAAGAGGATTAAACCTCATTCAGGACTCAATCATGCCTAAAGGTCATTAAGACCATCATAATATTCCCTACAAGATCATCATTATCTTTGCATGCCTTATAATAAGGCTCAACAACATCAATTATATATAATACACCAGATCAGCACAATATTGCATTTATGAGCTAGGTGGTATTCATAAACAATCATAGCATGGTTAATTAACATTAAGAACATAAAAACAAAAAAAACATTAAGAATATTCCTTTATTACATCAACATGCAAGGAATCTACATATGATTAACACTCATCGTATTCATAATGTACATGTTTAGCATAAGAAAGTAGCAACCATGTGGCTATGATAATCACCAATTAACATGTTAAGGTTATGATCATGTTAAGGAGGTTATTCCACCATCATTCCATCATATAAGAATGTTAAACATGAATACTCATCTTTATCTAATTGCATTAGAGTTAGGTTTAACATGATAACTTATATTAATGTTTCTAATCAACACTCATCTCCAAACCCTAACTCACGACATCCCCATTGGAACAAGGATGCATAAGGTGAAGCATCACCATCACATTCCATACTATTCTCAAGTATGAACCCACACATAAATCAAGGTGTAACCATCAGGTTATGGCATACTAGGGTTTCAACAATAATAGAGTACTCCGTGGTTGTATTAGTCATTCAAGGACTATTGATACCCAATTACCATCATTTAGTTATATTAAAGCTAGGTATAACAAGCTATACCTAATTGGGGTTACATATCAACACAATATGGTTATAATCCCTTCTATTCATATGCGTTAATAGGTAAGACTAACTTATTAAGGGTAACCCTTCATTTGATCCATCATCATTCAACGCATATCGCCATACCACAATGTCACCCAGAACCATTGGATGCTTAAAAGGTAAGACTATTGGTTGTTTACATAAGTAAATACCTTGGATAAACCACCTATGAAGTACTTGATTTGTTCTCTAGAAAGAGTCACTATCTAACCCTATACATTCCTTGATTAACAACATAAAAAGTTCCATTGAGAGTAGGGTAAAACTCACAATCGACTATTCAGTTAAAACAAGCCAGCCATTATCAACAATTAAGCTCCTTAAGTTGATCATATAAAGGAAACCATCTAAATCACATTATTCGGACCAAAATATTACATTATCCATCATTCCACCTTAATGGAGGAATAAATAGTAGATCTCCATCATTGGGTCAAGTTCACATGTTAAAACCATGAATTACAGTATAGGTGTGACCATTGCATCAAGTGACCCAAGAAACCATTGGTCTAAGGCTTAATTGATGCTAAAACTATATGATTAACTCACTATAGATTGTAGAGACCTGATCCACCATCATTAGTGATCATTAAATCACTATAGGTTGTTAGATCAACAATATATTCATTAATCAACATCAAATATTAAGTTCATGTCATCATTGATTGATATCATCAGTAGTGTACTTAATGATTGATCATTTTTACTTTTAATTGATCCAAAACCTGACCTAAGGGGTGACCATAGGTTGTCACAATCATATAAAACCTTTGATCATGACCATGAGTTGTTATGAAGACAACACCATAGGGTTGTTGCAATGGTACCATCATCGGGTCATGGTTTATAGAAGAAATCAACCACAAACCCTAAAATTGACCAATGTTTGATAGGTGCTTAGCACCATAGGTTGTCTAAACAACCTGATCCAAGTCATATTATACCTTAGGAATAACATACAAATCATCATAGGTTCATATATAACTGAAATCAGAACAAGGAACATTATAAAAATCGAAATTCAAGTCAAGCATAACTTTTTAGTGCATGGGTCATCATTTTAAAGCAAGAACATGATCTAGAAAGCTTATGGTAAGCAATAAACGTCGAGCAAGTTATAAAAATTGCCTCTAATGAGAAGATAAAACCTCACATAGAAGAAATCTCGAGCAGGTAGGGTAGAAAATCCAAGAGTAAGCTATGAATTCATCCATCTAGCACCTTTCTTCATCAAATGAGCAAACCCTAAGCATAAGGAACAAGAAAAGTAGGGTTTTAGAGCTTTAGAGCAATTTCTACCATGGAACAACCTGGGTTTATACCCAAACCATAACATTATTGGTCGTGTGCTACTGATTTCAACATTCAAACTAAGCAATTTAGACTCTGATTAACCATGCAATTCCACTGGTCCAAACCACACTGATAAGATGATAAACCAGATCATATAAAAGAATAAAGAAGTGATTTATGAAATAAAAAGTTGGGTGATGCCAAATACTAACCAGCACCTGATAACTAATGTTATCAATGAAAAACATGCAATTAACAAAAAAAATTGATTTCCAGAGTTAAATCTTGCATAGTGAGTGAAATTCTACTCACAGTGGTTCGGGATGTCTGAATTCGTTTGGAAATGCATCCAGAGCCTATTTCCGTGCAATTTCTAGGTTGTCTTCAACCTTTAAATTTTCTCTATTCATGGTCTAGCTATAATAGCAGCTTACACCTAAGCTCAGGTTCACAGAAGGGCTTTGATTGATGGTTGTGAGCTGCGATTTTGAGAATAGAACTTCGGGACGAACTCGAGGACACCTCCCCTATTGCTGGATGCCCTAAGGTGGCCCCTGGTTGCTGTCATATGCAGAAGCTTGCTGCTGCAAGCTGGCCGTAGGCCAAGTAGTAGGGTGGCAGGGTTGCTAGCTAAGTTAGGGTCGATGGAGTGGAGGAAGAAGAAGAGAGGAGGAAGAAAGGAAGAAGGAGAAGGGAAGAAAGGTGCTGAAACAGAGCTCCCGTGCTCCTCTTTGTAAATCGCCTGATTGGGGCTCTTGTGGCTCGCTACAGTGCCCGCTTCAAGTGGTGCTCATAGAGGGGATAAGGGAAACGAAAAGGAAAAATGATTATACAACTAAAATCTTGGAAAAATTGCAAATTCGGCCCTGGAATTTGAAAAAATCATAACTTTCACCTCGTAGGTCCAAATCAACTGATTTCTTTTGCAACATTTCAAATGCGAGATCCACTACAAACCCAAGGCATGAAAACATGATATTTATCTTGTCTCAGATAATCAAAACACTAATCGCATCTTAAGCACTTAACTTAGCTTAATCAACATATCAAGGTTAGATTAGGGTTATAAGCATTCAATTATGATAATTAAGCATGTTCAACTCATTAAGCAAGTTTAGGGGCCTTACATATATAAGAGAATAATGTTCTTAAAATATGTGACATCTCAAAAGAAACCCTTAGGGAGAGTAGAGTCCTAATGCAATCCTAGGGTCAAGTATGGTGTATTAGAGGTACATAGGACTGAT
The DNA here is from genome assembly GCA_963693085.1 of Alisma plantago-aquatica. Classification (NCBI taxonomy): domain Eukaryota; kingdom Viridiplantae; phylum Streptophyta; class Magnoliopsida; order Alismatales; family Alismataceae; genus Alisma; species Alisma plantago-aquatica. Next base: position 247,197,977 of record OY856414.1, on the reverse strand, counting down.
AGGTTGGGAGTTAATATGCCCTAAATGCACATGACCATGTGGTCGAGAGGTAACATCTAGGTTTAGCCAAGGTACATTACTCAAGAGATTAGCTACATCCATGAGGATCATGTAGCCTAATGGGTGAATGTGAAAGGCACTCTCTTGATGCATAAGGATGAGATCACTCCAAAGATACCTATATCCCTAGAGACCTCAAGGATTTAGCTAAGGCTCATAATGATACATGATATGTAAACATAAAAGATATAAGGAGGTCATAAAAACTTGAGAGAAGTTGTGCACTAACTTAAGAGTAAGAAAAGGACCACTTAACTTCATGGAATAAAAGTATACTATGAAATTAAGTACAAGTAAATTTAGAGTCATATCGAGCATGATTCAACTTAATATGTGAAACTGATAGGTAATGTGTGGATTTACCATATCCACACTTAGAATGGAATGATCTTTGTGTTTGGGCTACAGTCAAATGCTTATTTCATCTCATTATGAGGGAGGGAGATTGGGTAGACACACATTATGCTTAAAAATGTAGATACAAGAATAAATGTCTTAAGTTGAGGTTAATGACATGAACTAGGGTTAGAGGTTTTACCTCACCCTTTGTGAAAATAATGAATAATAGGTTGGAAACCTTGGTGAAAAGAAAAATCACCAAGTGAAATTGAGATCAAAAAATAAGAATAAAATCATCAAGTGATGACAAGGTGTGTATATTATAGATGGGGATATACTTGAATTTCAATTCAGGTGCCAATCTTAGTAATAAAATAAAAATTGATATACTATGGAAAAGTTGTTAAAGATATCTAAGTGGGGTGCTAACCCTAAGTTTTGAAGATAATATGAGTTATCATTCACCTAGGCTTAGTAGGCCTGCATTTTTAGGACAAAATTCCTTTTAAGGAGGGGTGAATGTTACATCTTTGAAATTCATAGATTTCAAGCCTAAATGAATTAGGGAATATATAAAAATAGAGTGATTTGAGTGATCTTGACTGATGATTCCAAACCCTAGACTTATAGTAAATGTTCAATTTAAGTCAATAATGTGCTTTTGAACATATGTGTTCATATGAGGTGAATATAAGATGTAATAGTTACTAAAGCCTCAAGTTTGGTAATTAGGTATGTGATTAAGCTCATGGAGCCTTTGGAAGGCCCAAGATGTGGTTCATGGACCTTAGGGTCAATTTTCAGCCCAATTGGATAATCAAAGTTTACATTTGGGTCTCTAGGATATGAACTTGGATAGTTTTGCTACTCGGGATTATAATAGATATCCAAGATTCAAATAACTCATGGATGATTTAAGACCTTATCTTCTTTCCAAGGTTGGATAATATATAGTAATTTATTGTCCCAGAGCTTGAGAAAAATAGAGGTTATTACATGGCATTGAGGACTCTCGATAGGAAAGGAGTCCAATTACATTACGAAAGGTGTTTGATCTTTTGCCATGAGATGAAGATGATGGTTTAAGGATCAAATCATTCATGTCCACCATATAGAGATATGTTTCCCTTTATGACTTGTGGATGCCTAATCCAAAAGGGGTAGTTACTCTCTCAAGGACTCTTTTGTGAAGAATTAAGAGAATAAGAAAGGGTGGACATTGATGGCTAATAAACTACCTTTCCATGTTAATGTTTAAGATATGAGTGGGTCTCCCACACAACTTGTATAATAGAAATAGGATGGAAATAATTACTTTCACTATATCCCATGAAAGTTCCCAAAACATGTATATATGTAGGGTTCCCTCGAGCCTTCAGGATTCACCAGAGACCTAACCTCCAACCCTTCTGGTCGTGGATAGTCTTGAATAGGAGAGACCCAAGGAAGGAGATCACATGAGATCTCACTTCCCGCAGGCGTTAGCCTTGACCTTATAGGATGTGTGGAACCCTAAGGAGGGTCGAGGATGTTGACGCCTACCTATTTCTGTATGGTGGATGACATTTTTGGAAGAGAGACATGACGAGGAGCCTGATGCCATCAACGCCAACCATCGACCTTATACCCTCCACTGCTCATCCTGCTCGGGATCTTAAGCATAGAGTAGATGGTCTGAGCATCGCTATGGGTCCCAGATGCAGAGAAGGTGGCCAGATGAAGTAGTGCGGTGGGGCAGAAACTACTGGCACCACGGCGCGACACTACCTGCCAGGTTGGGAGTGCAGCTGCCGATGAAGAAGGGAGAAGGAGTGGGGAGATGGTGGTTGTACCTTGAAGATAGGCGCGATATTTGGTAGCCTGGCGTGGAGAGGAGGTGGCTGGTCAGGGACATGGATGTGTGATGCATCTGGGAGCATGATACCAGCGGCCAGAGTCGCCCTATACGAGGTAGGAGGCGATCGCTGATCAAAGGACCAAACCACCCCCAACACGCAAAGAATGATCCGCCGAGGTAAGGGCAATTGGGTAATTTAGATATGTTTTTAAGTATAATCCAGCATGGATGGGCCGTTGACGAGGTGCAAGGCCACTGGTCGACGCCCGAGCCCACATGGCGTATAAGATTATAGCAAATGTTGATGTGTCAGAATGTAAATGGTTCAAATTCTGATTATCTTGCAATTAATCTAGTTAATTAATGGTAACTCAAAATATAGCAAAACCATATATCAAATTGCTCAGAAAAATGAGAGGAATCCAAAAAATAATAATCAGAGTCTTAATAGGCTTCCTGTTCCAAAAGTATATGCAATACATGTTTATATGTGTTTAATGTAAAGGAAAACCTAGAATTGCTTTAATATGATGCTTAATTGAGTAGATTAGGTTAAGTTGAGATAATACCTGATCTTGTTATGTATAATGAATAAATCCTTGATAATGATGAATAAATGATGATTCTAGATTAGTGATCTTTTTCATGCTGATTTAGGGTTTTAAAACCAATGTCGACATCTTGATATGATCTAATATTGATAATGTGATCTAGATATCATGAATAGTCTAATATGCTTAAGATGATAATTAGGGTTTAACCTAATATGCATAACTGGGTTTGTAACCTTAGAAATCATGATATGAAGGAATTAGGGTTTGTGACCCTAATCCCTAGTCCAAACATGAGATAACCCTAAACTGTAGTTTAGGAGCAGATCTAGATATGACTAATGTAATGTGAATACATGGTGACACATATGTAGTATGTATATTTCAGATTGAATGCTTTGTTGCTTAGATGTTTGGATGCACTCTTAAAGTACATATGACATTTTATATAGTTTCTGCAAGGACTTAAGGTACGTGGTTACACTTATGAATACATCTATCGAATTCTAAGTTTACTGAGGTTTCTCAATGAGATTGAACGAATGATAAACTACTTGCTTGTTTATTTATTTCTTGCAAATTATAAAGTTCCTATGAGTATCATGTAATGTAAATAACAATATTCTGAACCCTGAGTTAGACTGATCTTAAGGGTAATGCACACGAGCCCCAGAGGGACAGTGATTACACCTGAGGTAGTAGACCAGATATGGGTTCAAATATGAAAACAAGTTTATGTTCTTATGTGCAAGATAAAGATGTTTGCTTATATGTGTACTTGTGATTATTGTTTGAACCCACATACCAGTATAGAGATATACAAATCACATATTTGTTTGTCGGCATTTTAGGTATCAGGTATACTTGACTCATGGACATGAGGTTACAGAATAAAGATGTTGAAGACACTAAAGTTATTCTTGAAGGTTTAGATATAATGGTATATCATCATACATGTATAGTTAACTCTTTCTAAAATTTATGTAACTCCTTAGAGGAGATTTTTATATAAACATGTAACTATTTATTCATTAATGGAAATTGTTTACTATTCTGTATTATTTCTTGAATTTGTTCCTAGAATTTATGAGTAATGATTCATGAATTTAAGGTCTTTTAGACACTCAAAAGTGTGGGTCGTTACAATTGGCACATCATTGGTTTCAATATCATCAACAAAATTCTAGACTTTATTGTAGTGGTTGTCCTCCCAAGGATGTTAATACAACATATCTGACCCTTCTCCTTAAAATCAAAGTTGATGTGTCACTAAAAGACTACAAACCAATACAAATCTATAATGTGCTTTAACAAATTGCTTCCAAGATTCTAGGTAAAATGATTCAATCTATTTTTCTTATCATTATTAGTCATGCTCAAAGTTCTTTCATAAAATGGATATCTGTTAATTATTTCTCCCTCCTAGTGAATAGAATTTATAGATATGTTATGAAAAGATTGACACCTGGAATATATATCAAAATAGATCTTGTGAAGGTTGTTTTTATGTGAAAATGAGATGCCTGAAATGAATGCTTAGCAAATGAAGTTCCCCTACTGCTTCATTGATTGGAATGAGGTTATTTTAAATATAAGTAGTATCAAGGTTCTATTAATTGGATCCCTTCCCCCTCTTTATTCCCTATTAGACATATTTGGCAAGGGACCATTAACCCTTATATTTCAAAGATATCCATGGGATGATTGCCTTGTATGCTATTTGATCAATCAAAGAGTATGTTCTGTTTAGTCAAAGCTGCCAATAACTATATTTTCTCATGTGCTATTTTGGTAAGGATGTAGCTCTTTTTATGGTGTTGACTCCAAGTCAATTGCTAATATTTGTAGACTTATTAAAGAATTTGAATGCATTTTATAAATATTATAAATGATTAAAGTGTTGTATTTGCAACCAAGATGTTGATGTAAATTAGCTTAAATATGGATTCATCTTTATGATTGTTCCTAGGGCTTCCCCTTTTACAATACAAAATGACAAAAAGCTTATGCTCACTTATAGTTGAAGAAAATATGAGTTGGTTAGAAGGATAGAATTCTGATAATATTTTTTATGTAGTTACGATTTTATTGAAAAAAATGTAAAAAGATATTGACATAGTTTTTTTGGTGGAAAACGTGTGTTTCTCTCTTTATTATACCCAAAACTTTGTGGTGGGACTACATAGTTGTGTAACATAGGTATAGGTCAAAGCTCCATTAAAAAAGGAAAATGAACATATATTTGCAAGCACAAGTGTACAACTAGGTTAGAGTATCAAAATCAGTTCTTATCAATTTCCACACAACATGTGGGGGTGAACTTTTGGATTTGAAGATCCTTTTGATGTGCTCCATCTTAATGTAGTATAGGATAAGCATAATCATTAGGTGATCCTTCCTACCTTTTACCATTAGAATAAATTTTTAACAACCTGGAACGTGGATATAACTTTTGGCAACACTCCATAAAACAATAGTGTATGGGCATTAAAAGTACAAGTGGGAAGTTTACTCTTCTCATCTCAAGAATAGATTGCATCTCGAAATGATACACATGCCTCTTCTTCTTAATTCCTCACAAGTATAAAGTCTATTTAGAAATATCCTCCACACAGGTATCACCATTCATTTAGGTTTTGGAAACTTCACCAACCACTTGGCCCATTCAAGAGAGTTATTTGTGTATCTATGCAAGTCCCACGCTTACCTAAGACTTATATTGTGCTCTCCATTCAACATAATACAATCATTTTTACCAATAAGATGGTTTTTTTCCAATGATACATCGAATATCATCATGTCTTCTAGAGTTGCTTATGCACCAACAACTTGCTTCTTCTAGGGCATCCACCTTACACCATTTCCCATTTCTAAGGATGAGAGTGTTTGTAGGAGGAAGAATAAAGACTGGATCCACCCTTGAGCCACGGGTCCATCCACATTAACGTATTCTTGCCATCACCTATTTCAAACTTCACATGAGGCCTAACAATGTTGTGGTGCATTATCAACTTCTTTAATATCTAAGAGAAGTCAGATGGACATTAATTGACCAAACAAAAGCCTTACTCAGATATTTCTTGTGGATGCACTTGACGTAGAGATTTTCTTTGTTTGTAGATATGGCCCATATATTTTTAGTAAGACCTTCTACAATCATGTCTCTATCTTTTTTTGTCCTACAACATGAAAATGTCTACCTTCATCTTTTTCACCCTAAAATAAGTTCTAGCATAGCTTTTTAATTTCCTCCACTTATATAGAAATGGGAAAGACTGCTGTTCAAAATAGGTGGGAGGTTGTAGGGATGAGCATCGGGTCCAGTCAACCCATGTTTTGGTATGTTCATGCCCAAACCATACTTTTAACTGGAGTTCTGACTGAGTTTAGACCCGAGTAATAGTTAAGAAACTTGGCCCATACCCAGCCCACATAATAGAGATGGGTTTCGGGTCGGATACAGGCCAACCCAGACAACATAGTAGATGAAGATATTTCCAACATATACAATAGAAAACATATGAAAATAATTTCGAAAATGTGTACCACTAGGTACATATAATCTATTTGTATCATCAAGGGAACTAATACACATAAAAATTGGTATACAACAATGGATCAAACAATATACTATAAATGAGATACAATTAAAATAATAGTCATATCCCATTTATTATGTAAAATATCAAAACCATCCAACCATTAATGGGATGTTTAAAATTAACATTAAAAGATGAACCTTTTTATTTCAATTAATGGTTTAGTAATGTCATGATCGAGGAGCGTGAAACACATGTAAGTAATAAAAATCCAATCTCTTAGATTATATTTTATTGTAAAATACAAAATAAATGTGCATTTCCTATATTTACTCTAGTGCAATGCTCTTTTGGTCTTATTAATATGACTGACTAAATATATATTCGCCGAATGTAATTTTCAAAGTTTATAGTCAAATGTATCTTAAAAAAGATACATATTATATACAAGCATGTGGTTACATATACATATACATATAACTAATTTGGGTATTTGGGTTCTTGGGCCTGGGTTTACCTTGGCCCTGACCTAGCCCGTATAAAAATTTGGTAAAATCTTAGGCCCATCCCACCCATGTATACATGGATCATCCTTGGGTCAGGTTATGTGGGTCGAGATATGAGTAAGATCGAGCCGACCCAGTCTGATGCTCATCCCTAGTAGGCAAACAACATTGAGATGATGAACTCTATTCATCCAGCAATGGACAACAATTTAGTTGTCTAAGAATCCATCTTCGCGCTAAATTTGTCTATCAACATAGAACATATGATTTTACTTAATCTCCCTCTAAACAAGGGAAGGTATAACTGATATTTGATGTTATGAACACATCCATGTGTTATTTATGGAAGAGAAAAGGGGGAGGAACCCATCAGTTATATATATGCATGAAAGGGGTTGTGCGGTTGGTGAACTCTGATGGTCCCCGATGAAGGAACTCATGTTTGAGGAACATGAAGAAGTATTTCTTGACTAACCACATTCCTAGACATCTGACCTACACCACAGGTTGTGGGAGGAGAAAATCCTTCTCTCTTAATCTCATGCATGAAAGGATTGAAGTTGATGGATCACGATTCATGAACATCCCAAAATAGAGTTGAAATGTAAGTTAAATCTCAATGCTCTCCTCTATATGTCTCCAAAACACTTAGAACATTGTTATCCCATTACCTAGAGGTTTGCAGTTACTGTCAAGTTAATTGGAAAAAAATATAGAATATCTATCTCTCTGTTGTCCATTGAAGCTTATGTGGAAAATCATAGGATGATGGAAGACTTATGTAGTAAGTATGAATCATTTCATAGTTCCATTATCCTGTCAACATGATTTCTTGATGGCTTTAATGGGTGGGCCACAGTCCAACTTTAGATCATGCCTTATGATATGGAAGTGGAATGGTGGTTTCATTTTGTCTTTTGCTATACCTTATTAGATAGTCACTTGATTAAGGATCATAGATCTCCCAAAATATTTATAGTCTAGTCATTTTCCATAAAATTTGGGATGGGCTAAGTAAACTTATCCGAGTCGATGATCATACAAAAAATTATAGTAGAACAAAATTTTCCTGACTTGCAAATAAAATTGACACTTAAGTACTAGTTCACCTAGAAATTATCAAATTTGAATCTGATTGTAGGGTGGAGTACGATTGTCTTCTAGACATTTGTAGTGGTTGTTTTTAGTTGGGCATGTTTGTAAATATTGCATGACTACAACTCACATTGAGACATCTATGATTCAAGGCAAAATGTAGATAATACATGCATACCTTGATTACATGAGGAAGATTGTTGGCATACCTCTTATTGATGAAATATCCATACAATTTGGGAAACCAAAACCAATGAAAAAGTAATTTCTACTAGAGATGAGAAACAAAAATAGAGATCAAATATGTTTGCAATTTTTCAACAAGAAATTGAAAAAGACATGATGGGCCTAGAAGTGTATATTGAGTATTTTACTGATACATTTCTTCTACATACTACAATCATTACAACTAAGATTTAGTTAAGAAAAACGAAGCAAACATCTATAGAAACTTGTATTGCACAAATTGCTATAGAAACTGATGAAATTCCTGATGATTTTTCTGATTATACTATTCAACAACCTGAGGAACATTCATCTAAAGAAGTGCACATCAACTCAACCAAACTTTTTTCAATTATTAATCCAAAAGGGGATATCGTTATCCTACACAAATTATACAGCTAAAATCATATATATTATAATTCAAATCTTACTAATCATTCAAAGGAGCATGAAAAAGAACCAACTCCACCTAATTATATTGATGAAGCACCAAACATTACAACATCAAGAAAAATTGGCTGTGAGTTGAGGGGTACTAGTGGGAAAATGAAATCAGAACCTTATCACACAAGGAGTCTGGCAAGAAAACACACTGAAGAACATTTTTGTTTCCACAATGTGGGGAACTAAGAAGCTAAATGGAAAATGATGTACATATGCAACTGAAAGATTGTCTGGGGATTTATGGTTCTGGAGAAAGGATCATGTATTGAAGTCATCTTGGGTATTTTGGATGTAACTATATCAAATGAAGAAGTTAAGTACATAACTTTATTAATTAGTGTGTGTTGATAGAATTTTCAAAGCCTTAACATTAAATGGATGTTGATGATTGTGCATACTTCATGTTCAAAACACGCTCAAATTAATACAAATGTCTCTTATTGGTAGTTCATGTTTCTTGTGTGTAATGGGTTCATATATATGTAATCATTGATATATTTTGCAATACTTCTAATACCTACTTGAGATAAGTATTAATAAAAGGTTTCAACTATTTCCATAAAAATTGAATCTTATCCACAACATTTGGATCAGAATCCAAAAATAAAAATCCTTTTCAGAGGAATCTGTAGGGACTCATCCTGATGATCAATCCCTAATTGATAATGAGGACAAATCCTTAGACATAATCCCAACAAAAAAACTAACAACCCATAGTAATCTAGTGAAAATATTTTGAATTAAAACGATCCACGTAGAGATCTAATTATGATAATCTACCATAAAAAACGTGAAAATGATATATAAGTATAGGACTTCATATCTAAAGCATTCCATAAGGAGACATAATAAAGAATCAACTAAAACCTCTCTTTATTTATTTCACTGCATAATTACAAGATTTCTAATACTATGAAACAATAGTAATACAACACAACAAATTCATTTACATCTCACGATCATATAGAGACTCAAAGAGAACCAACATAGCAGATATCATATCAACTACCCACCCGACTTAGGAAAGTGGGAGTACATCGACATTCAAGATGAACTTTAATATATTATTTCTTGTTACGTCTTGATAACCACATCCTTTCCTCAAATCCAACATACCCAAAAGATGTGGAAAACCACAGTGGCAAGACCTCAAGTCCCAATGATATGATAGCAAAATATAACATACTAATTGCTTACATTCATAATTAAAAGTTTATTTAGTGGCTTATTATCCAAAAACTAAATGTCTATTACCATGTTATAAGCATCAACTACTTATTATCTTCACATTGATGTATACTTAAGAAGTAGAAAAGGGATAAACTTGTAATCATACCTGATCTAGATGCTTACCTATACAAAGTAAGAACCATATACAATACTCACAATAATTAAAGATATACTATTATGCATCCATGTGATTCATCAATTAAACCTATGAAAATGTACTACATGGTTGAGTTACACATTTTATTAAGCCCTAGGCAGTTTGAGATGTACCACTTAAACTACCATATGACCAATGTGAAGTCACAATCAGCCCCCTATAAGTTCTTAGGATTACCAAAATCTTAATGATATCTTCCCCTTAGTCAGTACGAGTGACAAAATATAGAGGCAAAATGATTCAACTACAAGTGGGGCACAACGTCCATCCCATTAAAAACTCGGTCCGTCCTAGGTAAAAAAGACAAAAAAAACAAAACCACGATATAAATCCCTAAAATTAGAGTTACAGAGGCAACCAATCTTTTTTTTTTGGTCGGTCAAAAAGCGTGTTACTATATTACCAAAAACTTTGGGCACTAAGTACCCCATTACATCGACCAGAGCTAAAAGCTCATACAAGGATCAAAGTCCCCACGCAGGGGGAAATGCATGACTTCTAAAAGAAGAGACAAACCTAAGAAGACCTATCTAACTAACCAAGCTAGGTCCAAGCATTCCAACCAGAAGAGACTATTTACAAGCCACTATTACATGCATTCAGCGTACCCACAAGTAGTAATAGAAGCTTAACGTAGGAAAAATATAGTTTTCCTGCCTGTAGCCAGCCCTAAAGCTACAGATCTTCTCCGCTATCAGAACATCGGGTTACTAAATGGACGAGATCACCCAAAAAGGAACCCCTAGCATCGGGTCAACAAGAAACCGAGCAAGCCGGATGAGAAGCAAGAACCAGCACATGTAACAACAGAGCGTGGGAGGGAAAACAGCTCCAAAATACCCTTCACACTTTGCACAACACCAACTATCTATTAGAGTACCCACAAAGTGTGGTACTAGGCCAAGATTAAGGATATCCTTCTAACTATCCTCCCACCACATAGCCAAGTTGCTAACATGTAAGGGTCCTTGATCTTTGGTAGCTACTGTTAAAACAGCAACAAAGAAAAATCAGGGAAGAACCAGCACAAGCAAATGTTGCTCATAGCACAGCGGCATAACATCAAACACCTGAAGAGTTGTTTCCATCGCAGTAGTGACAGAGGGGCCAAGGAGGAGAAGGCTTTGAACACGATCTACACCCTTGAACCTGTCTTCCCATGTGCGTGCTTGAACGCTTCTCAAAAGCATTCCGTCAAACACCAAGTGAGCTCCATTACATGGTGATAGTGAGACCAATGGGAAGGAGAAGAAGTCCTGCCCCCCATTAGCCCAGGTCATGCATGACAATCTGAGCTCAAGCTGCCCCTAAACACCCCGAGACGCCAGATTACGCAAACCCCGACTGTCGTTGATGAAGAGTCGATGAAGCCAGCGTCGCTGACAACATGTGCCTTGGTCTCCAATCTGAGCTGCCCTGGCTTCGTGGTTGAGAGGGTGGGCGTCGCCTTCTGGAGGCCTTAGACCTCAAGCCTGTAGACGAGTCAACCATCTGCCAAGCACAGACCAGCTCTGACCCGCCGTCACCGATGGGAACCCCACCTGAGCAAGGCCAGGAACCATCACGGGAGCAGGAAGGACACGAAACGGAAGCCAATGACCTGGGCCATCACGCCCCCTTCACGCTACAAGCCGACAGGCTACACAGACGGTCAGGTGACCTAGCACCAGTTGGGGAAGAATCAAACCGGGACGGAGTCACCGCCAATCGCAGCAGGGATATGGGGTCAAACCCCATCACCTCCAATCCACCAGGGAGCCTCCAATCAAGCCGAAGAAGCACCTACTCCTGGAACCAGGATCCCCGGCCACAGGACGAGCAGGACAACACGAAGCAGCGGCATAAGAGCCAATGACTTGGACTGGTTCCATCTCTCCATCATTCTTGAACGGAGACGATCCGACGAGGTCGACACCAAACCATCAGCCAGTTGGGAAAGTGGTGCATCTGTCTGCAACGAACCAAGGCGAGAGAGAAGGGCTCTCTATAGATCGACTGAGGCCTACGACTACAAAAGCTCCAGAACAGCAGCCGTCAGACTAACTAACCGTCGATGAGGCCAGTGGGAGAGAAGCTCCGAGGAGACGCTCCCCTCCCCCCAGTGGCACCGCCAGGTAGAGAGAAGCCAGAGCAACCCTAGAGAGAGAGCCGGTTATTCAACCCTAGGTCTATATAAACTGAGATACAACTGTTTCTATTCATAATCACCCTAAAGTTAGTATCACTGGGAAATCCCTCCCTGCATATGCACATACTCAAAATTATAGTACTCTTTTAGATTATTCATTTCATTATCCAGTAAGTTTTGACACTAAGATAGTTCTACAATCATAGTGCACTATCATTAGGGTTACACAATATTAATCAAGTCAATTACTCTTAATTTAGTTGTATCAAACACTTACAAATAATGCAAGAATATATAGTTGACATATTAAAATAGACAAAGAACATCATACGGTATAAAAAATATTCACGATATCAAAATATTGGATCACGATACAAGTAACCATCTTTTGCCACAAAAGGCCCAACATGTTAATGATGTACACAATGAGGTTCATCACATCATTAATGGCCACAACAAGGCCCAACATATCATTCTCAGCCACAACAAGGCCCAACATATTGATTCAAGGAATGTTTGCCTTAGTAAAGGAAAATGAAAGGATATTTCTCCTCCTACGATTTCATATATACATGCAAATTATCACTAAATGTATGCCACTATCCAATATGTAGCAATTCTTAAGATCATCATACAAGACTAGACATGATCATAGGACATGATTAATCATCACTATTCTGGTGTAAAAGTATAATGTACAACCCTCATATTGCATGGTTTTTAGGAACATTAATCAAAGTCAACTAGTCATCGTTACATGTAACTTATGGAGTCTACATGGTTAGTAAGAAGTGTACATCTTTAATTTTCAAACCCATAAGATTGCATTATTTTCCCACTTTGTCCTTATCACCATTTTATCCATCGTGTCATACTTTATCTATGTATAATTGATGTATGCATAAATTGTCGTTATTTTGATATCTAATTTGGTTATTTTCTGTGTCATTTTTGCTTATTTGAATATCTTTTTAATACATATTTTACCAAATTAGTAAAAATCACTTGTGCATCATTTCTTATATTTTTACATGTATTTTATATGCATTTTACATGTTTTAATTATTATAATAATTATTTGATTTTATTCATTGATTATTTTATTGCAGATAATTATTATTTACTGGAGCAAAGTCGATACCATCGACTTGCAACTCGATGGTAGCGACATGGCATCAGAGTACAAATATTTTTTGCTCTAGATTGAAAAAGAAAAGGACGTTTTACTGTGAAGAAGTCGATACCATCGACGTCCAACTCGATACCATCGACTCAGACGTTGCAGACCAAATTTTAATGTGTTAAATCTAACACATATTGTGTTAAAAATTATATTTTTTAGGTTTTCTCTTGACCTAAACATGTACGACGGCTATAAAAGACACCATTAGAACCACAATCGGGAGATCTATCACGGGAGGACGATACGGCAGCCGAACAAAGAGAGAAAAGTAGAGGAACCCTACACGGAAGACCTCGGAGGCATTTTGGCGGCGGAAACGACGGCAAATTCTCTCCATCTTCTCCAGATCCACTCTTTAACCCTTTCTCTAATTTACTGTATCTCTAAATTCATGTTTTACATCTTTTCGAATTACTGTGATACCATGTCGTCTATTTTCAGCTAAAAACCGTAACTCCTTAGGACCCGGGAGTAGCCCGGGTAATCGTTGTATGATACTTTTTACATAGTTTATCATAATTTGTTTCTCAAATCCGTGGTATGATTTCGTTTTCTCCATTATATTATTATGATTGATCACGCTAATGATAATTTAATGCCTTTAATTGCTTTGAAAGAAGAATTAACGGTTGAAAAGAGACGATAATCACATTAACTAATAAATCCTTTGAACAAGGCGATGTACAGTTAATGGTGGAAACCCAGAGTATGATCTTCATGCACCTAGTTTAGGGTGTAGGTTACTACTACTGTGGAACCGACCTAGATTTAGGTAGTGAATTGTATCACGATAGTGAACAATTCTGACTACATGCCACTACATGGAATGAGAGACGGATTTGATTAACTATGTAGAAATAAATACAACGAGAACCCGCGGTGAAACCACAATCCTAAATATTCTCATCTAAATTGATTAAACTCAACATTTAATCGATTGTTTTGTTTTCTTTTATTTTTTATTTTCTTTTTCAATCAACTCGTGTTTTCAGCTTAGCTGATCAATCTTAATTAGTAATAGTCTTTAACCTCACAACTCCCCGTGTTCGATAACTCGGGACTCATAATCCCATATTACTCCGACATGTACACTTGCGTATTACACGCACGTTATACGCGTGTCAAGTTTTTGGCGTCGTTTCTGGGGAGTTGGCATGGTTAACACTATAAAAAGTTAGGATCGACCACTCTAGGCCATTGTATTTACTTTCCTTCTTTTTATATTCTTCCTATTTTTCATTACATACAACTTTATTGTTAGTTTAGGCATTGTATATATTCATCTAATTATTTCTTTGTAGTTCGTCTTTTTTTTCATTTAAAAAAAAAGCACATGGCCCCTATTTGTTTTGAGTGTGGAAATGCACATGTAGGTTATAGATGTTTGAGTCCACCTTCATTACATCATGAAAAAACCTCAAAGGAAATTCATAGTGAGCATATTAGAATTATGGTTCAATATGTTTTAAATCACAGAGGTCCTATTTCTAATGGAGGATGGGGTAGAATAGAGAAAATGGAAGAAGTTGAGATTGAGGATAAGGAATTAGAGAGTGAGGATAACATACTGGAAGAAGTTTTAGAATCACCTCTATCATGTCCTTCCATTGAGCCCACACCCACTTCCTTGACTACTAGGATTGATCTTGAATATGATTGGGGATCTGATGAGGAAGATGAGGAGAATGATGCAAATAAGGTGGAAGACAATTTTGATACATGTGTTTGGGATATGAGTGAAGGAGAGGAGGATCCAGAAGGTGCTTTATTTGATAGTGATCTTAGAGAGGAGGAAGAGAATGAGGAAGAGGATATTGAGAGTGAAAAGGTGGAGGAATTTCCCATTACCCATCACATAATTCCTTCACCACAAGACCCATCTCTTCATTTCCTTATTGAGGATCCTATATGGGATATATATCCAGATGATAATTTTGAAAGTTTTTGTGAGGATATTAATCAATGTGGGGGAATTGAATTATTAGAAGAGGAGGAGGCACATAAATTCACCTTTGATATAACCCCTTCATTATGTGTAGATAGGAGTGATCCATTGGGGATGGTCATAGAAATTAAGGATCAATCATCTTTATACCTTTCACCTCATGGCTATCTATTTCTACATGTGCGCCCACATCAAGACTTGATTGTGAGTCGTGTTCATGTTCACGTTCATTGCAGTGATAATTTACTATTGAAATGGAACATCAAACATACATGTTGGTCTTCTGACTATTATTAATTTTTTCTCATTGTTGCAAGGAACCAAAAGTTTAGAAGGAAGAGGCGGAGAGAGCTTTACCCTCCTCCATGACCACCTGATTATTGTTGATTGACATGTGTCTATCCTAGGACGTTAAACAAGGGATCTTGTCAGAGGCAACCCGCCAATTAGGTTTATTTTGTTAAACTTTCAATACTACTTTTACATTCCTATTTGTAGATTGTGATATCTAGTTTTGATGTAAGTAAAAAAAGGTACCTTGATATATGCATTCAGTGTGCAGGGACGCACTAAGTTGGTACCACCAACTTAACTGTCCGTAGTGCCATTTTTCATCAGTGACATCTCACAAGCTGAGCAAGCATCGACACTTCACCGAGCTCGAGTGCTTATTGGAGGACATGTCTTAATGTGGATCCCTCCCACCCATCTTTTGCCCCAAATCTCACCTCACATATCGGTACAATTGTTCCATTTATCTTCCTTTTCTTTTGAAATTGGGGACAATGTATTCAAGCTTAGGGGGAGGAATGGAACGATGCTTCTATCTTTACCTCTTGCATCTTTTTGTTATATCATACATCTACATGTTTTTGTTTTAGAAAAATTAGATTTTTCGTTTTGTTTTTAGAATCCACTTCTATCTAGTGCACTTGTGGACAAAATATAAAATTTTGGTTAGGATTAGCCTTTTGTTGATGATGTGGTATCAATTCTAAAAATTCTAAATAAAAATTTGAATGTGCTCTTAGGCTTTGCACTTTAAGCTAAATTTGCTATGTTTAAGAGTACATAACTGGAGGAATTGTTTGGATTAGTCAGCTTGAAGACATACTGATTGAATGAAAAACCTAACTTAACCCTATGATTTGTGTTATGACGATGATGCTTGAGTCCAAACGAACCAAATAGTAACATGATCTTTAATGTGAATTTTAGAAATAAACTCTAAGGTTACCCTGTTACACAAGTTGATAGAAGAGGGATATATCATGGTTGGGAAAGACATTGTCTATTAGTCATGTGATCTCATCCACCTTCCATTCATCTTCATTCACCACCATAGGATGATCAAGTTTAATCCAAGTTATTTTCCTCTTGTATGCATTACATGGCATGATAGGAAGCATGCATATAGTTAGTTCATTTTATTATAAATTAGAAAAGGGAAAAAATCATATAATCTCTTTTCAGCATTTGTAGTTTGCATAATAAAATTTCATATAGTTTCATAGCATTGCATATTTCATAAGGTGTTACATATTTGTTATCTTGTACCATCTTCTATCATGAAAGAGTGTAAAAAAAAGTTATATCTCCTTACTCCTTCTCCAAATAAAAAATAAAAAACCCAAGCATGAATTGTTCATCTTGCTAAAAATAGGGTAAGAAAAAAAAGAGTTATTGAAAAAGAAAAAAAAGGAGAAAAGGAGGAAAAGGATTTTAATCTCAATGTCATATTCTCTCTAAGAAACAAAGGAGGGGATTGTGGATCTTGTTGTAAACGCCTTTCCACTTATACTCATCATTAGAATGAGACATCCATTGCATGCATCATTCCACCAAAATAAAAAAATAGTCATTAGAAGTCAAACATTCACATTTTATCCATCATATAGGTGCATCATATTTTTACTTTTTGCATAAATAATTTGGATGATTCTTGTGAATCCTATTTTCATAACCACTCATCTTTTCCACCCATTGCTCTGTATGGTAGGCCACCATCACAATTAATCCCCTCATCCATGTTTATTTAGGGATCTGCTTCCAAGTAGCTTATTTAGGTAGATCAGAGAAATGTAGATAGGGAGATCACATGGTGCATCAAGCATGTGTCCTACTGGCCATGATATTAACTGCTTCATATTGATAGTGTTTTTCATTAATCTTATTGTGGACATCTATTATGAACATTATTGATCGCTTTAGATTAGTTACTTGTTCAGTGGTTGGCAAGGATCGATTTGGGACCGACTAGTGGAGGGCGGTTAGAAAAAATAATTCATAGGTACTTGTCTTTTTGCTGACTTTTAAAACAAATCCAAGAGTAGTGTTGCTCAAGGACGAGCAATATTCAAGCTTAGGGGTGTGATGTATGCATAAATTGTCGTTATTTTGATATCTAATTTGGTTATTTTCTGTGTCATTTGTGATTAATTGAAAATCTTTTTAATACATATTTTACCAAATTAGTAAAAATCACTTGTGTATCATTTCTTATATTTTTACATGTATTTTACATACATTTTACATGTTTTAATTATTATAATAATTATTTGATTTTATTCATTGATTATTTTATTACAGATAATTATTATTTACTGGAGCAAAGTCGATACCATCAACTTGCAACTCGATGGTAGCGACATGGAATCAGAGTACAAATATTTTTTACTCCATATTGAAAAGGAAAAGGACGTTTTACTGTGAAGAAGTCGATACCATCGACGTCCAACTCGATACCATCGACTCAGACGTTGCAGACCAAATTTTAATGTGTTAAATCTAACACATATTGTATTAAAAATTATATTTTTAGGTTTCCTCTTGACCTAAACATGTACGACGGCTATAAAAGGCACCATTAGAACCGCAATTGGGAGATCTATCACGGGAGGACGATACGGTAACTGAACGGAGAGAGAAAATTAGAGGAACCCTACACGGAAGACCTCGGAGGCGTTTTGGCGACGGAAATGACGACAACTTCTCTCCATCTTCTCCAGATCCACTCTTTAACACTTTCTCCAATTTATTGTATCTCGAACTTCATGTTTTACATCTTTTTGACTTACTATTATACCATGTCGTCTATTTTCGGCTAAAAACCGTAATTCCTTAGGACCCGGGAGTAGCCTGGGTAATCGTTGTATGATACTTTTTACATAGTTTATCATAATTTGTCTCTCAAATCCGTAGTATGATTTCGTTTTCTCCATTATATCATTATGATTGATCACCCTAATGATAATATAATGCATTTAATTGCTTTGAAAGAAGAATTAACAGTTGAAAAGAGACGATAATCACATTAACTAATAAATCCTTTGAACAAGGCGATGTACAGTTAATGGTGGAAACTCAGAGTATGATCTTCATGCACCTAGTTTAGGGTATAGGTTACTACTACAGTGGAACCGACCTAGATTTAGGTAGTGAATTATATCACGGCAGTGAACAATTCTGACTACAGGCCACTACTCGGAATGAGAGACGGATTTGATTAACTATGTAGAAATAAATACAATGAGAACCCGCGATGAAACCACAATCCTAAAGATTCTCATCTAAATTGATTAAACTCAACATTTAATCGATTGTTTTTTTTTCTTTTATTTTTATTTTCTTTTTCAATCAACTCTTGTTTTCGGCTTAGCTGATCATTCCTAATTAGTAATAGTCTTTAACCTCACAACTCCCCGTGTTTGATAACTCGGGACTCATAATCCCAGATTACTCCAACATGTACACTTGCGTATAACACACACATTATACGCGTGTCAATAATCATGAATTAATCTATCCATTTATCATTGTGATCATTCCCATGATAACATACACATCATTGCATTCAAGGTGTTAACCTTGAGACATAAAGTTTACATGTACATATTTATATCCCATATTCAAGATACATCTTGTAGTATCATAATTCATCACATAGTTATTCAATCTCTAATCTTTTAAGATCATATAGAACCCAGCCAGCGTAGCACAGGTGGTAGGCACGGTGTCCCCCTCTGGGGGGATCCTGGGTTCGAGCCCCCTGTTAAGTGTTGTATTTACCACCCGCCAGTTATCCGAGCTATGGCTGGGCAAAGGATGCGTGGGCAGCCTGTAAAGGTTGTCATTATCCTTTTTTTTAAGATCATCTAGAAAAAAATATTAAGGACATACATGATAAAAAATTTAGGATATTTACTCAACAAGAACCCATTTTATCACATAAATTTTGTTATGCATTATTAAACCTCTCATCAGCTAAGAAACCTCTGAGTCACTTTATACATACTTTATTAAAATATCACTATGATGCAATTCATGTAGATTCATATAACTTCTAAACTCAAAATAACTTTTAAATTCATATACTGCTCACTTAAGTATTCATGACTCTAGAAGGTATAAGGAAACTCACAAATTAAACCAACATACTTATTACGACACAACTTTCCCCCAATTGGCCATAAATGGCTAATGTCACCTCATACGACCATACTAAGTAAAAGACCTTATAGTTCAATTAAACCATTTGAAATTCTGGACATGACTTCCTATAACTATGATTTACCACCACATCAAATTTCAACTCAAAATTCAAAGGTGTAAGAGAGTTACATTAATTACAAGATTACACATAAAAAGGACCAATTTCATGCATATATGAGCTACCTTGAAATTATAGAACTAACTCAAATGAAATTTACAAAGTATAATAGTTTTATAAGAGCCTTAATATCATTATTTATCCAATCCTATGAAGTGAGAATAAAATGTATATTAATTTCAACTTTGTATGGCACCAACATACCATAAAGATACTATTTTTAGTGATATTTCACATGTATTTTAGGTTTCAACATAAACATGTTTTAGTACTCAGGATACTAACATCAGGAATCACTTATAGAAGTCAAGAAGAACATGATCTTTGGTAGAATCTAGAAACACTATACTCTCTCTGTCTTTTTAACATTTTCTTTATGTATCCAAATCGAGTAAATAGTTATTTCAGATTTCTTATCATATTAATTAAAAAAATTATAAAATGAAAAAGATAAACAATTTACTTGATATTTTTTACCTTACTTTTGATGGATAGGCCTCCGATCTTGCTTCTATTGGGGAGGAGTTAGATTGTAGTGTACAAGAGATTCATGGCTCATGACAATAGGAAGGTAATTGAAACCATCAAAAGGTTGGGGGTCTAAAGACCACTTCAAGGGATTTATTAGAAAAACCATCAGAAAGGAAGGAACAATGATACTATCTAGTGTTATGGGTAGCTATACTAAATACATTTTTTCTTTTTTCTTGAAGGACCCTCCTCGATGTTATAGGCGGGCGGAACCCCCAGCCAACTGGCCTAGTAGTGACCCTTGCTTACCCCATCGAGGTAGGGCTTACCACCCTCCTCTTTTTTGCTCTATCGCAGGCATTGTTACCATGATTCGGAAGGTAGATGATACAATTCAAGGTGTTGATACTTTGGATTTCTCCAGACAAGGTAGATGCATTAACATCTTAGCCTCCTTAAAAATGGTGCAATATAGGGTGCTAATACTCCTATGCTGATCGGACAAGGTAGGCTTCCTGACATGTCAGCCATCTCTTGGGTGGTGCCATGTCACCTTGAAATTGAGCCATGTACTCTGGCTCCTCCCACTCCTTGTCTCTAGTTTGGGTAAGCCCCTCGGATAGGCCCTCCTTATATGCCCCCATCGTTGCTATCCTTATAATCGGATACGTCCAATTTTTGGCATGCAACAGTATGGTGGCAAGACATGCGACCTAAACTTGGTTCCCACCCTCATCGATCCTTCCTAGTATATAAGCTCTCTTTAACTCCCTTACTCATTGTGGGGAATTAGTTATGTACATAAATCAATGACATGATAGGGATCCACCATCACATCCTGAACTAGAGAGGACACGGGCAATGAATCCCTCTTTCAGTTAGTCGAGGTTGTCCTTCGACATCTCTAAAGACAAGTGTTACATGTGTCCCGAAAAGGAACATTGGTAGGAACAAAGCCCAACCTGAAGGTGAGATACATATCTTTGAAACATGGTAACCTAGAAGACAGTGTTGGGTAGGTCCTCCTCCCTGTCCTCCCCCATACCATCAAAACTTGACATCGTTCCCACCCCTCACCCTGTAGTGGAATGGTTGGGGCATGGAGATCTGCGTCATGTCCCTAAATGAGTGGTTGTGGTTCTAGACCAGGACAATGAATATTAGAGTAGGAAAGTAGAACACCTCAAGATGTTCGTGCATATCTCTTAGTGGGTCAAAACCAATTGGGTAAGCCTCAAACAGTTCCTCCTGCAAAGAATCATGGAGGCCTTGAACATCTATATGTTCTTAGCCAGAAAAGTGGTAGTTTTTATTTCCTCTTTGGATGAAACCCAGAAGGTGGTCTAGACAATATTAGAGGCATTCGAGAACACCTTCTTGTCGGCTAGGCCTATGGATGAGATGGGACAATTCTATGGGATGGAAACCACTTTGTTTTTAGTTTAAGACATGTTGATTTCCTACAGGGATGATGAATCCATAGAGGAGGTGATCAAATCTTTTTGGAAGTTGCAAGTAGTCTCTAGATGGAGAAGGACCAAATATGATGAAGTGATAATTCACATTCAGATAGAGGCCTTCAATGAAAATGTCTTACAGTTTTTCACTATCCCCTATGGTGACAGACGTGTCATAGATAAGATCTCCAAGGTGGCAGTCCTAGAGGAAGACAATAGATCACTACATATTAATGAATTGGGAAGAGAACTCTCCATCCCACCCTCTGCACACAACCAAGTCCTAGTTTCCCTCCCAGTCTTACACCCCACAAACCTTAGGTGCCTAATAGCCATTGTGACCAAACTCTTGGACTGGTTACTCCCAACTATAGGTGGGTACAAAACCAGGATGGGGTGCATCAACGTCTCCGAACTACCAGACTTGCAGATTTCATCCATCGCCCGTCTAGCTCCTGGTCAGCATGTAGCTCGAGAAGACCTCACTCTAGGAGTAGATCCACATGTGCTGACAATGTGGATTTTTCCCAGTCAGTGGGTGACTGCTCAAAATGACTTTGGTGGACAAAATAAGACCTTAAGGAAGGAGAGGATCCTAGAAGCCCGGAGTGGTAGTACAGGGAATGAGGTGTAAATAGTTTTAAGGAGAGAAACCCAGCCTATGAGGCTTCTCTTGACCATGTATGAACACATGTTCTAGAATCATTGGGCAGTGGTGAATGGTCCAACTAGAAGAGTGTTTGGACGGCTTTGCAGATACCACAAACCTTATTTTGTGGTGTTGATGGTCCACACTACTGAAGTTGGTTTCCTACTTGATATTACTAGATTGGATTCTGTGATAGCATTGCAAAAGCTAGGGGGGAGATCTAGTTATATAATTATGCTTCTATGAATCCTCATGTAATAGCATATCACATGCAACACATCACCATTATGATCAAGGATGTGTAGGGGGTTCGACTCTATGTTACTGTAGTTTATGCCAAATGCCATCCCTCTAAAGGAAATGGTCTTTGGTTGTCATTGTGGATCCTTACCCAGGAGGTAGAGGAGAATAGATGGGAGATAACTGGAGACTTTTTCAACATTGTCCATTCACTAGGGGAGTGTAGAAGGGGAACCCCCCATACCACCAAGATATGGAAGATTTTAATGCCTGCATCCAAGATCTCAACTTGTTAGAGATGTGATTTGATGGTAGATCATATATGTGGGTGGATAAGGAAAATGGGGCTCCCACTATGTGGTAGCAGCTGGATAGGAGATTTATCAATACCACTTTTATGTTGATAGCTACAGATGTGGTGGTAAAGCACTTGACCTGATTTAGAGTCCCAAACGACTACCCACTGTTGGTGATGTGTAGGCAGGTACAACCTCATAGGCGACATAATTCTTTCTCCTTATTGAATGTTTATTTATCAAATGAATCCTACTTGGAGACCATCATGAAAGGATGAAAGATGTAGGGTTGGGGTGACCCTTTCTTTAAATTCTTTGTCAAGATGGAAAACATTTGAAATAACCTTACACAAAGGAATATTGAAGTGTTTGGAAGGATTGAACAGAGGGAAAAGTACCTAAAGGACATAGCCATCATCCTCCAAAAATAATTTGACTCACAACCTTCTATGATCAACGAAAGACTTCTTAGAGAGGCAAAGACAGTGCTGAAACAAACCCTAAACTAGGAGGAGTAGATCTGGAGGGACAAATCCCATGTTAATTTGCTTAATGATGGTGATTGTAATATCGAGTTTTACCATGCTATTATTAAATCCAAGAGAAAAAGGAAGGAGGTTAGAAGGCTTCAGTTGGAACCTACGGTTCTTATTTATGATGGTGAGTAGATGGTCAACACAGTTGCCACTTAATATGAAGGAACCTTCTCAACTCCCCCACCACATCTAGAGCTGATAGAAACACACTCTTTTCATTAATTCTTGTTGGTGTTACAATTGAAGACAACCTAACCATGGTGGCCACGCCTTCAGAAGAGGAGATTTTTTATATTATCATATAGAGGGATAAACAGGTGGCCCCGAGACCATATGGATATTCTCTAGACTTCTATTCAGTAGCTTGGCACATAAGTGGGACAAACTTTCTTGAGCTGGAAAAATTTTTCTTCCAAGGGGGAGGATGCCACAGAAGCTTGTTAGTTGCAATCTTTTCTTGATTCCCAAAGTTGATGATGCCATGAAGTTGGGTCAAGACTTTTATCTGATATCCATTTATAACATTTCTATAATGATTCATACCTCCTCAACATCCACTTTGCTAAATTCATCCCACACCTTATCTCCCTCGATCAGGGTGCATTTGTTTTGGGTAGAGACATAGCACATCATATCATATTGGCTAGGGAGGTAATGCATGATATCAACAAAGGGAAGGGTGACAGAAATCTGGTTATAAAGTTTGACATGACCAATTCTGATGTTCTTGTGGATTGGATCTTCCTCAAGAAGATCCAAGATGAATTTGGCTTCCTTAAAGAAGTAATTGACATCCTAATGAGCTTCTTCGAGGGCACCTGGCTTTCGGTCTCTATGAATGACATTTATGTTGGTTCTTCTAACAAGTAGAGAGGATTAAAAGAATAGAACCCCCTATCTCCTTCCATGTTTATCCTCTTTGAGAAGGTTCTATGTTGATCAATCGGAGTAGTTTTACAACAAGGTAGTGTGAGAAAATTCTACACTCAGGGTAGAGGTAAACCCTGACCTTTTTGTTATATGTTGATAACCTGATCGTGTTTCCACATGCATACCATCATCCCTTCAGTGTGTCGACAACATCCTCATAATATATTATTTGTCTTAGGGGAGATGGATGAATAAGGAAGACTCAAGATTTATCTGTGGTGGGGAGGTCCAATATGAGATCCTAAGGGCTATTGCTACCTCAGACATTCAACTGATGGGGGATTTCTTCCTCTACCTTGAGGTTCCTATCCCTAAAGGTAGACTTAAAGTACATCACTTTGAGAGACTACTGGAGAAATTCAAAACCAAGGTAGCCTCCTAAAAAGGTCGCCTACTCTCCTTTGTTGGACGTAAGGCGATGATCACACACTCGCTCAACTCGATTACATTGTACATCATGATATCCACGGACATTTAGATGGTGGCGTGTAAGGGAATTAACTAGATGTTGTCAGCTTTTTTATGGCACAGTAGGGATAGCAATGCAAGGCAAACTGGGGTTGCTTGTGATAGGATTACCACTCACATAGATAGGGGGTCTTGGTATCCCCCTCCCCCTCATGATTTAGGAAGCCTACCTGGAGATCCTCCAAGACTCATTGCTATGGGCTCGATATTGCTCTTCCAAGTACTATTGCCCCTACCAACAGAGAATGGGACTACAACCTAATACCCTCAAGATAAGTTCTTTTACATCACCTTTCTGGTGCAAACTTTAGAGATTCTTTCTAGAGGTTCTCCCTTGGTGTACCTGGACGAAGTTCATAAAGGCATGATGGAGTTTTTAGCATCTAACTGGCATGGACATGTTTTATTTCCCTTTGGGATTAATGCCAATGATGCTAGTGTTGAATTCAACTTGTAAGAATTCTGGAATGAGGATGGTACTTGAGATACACTATCTTTAGAGATCATCCTTACAGAAGAAGGTGTGGGGTACCTGTTGTGGTCTGGATATACTATTTGGGAGCATGATGATATTCTATAATGGTCAACAATGATGGATGACTTCTTCACCAAATTGGCAAAGTGGATTCTCTGCAATGAGGTAGAGCTTCATGAGTATTGGGAATGGATCTAGTTCAATGATGCTCTCTCAAGAGCAAATGTGGTAGTTTGGAAGATATCAAAGTGTGTGTTTCACATTGATGACAATCTCTAACGTTTCAAGATCCTGCTTGCATCGGTGTGTGTTTGATAATAGAAGACAAACTAGGAGACCACTCAACACCTATTTGCACTTAGTGGATGGCCACAAAGCTTTGGCGCAAGATGTTTACTCTGCTCCAGTCAGAGTTATCAGTCCTATCTCCCTATAAGCTATCTTCACAAAGTGTTTGGAAAAGAAATCTTCATGTAGCGTCAGCAGTTGGTTATTTTCCTACCTCCCCTCACAATTTGTTGGTCTATCTGGTGGCAACTATGATGGGAGAAGTTTGAGGGTTTGTCCATCAACACTGACCTATTGTAGTGAGAGCTCATGAGACTAACTAATATGGCAATCAAGAAGAATCCATTTAGGAATTGGGTGGCTTGGGGATGAACCACAAACTGGAGGTGGAGGGGGTCACGAACCCAGAGTTCAAAATCAGATGTGTCTCTTGATCAAATGGTACCCCCTGATGTATAAAATAATATTTGTTCATCTCTTTTTTTCTATGGGGATTGGATTTAACGTGATATGTGATTCAGTAAGAAATATTATAAAATACTCTAATCCAATTCTTCCATCCCCCATCGTGATCTCATTTTGACCCTCCAAATGCTTGTTACAAGTTCCCATATAGTTTAACTAAGCTAGTCGGTTCGCGGGACCACCGCCTCCTAAATGCATATCATGTAATGATGTTCAAACTTGCCACTTGATAACATCCAATTTTGCAGATATTATATGTCTTATTTTTTATCCTTATTTCCCTCTATTAAGCAAATTTATACTCACTTCCCTCATACTTTGCATATGATTTCTTTATCCTATTTTGAGAATGGCAATGATGTCACATATAGGTTTAACAAGTACAAGAAGTGCATAACCAAGGGGGCAGGACCACCACCGAACGATATCCAATGAATGGTGCCATCTATCCATAAGCACCAAATGCTCCCCCAGGTAGCTTGCCTGCAGACACTACTCGGTGGCCCGACAACAAGAACGCCGTCGGACGACATCCGATAGTGCTCATGCTACCACATCAGTCGGTGGTTCTTCTACGTGCATCTGTCAGTGGTGTTTCTGTGAACATCAGTCGGTGGTACTTCTGTGAGCATTAGTTGGTGGCGCTTCTACTAACATCAGCTGGTGGCGCTTCTACGGATATCAGTCGATGGTGCTTATGCGAGCATCAGTCATTGGCCCTTCTGCAGCCATCATTTGATGGTACTCTTGCGTTCATCAGTCGATAATGCATCTGTGACCTACACCCATTGGTCCAACTACGCCCATCATTCGGTGACCTGCTAATGTCATCATCTGATAACCACCTTCCGATGGAGGCTCTTTCAAGCACTATTCTCGGGACTGTTAAGAATGTGCCCCGAGGACGGTACCAGGAAGGCTTGGGGCACAAGTAAAGGACCCCAATCCGATACCTATAAATATGAGATGACCAACTACGTACAAAGGGTCACACATTTGTCTCTGTGCTTGCGCTACAAACCAAATGTGGAGTCGTCATAGGAAGCATTTTCCATCGACCGATCTCTACCACCACCGACTGGTAGGAACGACGGGTAAGAGTCCACCAACCCTACTCCTGGACCTCTTCCCGCTCACCCGACCTACTTTTGGGGTCCCTACTTTGATAGAAGGAGTAAAAGGAGAAGCCGAGACCACCAACACTGTTGTACATTGCCATTGGGGCCAACAAAAATGTTGTCCATGTCAAGGAGAGATGGACTGCATGCATTGTGAGGGAGAAGAGAGGACATCTCATTCTTGCCTATAGATATAATGACGACGACCATCCATTAGGAACCTTGTGCGCAAGCTCTGGTGATTGCATTAAAGATGATGGTTGTTCACAATCTTAGCATCACGGTTCTTGAGACTGACTAAAAATTGATATATGAGATGGCTTGGGGGGAAACTAAAAAGCCTTGGAGGACAGCCCCCTTCACTAGGGAGATCGTGGCAAAGGTGTAGAAATTATCCATCATTGGCCACCTGATTCCTCTGGTTACCAATACATCTGCTAGAGCTATTGGTAACTGGGGGAGTGTTCACAATACCTCTTTTGTTACGAAAGACTCTATTTTCTTTCCCATGAGAATAAGAGGACTTCTCATTTTGGATCGACAAGACTTATCTTACATACACATATGATGGGTAGATACTTAGATAGATAGTCGTGTAGTTTCTTTCTATTTTAGTTTTATACCCGGAGGTTGGCTATGGATGGGGCTGGAGGTGGTTTTAGTTGTTGCTAACGTTAGGGTTGAGCACAAGTTTGATCCGCAATTATGAGCGGTTGTCATTTTTCGTTTGTTGTTTTCACTTAAATGAGGAGGGTAGGATGAATAATATGACCTCCTGATTTGAATAAATTAAAAAAAAAAAAAACTTGCGGCTATGCCAAATGACCTATATTGTGGTGTGAAAAAATGATCAAAGCCTTTAATATATATCCACACACCGAAGGTGTAGGGGTACTCATAAACGCCATCCATCACGGAGATTGTTGTCTGAGTGCACAACAGATAATTATAAGCGTAGATGATGACTTGTCTTCGGAATAACGTAAGAAATACCATTGATAATGCCATGGTAACATCAACTAGTTTATCGAGACCATTAGACCTACCGATTCATTTGGAGCCCAAAAGTCATGCCTATTTTATTGAAGAGAATGGATTATCAACCTTAATATAGCCAATAACTTCACACCAAATGAGATTTAGTGTGATAATAAGCATATTGGATATTTGCCGGCAATGAGTAGCAATGGCCCTACGTGCCATTTTCCACCGCACCGCACGAAGCAATCAACAAGAATTGTCCTTCCAAGAAACTGTGGAGGCTAAGCAAGCTCATCACAGTTTTTTTTCTGTTTGGAACAACCTTTATTTATAAGGGTTATTGCACATGCCACCGCACCAGTACTCTGTCGATCCTCTCCTCTCTTTTTCTGCTAGTAAAGTCTGAGCAGCAGGCCAAACATGGGACCAACGGTTGCGGAGTAGCAATGATGGTTGCCTTCATTGCCTTCCTAGCTAGTGGCTGGTCATTTAACGTGCATGGTCCAGCCAAGGAAAGGCATGCTTCATATGAAGAGGCAAACTTGGAATCAACGGCGTCTAGAACGTACGCAGGCAGAGGGAAATAAGAGACACCTGACAAAACTTAGTCCGGACGGCAAAGCTGTTGACCAGGAGCTTGGCCACTACTAAAGCTGACAGTGGTACGCATAGATTCATGAGGGGAAGTGTATTCAGAAATTGTTTAGATAGGCAGTTAGGCTTGAAATCGAAATTATGTTCGAACACTTCGAGAGACTTTTGTGTAATATGGGACAGTTACCTCATGAGTGGTGCTCTAGTGATACTTCATTGCAACCTGCGACTAACAAATTAATAAGAACCGACACATATAATTATAAACTTTGTTATCTATTACATCACTACAAATGTATGTATTAAACACACATGTAGGTTGGGGTAAATCAGTTGTTCCTATAAAAAAAGTATATTTGTATGTATATCATTTCGTTGGACATTTGTATAAGTACAAACATATATATATATATATATATATATATATATATATATATATATATATATATATATATATATATATATATATATATATATATATATGAAATTTTATAATACCCGAGTGGGTAACTAACGTTAAGATATTCGTGCATTCCAAAAAGTAACTATTTGATAAGAAAAGTAAGTATTTGGACAAAAAATAACTATTCTACAGGAAAGATAACAATGAGCCGTTTCTCTAGTAATTTTTTTTGAAAAAAATGTAATTGTACATGTATAACAATTGTAACTACTATACAATAATATAACTATTTGCAAGGTAATGTATCCTTGTACACATTATTATAAAAATTGTAAAAATACCTATATATATATATATATATATATATATATATATATATATATGGCCATTCATTCTCTACTCGCATGGGTAACTAATTATTGTTACCCATGGATCTATTTTGTAATAGACAAATATATGTTTGCAATGAGATAGACATCGTTTGTAATGAAATGCCCAAATTTGTAATACAAACGTTCGCTTTGTGTTACAGTGTAAACTGTTGCCATAAATATCATCTTTACTGTAATCATACGTGTAATACAAAAAGAGTTTTTGTATTACAAATTTAGTCATTTCATTACAAACGTTGTCTATCTCATTACAAATAGGTACCTTTCTATTACAAAATAGATCCACGGATAACTAAAGTTCGTTACACATACAGGTAGTGAATATATACCATATATATATATATATATATATATATATATATATATATATATATATATATATATATATATATATATGGATCATCTTTAATACCCGCACTGGTAGCTACCCGCCCCCCATTTTGGTTACTTTTTTTCAAGTTTCTTACTTTTGACATGTAGAGAGTTACTTTACCTTACAAGTTGTTAAATTTCATGGATAGATAGTTACGTTTGCATCAGTAGATTTCAAAACATGATTACATATATATCTGCTGTGTATTTTGTACTGATTTACTTTTTTAGCCTATAGTTACTTTCTTATCAACATAGTTACTTTTTTGATAGCATTATTACTTTTCTGGCCAGAACAATATATTACTTTTTTGGTTGGTGAATAGAAAACTCCAGGCTACCCGTGCGAGTATTGAATGAATGACCATATATATATATATATATATATATATATATATATATATATATATATATATATATATATATATAAGACACACACCCACACACAAATATATATATATATATATATGGGCATTCATTCAATGCCCGTGTGGGTATCTACTCGCTCCCTATTTGGTTACTCTGTTTGGAGTTTCTTGCTTTACACATGTAGAGGGTTATTTTACCTTACAAATTGTTACTTTTCATACATACACAGTTACATTTGTAACAGCTATAACATATACACAATTACATATTTATTCTAAAAACATTACTGTGTATTTTGCACAGTTTTATTTTTTGAGTTGAATAGTTAATTTTTTGTCAATATAGTTAATTTTTATCCATAGAGTTACATTTCTGACCAAATATTTACTTTTTGGGCAGCACTGGTAGCGAATTTTAGGATACCAGTGTGGGTGTTAACGATAATTCATATATATATATATATATATATATATATATATATATATATCTTGTCCTAGTTCCAATAAGCTAATGGCATTTTAGGTTTTTTTTAATCATTGGATATCTATTTTAGTTCTAAGATCTATCTTTGGTCATAGAAGCCTAAGTATGTCTAGGTTACGTATATGTGTGGGTAATAATGTTACGATATATATACAACTATAGGATTTAATATCATTCATAACATCCTTTATAGCATATTAGTGTGCATACCCATTGCATAATCCACTTGCCATCAAATATGTATACATGTACATGTATCTAGGATTTTATATGTCCAATATGGTGTTATTAATATTCACATTATGAAATCACATAACCATATTTAATTTTAATCAATGCATTAATATATATTATGGATATGATTAAATTCTAGGTTTCATTGATCCAACAAAAAATTTCACTATTATGACTAGGTTTAGAGTTCAAGTTATTCTAATTATTATCTGAAAGGTCATTAGCATACATGTTTATATTATCATGCATGCAACAATTGCTTGACTTATTATCTTAATCTATTTGGATATATTTCAATTTTTTGAACATCCATATTATATTCAAGTCTAATCTATTTTTTTTAGGTTATTTTTAGGTTACAAGTTATATATAGTCCTAGGTCATGCATGTAGTTAACATCATAAAGGCATGGAACTAATCAGGAAATCAGTGGAAAACAAAGAGGTGAGTGAAGGGGGGATAAATGAAGGAGTAAGAATAGAATATAGTGTTAACATGTGTACATATGTGGAGAAGAGGGTTCTTACCAAATGCATATGCTTGGCATTCATTTTCCAAGAGTGAATGTCAAACTAAACAATCTTCAAACTATGACATCTTCTCAAAGGATCCCTCACCTTTGCGCAACCCATTAGCAGATGTATAGTGCATGGCTTGCACGTGAGTTCTTATTATAGTGTTACTTCCTTCGTAATCCCATGGCAACACACATGAAGAAGGAATGGGATAGGGGGATAAAGTAAGTATCTACCAGAACAATGGATCTCATTGTATCATGTTTCGATTAGTAGTGAAGCAATGCCACTTCTAGAGTAGGGGTGTCAAGGATGCAACAAGCTCCTAGTTATTGAAATTATACTTGGACAACCTAGCATGGTAACACCCATAAAAGAACACAATGGAAAGGTGAAGGTGGTGGTAACAGATGGTAGGTAGTAGATTAGAGTTGTCAAGTTGCATGTTCGCAGGGTGCCAGGATGGTGAGCAGGTTATGAATCTTTTTGTGGAGCTGGGTGAGGAAGGGAGATTCCATGTTTGATTCCATCACAAAGTCATCAACATGATCACAATGGTGTCCAAATCTATCAAGGTTGGGTCTGTAGAGATCGATTCTCCATGGTAAACACCATTCATGAGGCTGGTGAAGTCTTTGGTGTCATGTATAGGTTGTCACCGACATCTATTCTATAGGATGAGTCCTATAGAAACTCCCTAGGATCCAATAAGATTGTGTTATAGTGGCCAATTTACGTTTCTCTCTCCTTATTTTCTTCTAGGGGGTTGGGTTTTGAAGTTGAGTGAGAAGGAGATGATGCATTCTTATTGGCTGTCCTATACAAAAAGTATAGAACTCATCCTATACTGCTAGCTTGGGGTTGTCACTAGGAGATCTTGGTGTGGGCAGAGGCAGAGAAAGTGAAGGATCACGGTTGGGGAGGGTGTGAGATTGAAGAAGGGGGAATCATGCTCACCGTGGATGACCACGGGTGGAGGTAGTGTCTGCAATTGTAGGAGGGGTGGAGTTTTAGAACTATGGTGTAGGTGCCTTCAGATCAAAGGATCTTTTGGAGACATCAAGTGGTTTCCCTTGATGTGATGAACACGGAGAGAAAATTTGTGATTTCTGTTCGTGTCGCCACCATTTAGTGCATAAGGAAGATGCATATTTCTTGTTGTGTAGGCTGCTCAATGTGTAGGAGACATGTTGGTATGTATGCCCTAAGAACCAATCATGGGATGATTGGTGGGATACATTAAGATTGATTTGATAAACATAAAAGGCAAGCTTCCAATTCTTTCTGGTTCAGTCATATGAGATCATGATAGAACAGATTGAATGTCTAGAGAATGACAGTACTCAATGACGTATGCTTTCAGGTTTAGGAACTGAACGATGAGATCATACAGATGCTAAGAGTTTGTAAATTCTTATTATGTCCCTAGTCATATGTCATTGTGGAAGGTAGATAGACAACAATGACACACAAGACTAGATTGTGGTGTTGGTTGATGACAGAATCTCGTTAGTCATGATATGGAGATATCATAGTCACAGTCAGTTCTCACAATGATGGTGGTGAGTGTGATTCTTTGATTTGAAATCACTACACTCAACACATGTCGTTGGGTACACTTTGACATCATCAAACGTAGTTCTGAAACATGGGTTGTTATAAAGGTGATGATTGGGTGGCTTTGACACATGGGGCTTTTGAGAAGTGAGTGATAGATATGAGATTTGTCCCTCCTGAGGGAGTTTGATATCCATGGCCACTTGATGAGTAGGATTGAGATAGGCGTGTGCACACATGTGTGAATCAATATGTGATATTGATGTCATACATATCTCCTCCAGTCTACTCTGAGATCAAGAAAGTGAATGAACGTTGACAGCATGACTATTCCATGCCTTGAGCTCATTCGGGATATTAGTGACAAAGGAATTATACATTCGATGTAACACCATTCACAGATTGTAGGATTGAAAGTTGTTCTCCAACCTTCTATTTCACTTGGGTAGCACTGATGTGCGACTAGGCACCGCTCTTTGTTTGTGAAGTCATAAGTGTTATGGACTTTCGCTGCCAACATGAAATGGGCCTGCAGGGTCACACACATAGGATTTAACCTGGAAGAGGAGTTTATCCACAAACAATGTTTAGATTGATTACTAAAGGAGTTTAGTAATTCAATTAAACACTTAATCAATTGATAGCTCAGTATCATAGAGTTCAAGGTGTTGGACCGATTGATTAGAGTATCAGATTGATTGAAACTACAATTGACTAATTTTGCGTAGTCTACACTCCCAACCGATCAGCTCATGTGATGAACTGATCAGCTCAGGTTGGTGAACCGATCAGCTCATGTGATAAACCGATCGGCTCAGGACAGGTTGAAATGATCGGTTCAAGGGTTGAACCAATTGGCTTAACTGGTCCAACTGAGCAAGTTGGGAAAGTTAGGTCGGCAATAAATTTCCTTTTGTTTCACTTGTCCTATTTGATTGGAACAAGGATTGGTATTTGGATCAATTCAAAACAAAAGAGGAAAATTCAATCGAGAACTGATCAGGACCATGAACCGATCAGCTCATGCTTGAACCGATCAGCTCAGGTGTCCCAACCGATCGGTTTAGGTGTGAACCGATCAGCTCAGGTCCCCAACCGATCGTTTCATGCTTGAAACGATCAGTTCAGCTGGCGCAGTTGATTGTTTTTGTGGAAAATCTTGAACCCTTCTACTCCTGCTTTAATCCCGCATTGCCCGGGGTAGAGAACCCTATCCCATGACCCTCCTATATATATAGGCGTATTGGGGGCTTCTCAAAGTATAATTCAAAACACCAGTTGCTCTGCAAAGTTATCGTTCTCTCTGGTTGTGGTAACCGAGAGAGCCCGAGCAAGTGCTACCTGATAAGGGAGGCACAACGAGGGAAAGAAAATTGTAGAAAGGCAACTAGTTGCAGGAGAGTGTGTCGGTGACTAGTACGCTGATAGAAGGGTGTGACTCCTTCCGGTTACTTGTGGGATAAGGAGATCAGAGTTCCATGTGGTCCTTGTGGACTCCTTCAGAGGCGGGAGACTTCTTTCGCTCGGAGGACAACTGTCAATCCTGACAGTCCCGGTGAGACTAGGAGCTGCACAGACACCGTCTAAGACCGGAGGTGAAGACCGTGGAAGCCGCGAGGTAACATCGCCGAGCAAGCCTCGAGACAAGGTATGTCTCTACAAACCATCCTTCCTACTATATAGACGTTGACACGATTCCTTTATACTGGGTTTGGGGAGAAGAAAATTTTGTGTTTCCGCTGCTTTCTCTATCTCCCCTAAAACCCAACAGTGGTATCAGAGCCACGTCAACTGCTCTATACTTTAGGATTATCAATGTGATTGATTTTGGTTTGTTTCCTTTATTTATTGCATACGATGTGAATAAAATTGGCTTTGTGCATGTCCAAACCTAAATCCACAAATCCCAATATACATATATGATATGTAATATGCATGAACTCGATATGTGTCACCCTTAAATGAGTTTTGTGGTGGATGTATAGCGTGGTTATGGCCAATAAACCCTATGTATGTGTGCTTGGTTGAATGTGGTTGCTTGCATCTCGGTCTGCGCACTGATTCCCTATCTCTTATTCCTGATATAACTCGAGATAAATTGAGATTTTTTTCCTACCTTTGCTTCCCCCCAAATGTAACTCAGGGTTTCCCTATTCAAATCTAAAATAGGATAGATCTTTTATTTCCTGTTATGTCAAAGAATGGCAGACAACCTGACGACGACTGAGACGATCGGTTCAAGGAGTGAACTGATCAGTTGGCGTTCCATATGATCGATTCAAGGACTAAACTAATCGGTTGAAGACTGATTCATGGAGTGAGACGATCGGGTGGCATCCATGAGGAGATGCATGATGACCAGGCAAACTGATCGGTTAGAGGAGCCAACCGATCGGCTGGTGGCACCCAGATGACCGGCCAGGGTGAGAAGGTCATTCATGTGATGAGTTGATCAACTCAGACGTCTATAACACTTCATCATGGACAAGTTGCATGTGATGTAGACCTAGATGACCGTGATTCCTCTTGGCTCGAGGAATCACATTAGGATGACCATAATCATCACTTTTATCATTTCACATGTTTTCTATGAGATATAGCATGTATATGATACATACTATGTATTGTGGTGATTGGATATGTATATGTACCTATTAAACCAAATCCCTCATCTAAATATTAAGTCTTATACGCCTTCCATTAGTGGCACACATGAAAAACCTGATCGACCAAGCATAGGTTATGCCAAAGCGTGGTGTGTCGTCTATCTCATGGAAGTGTGAAGGGTGAACATGTAGATTCTGCCAAAGCAGGGTGCATGTTTACCGTGTCGGCTTTTGGGTTAGACTTAACTGGTGATTCTTAGAGCGTCTAAGCCCAAAGGCACAGAATGTTCATGGCAAGGTGTTGCACATGTTCATTCATCAAGAGTTGCATATGATGCAATTGTTATGATGACCTACCTAAATAGTCAAGATTATGGGTGATCAGCCAAAGCTGACTCATGACTTGATGAAATACGGATCTTGACCCACTAGAAGATTGTACATTGCAATCTTCTGAATTGATGGTGAGGGCTATCAATTTGAACAAAATAGTGGGAGCGATAATTAATTAAAGTCCTAATTATATCGTCAACTTTTCAAATCAATCAAATAAGTCAAAATTGAGTTTTGGACTAAATTGCATATATTTTCTTTTGTAGTACAAATGACAACAAACAACAATCACTTTTCATTGCGATCGGTCCTTGAAAAGGATAAGCTGAATGGGACTAACTTCCACGATTGCTTTAGGACATTGAGAATTGTTCTCACTTAAGAGCAAAAGTTCTATGTCCTGGATACTCCAGCTCCAGAGGAACCTGCTCCTACCGCACCAAAGGCAGAAAAGGACGCTTATAAGAAGCATTTTGAAGATGCCATTGATGCAAAGTGCTTGATGTTGTGCTCCATGAACCACGAGTTGCAGAGACAACATTCGAACATGGGTGTCATTGAGATGATTCAGCATCTCAAGAACATGTATGAAGATCAAGCACGGCAAGAGAGATATGATGTCTCCATGGCATTGTTCAAGTGTGTCATGACAGAAGGAGATCCAGTTGGTTCTCATATGCTTAAAATGATTGGGTATGTGGAGAATTTGACAAGACTAGAATTTCCCCTGAGCCAAGAGTTGGTTACTAACGTGATACTGCAATCGTTGCCAGAATCCTACAGTCAGTTTGTGATGAACTACAACATGAACAACTTTGACAAGCTGTTAACAGAGTTGTTGGGCATGTTGAGGATAGTTGAGGCACAGATGAAGAAGGACAAGCCTAAGTCTGTGATGATGATCAGCAACAAGAAAGGCAAGTCCAAGTGAAAGGGCAAGGGCAAGGCTAAGAAAGGTTCAGATGCTAGCCAGCATCCCAAGTCGTCTTCAACTCTCAAGGGCAAAGGAGGCATGACCAAGAGAGGCAATTGCCACCATTGTCAAAAGACAGGATAGTGGAAAAGGAAATGTCCACTCTATTTGGAAGAACTAAAGAAGGAGACGACAGATGTCTCCACCTGAAGGTGTCATGAAATAAACTTATAACACTTTTAAGGTATATGATACCAAGATATAAAGTGTAAAACACCCAATACATGGGGCAAGTGTTGCCGCCATAGGAGTACTTTAGTTTATTTTCAGCCTTAAAGGCATGTAATAGAGTTATGAACTATTATTTCTTATTTGTCAATGGATAGAAACACATTATTTTTGCATATTGTATGACAATGATAGCAATTAATAAAGTTGATGTTTCAATTTCAAAAGATATGATATTTATGGCAATGCCTTGTTTATCTTGTGGTACTTGGTATGCATAAGATAAAATGATACCTAAACTTTATTGATAACTCAAACAATCAAATTAGTCTAAATCATGAGAAATTCATTTCTAGTTTCCATATGATGGATAAATCTAGACTCTTTTGGTTAGAGAACCAGTAAGAGACATGAATCTCTTAGACATGATTAATCAATCTTCACTAGTAGTAGTGGGAGATTGATTATCCTATTAGGTATAATACTAGTGATGTATTTACATACCTATTGGACTTAATGCTAGTACTTCAAATGGTGTTTAGAGAAATACCAATATGAATATCTTGAAGTGTTCAAGAATATCATAGATGAAGTACGAATTTGGTAAAGTGTTAATTCTTGATCAGATCAATGAATGAAATACTTGAACCAAATGTTTGAGATCATTATGAGTGATTATGATAGTGTATCATAGTAAGCTTGTGATTAAGGTATGGTGATGTATAAATCAAAAGGAGTCATACTCTAAGGAGTTAGAGGATGATTATAAAATAACTAATTTCTTCTTAAATAAAGGATACCCCACACTAATAAAGGACATTAAGAATCAAAAGAAGTTATGAGTTCTTATATCCTTGACAGATACACCTCAATTATCTATGTGATGAGTTGGTCATGTGATGAATCAACTATCTGGATGAATATGAGTAACCATTACATCCTAAATGACTTCCATGTGAACCATAAGGTATGACCTTGCTGGTAGCACCCATTGGGACGAAATCCATAAGTGTGAATGAGTCTTAAGCATTAAGACACATGGATAATATTATGAGAAGGATGATGTTTGTTGATTACAATTTAATGACTAAAAGACTGGCATACAGATACTAAAATTGCATTCCTACAAGGAATAAAACGAGGATGTGTACGTGACACAACCTACAAGATTTATGAATCCATTAATGCAAATGAAGTCTATAAGTTACAATGGACTAATCAATGTGATTGATTGAGTATAAGCAACTCAGAAATGTGATCTTTATTTTGATAATATTGTCAAAAGGTTTGACTGATATGTCAAAGATAAATAGAGATCTGTGATTTAGTGGGAGCGTATTCACATTCCACATGTTGATGTGAAATGGAAACATTATAGAATGGAAATATTTTGTGGAAATTATCTCTAGGGAAGATAGAGACCTTTCCTATGTGATAGGAATAGAGATATATAGAGATAGTTCTCAAAAACCTCTTGACCTAAAAAGAGATAGCATACATTGGCAATCTATACTGAAGGGTTCAGTATGCATAGATTCAGTGGGAGAAAACTTATCCATGTTACATGGAGTTAGTATCCCAGAGCCAAGTGTCCAATTCTTATGAAAAATGGAAACACTAAGGATCCATCATGTATGTAATCATCCCATCATCTTGCATGTATGGACATGGCAAGAACAAAATGCATTTATCATCTTGTATGTAGGACATGACATTATGATATTCTCATCCTGATAACTCGTATGTGACCATGATGAGTGGATGTCTGTCTAGTTCCAGTAAGGGTTACAGGAATACCATAACAACTTGATAAGTATTTGAGAAGTACTAGTTCTATGGAAATAAGGAAGGGTTCA
The DNA here is from genome assembly GCA_963693085.1 of Alisma plantago-aquatica. Taxonomy (NCBI): domain Eukaryota; kingdom Viridiplantae; phylum Streptophyta; class Magnoliopsida; order Alismatales; family Alismataceae; genus Alisma; species Alisma plantago-aquatica. The sequence continues at coordinate 247,158,900 of OY856414.1, read as the reverse complement.
CTGTAAAGAATTACACTATTGCGAACTTCTGAAAAGGATAGAAAATTTATCGCAAAATATATATGGGATATATAAATGTGAATGTTTATTGATAAATGGAAACGTTCCAATAAGGTCGTTTAAAAGGAAAAACCGAGTATCTATGTGTTAGAGAACATTAGTGGATACTATATGGATCTGGGAGTTCATAGAGATGAACTTATAGATATTCCTATCATTGATGACAAGTTAGGAGCGCTTGGTCATGCAATGTGGCTAAAGGTTAGCAAAGAAATACTAGATCGCATATTACGACAACTCCATCTCATACGTGTGACGTACAATGAAGAGATGAGAGACATGCAATTAATACCGACTTTGGCAAGGTGTTTCCATAACTCACTATGTTAGCACTAGAGCACAATAACATGTGGGACATGTTTGAAGATCACTATGAATATGATTCAAGGGTGATTGGCTCACAGTGCAAGTGGGAGTCTGTTGGTATGTATGCCCTGAGAGCCAATCATGAGATGATTGGTGGGATATATTAAGATTGATTTGATAAACATCAAAGGCAAGCCTCCAATTCTTTCTGGTTCAGTCATATGAGATAATGATAGAACAGATAGAATGTCTAGAGAATGACAATACTCAATGACGTATGCTTTCAGGTTCAGGACCTGAACGATGAGATCATATGGACGCTAGTTGGGTGTCACTATGGAAGGTAGATAGACAACAATGACACACAAGACTATATTGTTGTGTTGGTTGATGACAAAATCTCATTAGTCATGATATGGAGATATCAAACCAAACACATAGGTACTTGTTAGAGAACAAGTGTATCAGACAGACCCACCATGAGTTTAACACATGGAACCATGACATGGTAGTCACAGTCAGTTCTCATAGTGATGGTGGTGAGTGTGATTCTTTGACCTGAAATCACTACACTCAACACATGTCGGTGGGTACACTTTGACATCATCAAACGCAGTCCTAATACATGGGTTGTTATAAAGGTGATGATTGGGTGGATTTGACACATGGGGCTTTTGAGGGGTGAGTGATAAATATGGGATTTGTCCCTCCTGAGGGAGTTTGATATCCGTGGCCACTTGATGAGTAGGATTGCGATAGGCGTGCACACACATGTGTGAATCAGTATGTGATATTGATGTCATACATATCTCCTCCAATCTACTCTGAGATCAAGAAAGTGAATGAATGTTGATAGGATGATTGTTCCATGCCTTGAGTTCATTCGGGATATCAGTGACAAAGAAATTATACATTCGATGTAACACCATTCATGGATTGTAGGATTGAAAGTTGTTACCCAACCTTCTATTTCACTTGGGTAGCACTGATGTGCGACTAGGCACCGCTCTTTGTTTTTGAAGTCATAAGTGTTATGGACTTTCACTACCAATGTGAAATGGGCCTGCAGGGTCACACACATAGGATTTAATCTGGAAGAGGAGTTCATCCACAAATAATGTTTAGATTGATTACTAAAGGAGTTTAGTAGTTCAGTTAAACACTTAATCAATTGGTAGCTCAATATCATAGAGTTCAAGGTGTTGGACCGATTGATTCGAGTATCAGATTGATTGAAACTACAATTGACTAATTTTGCGCAGTCTGCACTCCCAACCAATCAGCTCATGTGATGAATCGATCGGCTCAGGTTGGTGAACCGATCAGCTCATGTGATGAACTGATCGACTCAGGATAGGTTGAAATGATCGGTTCAAGGGTTGAACCGATCGGATTAACTGGTCGAACCGACCAAGTTTGGAAAGTGAGGTCGGCAAGAAATTTCCTTTCATTTAACTTGTCCAATTTGATTGGAACAAGGATTGGTATTTGGATCAATTTGAAACAAAAGAGGAAAAGTCAATCGAGAACTGATCAGGACCACGAACCGATCGGCTCATGCTTAAACCGGTCGGCTCAGGTATCCCAACCAATCAGTTCAGGTGTGAAACGATCGGCTCAGGTCCCCAACCGACTGTTTCATGCTTGAAACGATCAGTTCAGCTAGCGCAGTTGGTTGTTTTTGTGGAAAATCTCGAACCCTTCTACTCCTGCTTTAATCCTACATTGCCCAAGGTAGAGAACCATGTCCCATGACCCTCCTATATATAGAGGTATTGGGGGCCTCTTAAAGTACAACTTAGAACACCAGTTGCTCTGCAAAGTTATCGTTCTCTCTGGTTGTGGTAACTGAGAGAGAATGAGCAAGTGCTACCCGATAAGGGAGGCACAGTGAGGGAAAGACAACTGCAAAAAGGCAACTGGTTGCAAGAGAGTGTGTTAGTGACTAGTACGCCGACATAAGGGTGTGACTCCTTCCAATTCCTTATGGGACAAGGAGATCGGAGTTCTAGGTGGTCCGTGTGGACTCCTTCAGAGGCGGGAGACTTCTGCCGCTCGGAGGATAGTTGTCAATCCTGACAGTCTCGGTGAGACCAGGACCTGCACAGACACCATCCAAGACCTGAGGCGAAGACCACACAAGCCACTAGCTAACGTCGTCGAGCAAGCCTTAGGACAAGGTATGTCTCTACAAACCATCCTTCCTATTGTATAGATGTTGACGCGATTCCTTTATAACGTGTTCGGGGAGAAGAATTTTTTTTATTTCCGCTACTTTCTTTGTCTCCCCTGAAACCCAACAAGATAATGGTGGTTAAAGTTTATAGTAGGGACAAGAGGGGATAAGAAGGACAGACAGAGAGAAGGAAAGGGGAAACCATCCATGAGAGGGCAACTGGAGTCATCTTTGCGGCCACCATACCTAGCATCAGTAACATGCAGGTGAACGATTGTGGTTTTAGTCGATGGCGTTATTTCTAACTTAGGTAAATTGTATGTAATATTAAATGTATTGAAACGTAACAAAACTATTGAATTGAATTAAATAAATGAGGGGTAAATGATTCCCTATTATCCTAAAAAATTATGTCTAATCTAATTCAAGTCTAAGAAATCCAATTTTAATGTTAATTTTGCCTTTTGGAATCATTTGGTATTTTATTCCTTTACTTGTAAGATAAGTATTCAATTTTGCATTTAATGTATCTCATAATTGATTTAATACATTATTACATATTTTCATCAATTAGACTTATGGTGCTCTTAGATTGACTATTTAGTGTCAACTCTAATTAATTAGTGAATTCATATAATTGGCCTTGAATTGAAGACATAATTAATTAACTCATGATAACCTTATATAATAGGAAATTTGGTAAGACGTTCTATTTTCTTGGCTTCAAATACTCCAAATCAATATAATTCAACAAAAAATATTTGATACACATAATAAAATGTGGACCTAAGGAAAGGAAATATTAAGCAATATACCCAGATTCTAGTTTGTTGTAGCATGCTTCCGAGATGGGGTACATGTCTTACAACTCAATATTGGGAAACTCTAGGTCTAGAAGTGAATTTTCTAGATGGGTAAGAATAGATAACAATGACACCACCTTAATGAATGCAATGGAGTAAGAATACATTGTATTGAACAAGATTTAATTTTTCTTGCATGTGGGTTTCAATCATGAGTTATTAGGGGAGTGCTAGAGCGTGCAAGTCACATGTCACAATGGACAATTGAGCACCCTGTATGCCCTCAGCAAAAATACAATGGTTTTGTTTCTAGAATCTATGTTATGAAGTATCTAGAGTGTTTGGTGAATGGAAAATAGATAAACTTCACAAGTAAATACATCCCTTCAATCTAAGCGGACATCTTCCAAAGAATGATTAAGAATGGAAGATTGTAGGAAGTTAGAGAAGTTGATCATGATTAAGGAGACAAAAAGGATGGAGGAGGTGGCAAGCCAAATGAAGACAAGTTGGATGATAACATGTCAAGTATGAACTCATGTCTTGTATCGGTTAGAGCCACATTCTACAAAATAATGTTGGTTATTTTATGTGAATCCTAACTTAACAATAAGTGACAAGATGTGTATGTATATGAAATGATTAAAATACAATGTTTTGTGTTAGGTGATGCATTATTTTCTATCCAAACTTTAAAAATATGTGATGATCATCTTTAGTTATTTTCCTAAACTCAGATGTGTAATGATCATCCTTAGTTGTGTACCTAACCTGAGAATATACATTTTGAATCTGAATTACATTTTGTTGTATACATGACTCTATGACTGTAACTGTTGATATTGATTTGCCTATGGATTGATGTGGATATTATGTCATATTTGCACAATTATAAAATCTAAAATCTAATGTTAACATTCTTTGCATATAAGTATGGAAATTTTTAACTCTGAATGCAATTGGTGATTTACAGTTGATTATGCTATGCTAATATATTGGTCAGATGTGAGGTGCTCGATACTCATTTAGGTGTATATGATACACAAAAGGATGATCTATTTCAACTAGTTGAACTATCAACATTTTATTAAAAAAAATCAAATCATGAAAAAAACTATTTCAAATATATAAAAGTAACAATGTGAACTTAAGAGTAGCTATTTACATATAAAGTAACTATGTGTCTACAAAAGTAACATAACATTATAGAATGTAACTATAAGGGAAGGAGTGTTACTATTAATGATAAAGTGTAAATTATTTCAAACTAAGTGAACATTAATTTTGAAATGAATTGTACAGACAATAATATTTCATTATTTTGGCATATATAAAAATGGATGAGTTTTATATAGCCAGGTTGTTACATAAAAATATTTGAATTTGTTGGACCACGTGTAATATGCAGTCATGAAAAGTAACTATTAGAACAAAAATGTAACAATGTTAACCACAAAGTAAGCATTTGACCTAAATAACTACTAGACCCATAAAATTATATGTTAATCTAAAATGTAGCATATGACTGAAACTTTAAAAATATGAGCAATAGTACATACTATATTGTAGCAAGACGGGATATTAAGTAATGAGAATGTACAAGTTGTAAAGGGGTGGATAAAAATATAACCATTGATCTAGTTATGTAATACAAATTAGATATACATATCAGGATATACTCTATAAGAGAATAAACCTAATTAATAATCAATAGCCATCCAATACATGACTAAATTTTGAAGAATGAACTGTATTGCATCTTAACATAATATGAATTCAATACATACACAAATCAATAGAAAGAGTTTCTATAAAATTGAATCATAATTAATTTTCAAGTACAACTATTGCAAAGTAGATCTCACCCATTATATATACATTATAATTCAACATGACTCACACAAGAAATCATTACATAACAATATATCAACAATGAAGCTATAGAGCAGTCTAGATGTAGTAGAAAACTTAGACGAGTGAAATTCAACAATAGAAGAAATAGCAGCAACATCATCAAGATCCAACAACATTATTACAAACCAAGCAAGATCATTACAAATCTAGAAGCACCACCACAGATCAAGAAGAATAACTACAAATCCAGTAATAGGAGTAAAGGAAGTATACAAGTAAAGTTAAAAAGTAGTAGAAAAATAAGAAGTCCACCAAAATAGAAACTTCATTAGTACAAAGACCTTGTCATCTTCTAAAATAGAGTCCATTATAGTTCATTCACATCTACAAAAAAAAAGATGACAATTGTGTAGAGTTGCAACAGATATTTGCACAAAAGTAAACATACACACCTACTTTATTGAATGATAGTTTATGATGTCATGATAAAAATCATACTACAAATAATTCTTACATTGACTCACTTTACATAGAGAAGTTTCTATTTCGGAATTATACCATACATCATTCACTCTAGGTCTGCCTTTAGTTTTGTAAATAGTAGGAACATGAACCTTAACAACAATTGTAGAAGACATACTAGAACCACTTACCACTAACACCATCATTATCTAATTCCATGAGCTCCTTTTGCAAAGAAAGAAGCTTTTCATGACTGAGGTCTACAACATTGTTCCTTCAAGCTATGTTGACAATAAAATTACATGTAGAAACCAACTGAAGGGTCTTCCTAGTGGATGAATGCATAATTGATACCTTGCCAAAAAACCAAAGGGTGGTCTCTATACCCTTTGCTCTTCCTCATTGATATATATGGATTAGGAAGAGCAAAAAAATCATGACACTTTAGATAAGAAAGAATGTGTCTGCAGGGAATTCCTTTGAATTCTAACATTAAACAACTACAAGATAGTACATCAGTAGATGAATATTTCTTCAACACATGAGGACAACTAGATCCACCAACATGATAAACCTTAAAGACACCTTCATTAGAAGTTTTTTCATGTTATACACCATACTTGATTTTACAATGAAAGATATTAAAAATAGACTTGGTGTATATACCTCTCATTTGCTCCTCCAAAGTCCATAGTGAAGCCAAAGGCAGATTGTTGTACTCGTCATTAAAATACTTGTAATTTTCTATATCCCGTACATGAGAATAAGCAATTTTTAAACTACAAATAAGTTTAAAGAGAGTTTTCATGTTGTAGACATGGCTTCTAATGAATAAATATAAACTCTCACCTTTTTGAGTTGTCATCATGCTAGAAAAAAAAAGGAATCCTCCATAAAACATGACACCTACTTCCATCGAATTGCTTACACATCACAAAACCAACTGACGGACAACAAACCATTATCTTCAATTACAAAACTTCATCTCTCTTCAAATGTCTCTGTATCATCTATGTTCCTGACACAATCATTCAAACCACTAACGATCTGGTCCGTTTTAGGAATTTCATGAGGTTTGTTGGGAACTTTCTATAAAATGTGTTAGTTGCAAAAATGATGCTTACATGATGGAAAAATAGTAATTATTGCAACATTTATCATTGGGCTTTGATCTTTATGATGAAACAAGGGTCTTTGCTAAAACACAATATATATTGCTTGAAAATTAATAAAATGAATCACTGATTTCATTTGACAACAAATCTAAAGAAAATAACACTATCTTGTGATAATGATCAACACCACAAAAAACTCCAAAAATCATGGAACACTTTTTGGTATGATAAGTTCTATCAAATAGGATGGCATCATCAAAAAGTGAACAATCATCAATAGAGATAGGATCATACCAAAACATGTGTCGTAAATAACCATCAACATCTCTTTGATAAACATAAAACAATTGATAATCCAAGACTTTGAAGTTTTCAAAACACCATCACCATATCCACATCATTATCAAAACACTCTTTCCTCTTGCTATTAATGTGTACATGAGCTTGTCTACTTGTAAATGTCAACTTGTCATAGCCACCAGACTCTGATGTTATTATTGTAATATGTTTAGACACATGTATATAGTTTTGACTCATAGAATCAAGAATGTCTTTTTGAGTCTGGTGAAGGGATGAATTACACTTCAAGTAGCACAAGTGAGCAGTATCAACAAAATCATGAATTTGATCCTCAGAAAATGCACTAACAAACCATCTACATGAGGATTTGTCATGTGGTAATCAGATCATGGCTTTGCACCCACACCTTTTCACAGGACATTTATGTTTCTTAGAAAACTTCTCATGTAGATCACCAACTTCATCACAAACACGACCCAGAAGACCATTACATCTCTTGCAACAACTAAAATGACCTTATTTATCATAAACCAGATCTTTAGCTAGCAAAATCTTGGTATGATGTTCATAATAATAATCATTTTCCTTTCATTAGACCAAATCATACTAGCATATCAAAAATAAAAGGCATACCATCATATAAACATTTAAATCCAAGTCCAATCCTAGGGGAACCAACTGAAGAAATAATCTCACAGTCAATAGATGAAGAAGAATTTAGATTATCATCATAGTGATTCATTGAATTTCTAGCATCAGTATCAGGGAAAGGATCCATAATAGAAACAACCTTAATAACACAACTTTCAAAATGATATTCAAAACTAACTGCACTACATGGACATTTGATAACAACACTCGTGAACTATTAGAAACATGAATAGGGATTGTACAACAGTATTGGAGACAAATAGAAAGTCAACCAACTATTTAGATGTAAAGGTTACACATCTGTAGTAAATTGAAGTAAGAGCTTGTAACAGTAAATAAATTTTAGTAACGTAAAGAATTACATTGTAGTTGAGTCAGGCAAAAAGTAACTAATATCACAGAATTCTGATGGAATCAAAAAAAGAATAAATGAAAGCAATGTTGAACAACACACAAACAATAAAAAAAATATACTATAATCAAGACACAAACATACAGTACAAAGAATGACATGATTGTAACACATTTGGAGGAAAAAACCTTGAACAAAAGAAATACATAAGAAGTTGATTTGTATCTATCGGAAAAACAAGGACGGTAAATGATCTAGTACACCTTTAGATTACATTGGTGTTGACAAATTTTATCAGAATGATATAAGATATCAGGTACTACAGACATCCAAGGTGTATTAGTTACTAGATTTGGTTGTCAGATTAGTATAACACAAATTAGTGAAGGTTTGATTCAAGAGATATAAGGAACAACCACTTATACAATTAATAACAAACAAGAGTATTCTAGAATTAATTCACAGGTTTGTGATAAAGTGGATAACCTACATACCAAGATTTATGACAACGTATATAAACCGCATAATTAATTATGCTTTGATCCAATAGATACAAGGAACAACCATGTATACAAGCAACTATAGATACATATTTTCAGTAAAATAAGTGCATAAAGAAAACACATTTTTGCAAGACATGCAAAACTAGTTCAACTAAAATATCAATACAAGGTAGTGAGAATAGGGTTAAACAATCTTCCTATAAGAATATATTGATTACCTAGTGCTTTTACTTCTTGGATATGTCCTCTAAATTCCTATATACAAGGTACTTTGTATGAAATCCCCTCCACAAGTAGCAACTTTCATTTGATAACTTAAAATAATAACTTAAATGTCATAACCAAGCATCTGGAATGGTATAAGAGAGAAAGATAAAGAGGGGATACAATAGTTCTGTCGGGTAAAGAAGAGATTCATAGAGGTATGGGTAGTGTGGTAGTTGACCGTAGAACTCGAAGAATGAAGGAATTGATAATAGGTACGTGAAGATCAATTTGTTAAGTCCTATTGTCTACTACATCTTCTCTTCTACACTCTCTTTTGGGTATACTCTCTTCCACACTTACGCAATCTAATCGGATGGCACAGAAAGTTGCAATCGGAAGAAGGTCTAGCTGGCTTCAAAAGGATAAATAGTTTAAAATTTAAAAGTCGGGAGGCATGAAATCAAACTAACTAGGATAAGTGTTTACATATAATGTCAGTGTGTCTCTGATCACAGATAATATAACTAAGATACCCACATGGGCCTTATATATATATATATATATATATATATATATATATATATATATATATATATATATATATATATATATATATATATATATATATATATATATATATATATATATATATATATCTGTGTGTGTGTGTGTGTGTGTGTGTGTGTGTGTGTGTCTGTATATATATATAAATATATATATATATATATATATATATGTATATATATGTATGTATGTATATATATGTGTGTGCGCGTCTGTATTTTGATTGAAATAAAATGATGTACATCACAACCTATATGCCATAGAAACTGAGGACTATGATTCTTACGACTCATGGACTGACACCTACAAAAGGACACACTTGTCAGACCTAAAAAATTAACTTAATTTTCCTCTATTGTACACTCACGAATTGTTTTATCCTTCAACTATTTATTGCTCATATCATCTTCTAGTACTCGATATTCATATTATCTCATATTGTTTTAATTAAAAATTCACATCATTTAACCGTTGCTAGACACACTTGTCAGACCTAGCAAATTAACTTAATTTTCCTCTATTGTACACTCACGAATTGTTTTATCCTTCAACTACTTATTGCTCATATCATCTTCTAGTACTCGATATTCATATTATCTCATATTGTTTTAATTAACAATTCACACCATTTAATCGTTACTACTAGTTGTAGACTAATTATTGTTAGATTAAAACCAAAATCCCCACTCACATACCATGTCGTTGGGTTGTAACAATTCAGGCTCTCATAACTTCCAAATTTAAATAGGTTGACCATGTTTTCCATTAGTAAGTTGGGTCTCAGTCACTCTTTTCAAATTTGAATAAATCATATTTTAATCTTACAATTTGGATCCAAATTATGATCAATCTAGCTTGGTTTTGTCAAAATTAGAACATATATCTATGTATCGAGAATTTCACTACATACCTAATTTTTTATTAGTCTAACTTGGAAAAGACCCATACCTAAATTTGTTCAGACCAAGAATTAACATGCATAGTAGAAATCAGAATTCAGAAGTGACCCACATCCAGATTCCACTAATCCTCAGTTTGTCTAAATAGGAACCTGAAAAATAATAGTTTCTAAATCGAGCTAAGTCCAGTGTATAGATTTATCATTGGCTTCCCTACATGTCACCATACATTAGTTATGTTGTCAACTAAAATATAAATTGAAAGTGTGTCGTACTTTATTTCACTAGTTTGTTTTCTTTTTTATAAAAATCCCTTTCTTGGTGTTATAATGTTGATCTATGGACATGCTATGACTTAAGGGTGTCAAAGAAAAGACTTCAAATCAAGTTTCAGGTCAATTTTTGTCTGGATCAATGCCAACTACCTAACTTAGCAATGTCTTTTATGTAAGATAGTAAACACAAAACCCAATCTGGTTTTGAAAGGTAGTAAACACAAAACCTTGTTAGGTTTGATGTTTCCATATGCAAAACTGACCTAAAACCCTCTTTTACACCTATCAATCAGAGCATGGGCATAACATATCTAACACTAAGAAAGGATTCTTTATCAAAAAGATTATAAACAAAAGTAATAAAATGTAGAACTTGTTTAATTTATATTTAACCAAAAAATCCATAATAATGCATGATAATATGTAGGATATCAATGATACACATGAACACCATGAACCTGACCTCGACTGACTTACTAGTTTTGAAAAATTGAATCATAAGGATCCACATAAAACCAAATGTGACCACAAAACAGACAAAATTTGACCAAATCATGTGGTCTAGTCTAATTATTAATGTAGGGGTCAACTTTGGTCTAGAACTTTTTCAAACCGGTCTTATGTAGTCTAGTCAACGTTAGTGTGAGTAGTTATTTAGTCAGACTAAATTTGACAGACTATGTGAAATGAATAATTTATAGATGCAAATGTTTATTGTTAAAAATATGATTCATTGTATATATTCTAGTGTACTAATCCATATACAACACAATCTTGTAATATGTATTCTTATAAAGCAATTGCACAAGATAATGTGAAAAGTAGAGTGGTAAACTAATGGCACCATCAGCCCAATCATGTTAATTAGTTGATCAAATGCAGACCTTAGTATTTATAGTGCTTTTTTGGTGAGACATGTGTGCACTTCGTCTTTAGCTTTGATAGATGTTGGATAATCATAGACTTTAGAATTATTTCTAGTTCCCACATTTGACACTATTTAAGTATATTGCAAGCACTTTCTAAATGATATTGATTTTAAATCAAATTTAAAAAAACTTGATTATACTTTTGCCACAAGGTCTAGTTTGGTCTGGATCATGACAACAGTCAAGTTAGTTTGGTCTGTAGTTTTGGGGTTAGACAAAACTTGAGCAGATGATGCCCACCCTTACCGAAATAGTTTTGGGTAAAAAAATTGGATCAAGGTCAATTATGAGTTCTGATAGTTATAGTGTAGGTTGGTTATTGGTTTGAATAAATACATGCATGGATATATATAGACTAAATAGAAATTTGGGCATGAATAGATAGCTATATGTTTTAATTTTGAGGAACCCAAATCATTTTTTGGTTGATCAAAAATTAAGTCTGAATTCTAACATTAAAAAGTATGCTAGTTTGAAATGTGAATAGAGTCCTCAAAATTTGACTCTGGATAGAAGGAAAAAAAATCATTTTATTTTTACCCACAACTGATTATAATCCAAAATTGTAACAATCCCAATGGCATGATATGTAGGTTGGTGTGATTTGGTGGTTAGTACTAGAAACAATTAGGCTACGACTAGTTGCGACAAATAAATGACTCATATTAATTAATAAGAAATGATAGATTGCAAATCTCGAGTGCGTAGAAGATGAATAGATCAAGAAATAATTGAATAGTGATGTGTGTGTTTGTGTGCGTATATATTTTTGTATATATATAGTTCGTTCATTCAATACCCGCATGGGTAGCCTTGAGTTCGCTACCCGATAGCTAAAAAATTAACTATTTTGGCCTGAAAAGTAATAATGCAGTTAAAAAGTAACTATGTTGATAAGAAAGTAACTATACGACTAAAAAAGTACATCAGTACAAAATACATAGTAGATATATATGTAATCATGTTTTGAAATCTATTGATCCAAACGTAACTATCTATGTATGAAATTTAACAGTTTGCAGGGTAAAGTAACCCTCTACATGTCAAAAGTAAGAAACTTGAAAAAAAGTAACCAAAATGGCGGGTGGGTAGATACCCACGCGGGTATTAAAGATGATCTCATATATATATATATATATATATATATATATATATATATATATATATATATATATATATATATATATATATATATATATATATAGGGCCCATCATTATTGCCCGCGCGGGTAGCTACCTGCCCACTCTTTCGACCACTTTTTTTAAAAAAAAAAATTTGCAATTGTAGAGGACTATTTTGTCTAGCTCTCCAAAAATTTTTAGCCAAAAATAATATCATTTGCCCCTCCAAAATCAAAAAACCCGTCCTTATATATATCTACTGTATATTTTGTACAGAGTTACTTTTTTGGCTAGCAGAGTTACTTTTTTGGCCAACAGAGTTACTTTTTTTACATCAGAGTTACTTTCTTAGCCAGGAGAGTTACTTTTTTGGCTGTCAGGTAGCGAAAATCCAGGCTACCCACGCGGGCAATGAATGAACGCCCATATATATATATATATATATATATATATATATATATATATATATATATATATATATATATATATATATATATATATATATATATATATATATATATATATATATATATATATATATATATATAGATATATATATATATATGGAGATTTATTTGTTACCCGCGTGGGTAGCCTGATTTTTCGCTATCCGCACATCCAAAAGTGTAACTATATGGTACATAAAAGTAACTCTAAGATCAAAAGAGTAACTATATATATATATATATATATATATATATAAGATAATTCATTCACATGCGGTCTTCTCTTCTCTCTCTTGCTTGCTCTACCCTCTCTCTAGGTAGAGCGGGCGATGGAGGGTGCCGCCAAGGGCGGGGTGGACTCCTCCACGTTGTCCTCCACTAAGAGGGCTTCGGGGATTGGGGTGACCCGGCCATAGATGTCACTGTGGGCCGTGGTTGGGCGTCAGCGATCTCTCGGCCTCTGGTGGTGCGGCAAAACCTGGCACCGGTTACAGGTCGGGATGACCCTAAAGGGCCTTGCTTCCGGGAAGATGATGGGCGACCCTGGATGAAGATGCCACCACCGGTTTTAGCTGAGATGGACGAGTTTCATCAGTTCTATGTGATCATCCAAGTCATGGGGAGCCGCTGCATCAATCAGCTCTATGGGTTGATGATTAGGAGCTGGAGGCCGTGAGGAGAGATGCAATGCTCGCCTTTAGTGAGTGGCATGTTCCTTTCCCATTTTGAGTGCGAAGAGGATATGAGGGTGGCCCTGGACAAAGGCCCTTGGTGTTTCGATCGCAAGCTTGTGATCATGTGGCGGTGGATGCCGGAAGCAGACATCTCACCTCTACTCCGGTTTGTTTCACCCTTCCGGATATTGGGCACAACTGGTCAAGGAGGGCCATCACCATCATTTATGCAGGGGTGGGGGAGCCCAAAGTCATCGATTTCCATACAGAAGGTCGGTATGAGGGTGCGGATCACGTCTGTGTGGAGATCAAGGCAGACAGGAAACCTTCAGGAGTGGTGATGGTGGAGATGTCGGATGGTAGAGAGCTCGAGTTCAAGGTGGTGTTCGATGCACTTCCACAGCACTGCAGCGATTGCAAGGTATTTGGTCACTGCACAGGGGACTGTCCCGGTGAGAGATCAGCTCACCCTATTCCCCCCATTGCTTGTGGGCGTGAACCGAGAAGAAGGCCTGCCCAACCCAAAAGAGGGAGGACCAGGGGGGCCCTGGATCGTAGAAAGGGTGGCTCGGAGGCTAATGATGCGACACCCATAGGTGGTGCTGCGAACACTGCTGGGAGACAGGTGAATGACGAACCTGTTAATGCTGATTGCAATGAAGGGGTGATTGAACTGGCGGGGGCTGGCGAGGTGTCTGAGGGTATGCCAACGACTAAGCCGGAAATCCCTGAAACCCCTGTGATGAATAAGATGGGGGGACACATGGGATGGAAGTGTGAGGCAGGGAGATGAAAATTGGTTTGCTGCCTTGGAGGACATCAATGAGGAAGCCTCCAATGAGAGTCACACTAGAAGCCGCAGCCCACGACAAACTAGAAATACATCAAAGAAGAAGAAGAAAGGCAACTGCTCCGGGGAAGGGAGTGGGTCCAAACATCAGTAATTATGTCCATCCTCGCTTGGAATGTGCGAGGGGCGTCACTGCCCAGGACGCAGAAGAAACTCAGAGGAATTCTCGTGGAGTAGAAGGCTGATCTTATTTGTTGTTTTGAAACAAAGATCCGCAGAGCTAATGGTTGCAGGACCAAATCCATCTTTCCTGAGAGTTGGAATACTATCAATAACCTGAATAAAGTTGATATAGGTAGGATTGTGATAGGGTGGAATCCCCTCGTTTGGACAGTTGAACCTATCCAGATCTCAGACCAAGCTGCGACTATTAGCTACTTCAACGCTGGTGGGTTCTCAGGCATCATTACTATTGTCTATGGTGAGAATTTGGAGAGAAACCGAAGGACCTTATGGGAGGACATCAAAGCGGTGGCACAAAATGAGATCCCCTGGCTAGTTTTGGGGGATTTCAATAACGTGCGCAAAGCCAGAGAGAAAAAAGGGGGTATGTTTGTTCCCGAGAGAGTCATGGCTGCATTCAACGATATTATGGATAACGCCAATCTGCTGGAGCTCTCTTCCATTGGAGGCATCACAACCTGGTCAAACAAGCAGAACATAAAAAGAAGAATAGTGAGTCACCTCGATAGAGGTCTTGTTAATGAGCAGTGGTTGAATGTCTTTCCACAGGCAGTGATCAGAATGGGGTCTCACCCATTCAGCGACCATGCTTGGATGAAGGTGGAGTTGACGAACTCTCAGCAAAGAGCGAGGCCTTTTAGATTTTTGAACCTGTGGCGTGATTGGCCGGGGTTTAAAGACATAGTAATACAGAGTTGGGGCACTGTGGTGACGGGAAACCCACTCTTTATTGTCCAGAAAAAATTGCAGCATACGAAGATGGCCCTGAAGAAGTGGTCCAAAGAGAAAGTGAATCTTCCTAACCTGACCAGGGCGGCTTTAGCTACTTATAACAAGGCTGCTTTAAATGTGAGAATGCATCCGCTGGACAACCTTTCCATCAAGGAGGAAAGTAGAGCTAAAGAGAGATTAAGACAGTTGGAAAAATCTAAGGAGATGTTTCTATGGCAAAGAAGCCGTATGAGATGGGTGACTGATGGAGACCGCAACTCCAGAGTTTACCACAATGCGGTGAAGAAGGAAATGATGGAAAATATTCACGAGCTCATTAATGAGGAGGGCCAAACGGTTGGGGGCCATGAGGAGGTTTCCTGTGAAGCAGTGGATTTCTTCTACAAACTCTACAACCAACATAACGACTGGTCCAATCTTAAAGACGCTCACCTACCAAGTCGGAGAGTTACTGATGACATGAATGCTGATCTGCGTAAGCATGCCTCGGTTGATGAGATAAAGAATGCAGTGTTCTTGATCCACTACTCCAAGGCTCTGGGCCACGATGGCTTTAATAGTTTTTTCTTCCAGAAGATGTGGGATCTCATTGGGGCTGATGTTTGTAACGCCATCGATTGGTTTCTTGATGGAGGGCGGATGGTTAGAGCTGTGAACCATGCCTTCATCAAGTTGATTCCCAAGTCTAGGCATGCCACCTCTATCACAGACTACCGGCCCATAGCCTACTGTTCAGTACTCTATAAAACAATCTCCAAGCTTCTTGCTAGTAGGCTGAAGGCCATTCTCCCTAGTATCATTTCGGCTGAACAAAATGCTTTTATTAAAGGCAGGAACATAGCAGGTTGTGCGCTACTTGCTACGGAATTCCTGGTGGATTTCAATAAACAAAGATCAAATTCTAAATCTTGTGTCAAGATTGACATCACGAAGGCTTATGATTCTGTTAGGTGGGCTGCTCTTTGGGGAATCATGGAGGCGTTGGGTTTTGATGAAAAGTGGATCGGTTGGATGAGATAATGCACTGAAATGACATCCTTCTCTGTCTTGGTGAATGGTACTCCAACTGGGCTTTTCCGTGCATCTAATTGGTTGAGACAGGGTGATCCGTTATCACCTTTACTCTTCACCCTCATGATGGAGGGGCTTACCAATGCTATTAGGAGTGCCGAACAGCAGGGAAAGATTAAAAGCTTCAAGGTTAAAGGTTGCAAAGTCATGACACATCTAATTTTTGCTGATGATATTTTGCTCTTCTCGGCGGGACATGCATGTAGATTAAACGAGTACAAGAAGGTGGTGACATGCTTTATTCGTGCAACCAAGTTGTACATCAATACGATAAAATCTCATATTTTTAACTCTAAATCATGTGACTCGAGAAGGGGCAGATTGAAAATGGCTATGGGGGTCAGAAAAGGCAGGTGGCCCACCAGATACTTGGGTATACCCATCATGGGTGGCAGAGGAGTTGTGAAAAATTTTAGTATGCTGGTGGACAAGGTTAAAGATAAGGTGGACAAATGGTTGGGTATTAACATCTCTATGGCTGGACGTATGGTACTCATCAGAACAATCATTCAAAGCATGCTGAGGTATTGGGGGGATCTTTGTGATATACCAAGTGTTTGTCTAAACAGATTTAAATCTATGACTTCTGCTTTCTTGTGGGGTGGACATGGGCATGGTATCTCTTGGGAAAAGATTACTAAACCTTTTGTTAAAGGTGGGCTACAAATTACTGATGGCCACAAGATTATGGAAATGTGCACTATGAAGAGAATTGAGAAATTCTACAATAAACCGGACAATGTGTGGGTCCAGTGGATGAAAAATAGATATGGTTCCATCATTAATATGGAGGAAGGAACCAATCCATCTAGGATTTGGAGAAGTATGTGCAAGCTTTATAAGTATAAGTTTGGTGTGACTTCTGTTGTTCCTTTGGGGCATATGGGGCACCTGTCCATTATACCCATCAACAACAGTAGTAATGAACCTGACATGCCTTGGTTCCACGTTGTTTGGGGCAAGTTTCATTGCCCTAAATGGAGCATTCTTTTGTATAGAGCTTTACTGAACAGACTTCCCACTAATGACATGATGGATGAATGGGGCATAAAGGTGGGTTCTACCTGCTTGTTGTACAATGCAGGGGCCGAATCGAAGGACCATTTGTTCTTTGAATGCAAGTTCTCCAGAAACATATGGTAGATTGTGTGCTTACAGAACGAATGGGGTCTTCAGGTACCTAATAACATTGATGGTGTCATTAACTGGATATCGTGCAGACCTGAAAATAAAGGTAAAGATGCTAGCAGATATGGCTTATTCCTTGCTTGTTCCTGTTATCACATCTGGAGAGAAAGGAACAGGAGAAACCATGACAGTGGGTTGATAGATGAAAAACACCTGTTAAAGATGATTGTGACAGACTTGAGATGGGTTTTTGCTGCTAAACCCGAGTTGACTGCTATTGTTAGCACTAATTCAAAGTTATTTTGGGGGTTTTGTAGATAACCCCTCCACATAAATTTCGTCCTGGTTCCTTTTGTTTTGTAGAGCTTGGCCTGGTGTCGTGTACTTGTATAGCTTGCTATACCGTTTTGGTTTTTTGGCAATACTATTTACCTAATTCCAAAAAAAGATCATTCATTCACTACCTGTGCTGGTAACTAAGCTTAGTTACCCGTGTATCTATTTTATACTAGGAAGACACATATTTGTAATGAGAGGGACAACATTGTAATAAGATCACAAAAATTGTAATACAAAGATTGATTTTGTAATACTACGTAAACTGTTGTCAAAAAAATCATTTTTACTATATTTAGAGAGAGAACAAGAGTTTCACACTGTATTTATAAAATGAGTATTTGTATTACAATTTTAGTTTTCTTATTACAATTAGGTTTGTTCCTTTTACAAAACAGATCCATAGGTAGCAGAAGTTAGTTACCCACACAGATAGTGAATATATATATATATATATATATATATATATATATATATATTCAGGACATAAATTCGATAAAATGAAACAAATGGTTTAGCAACCACTCTTATTCCTATAAAATTAGGAATAAATAGAGAAAATTAGGAATGGGTCGAGCATATTTCTATCCATTTTGTATCGTTTTAGCGACATGGCCAAGTGGTAAGGTGGGGGACAACAATTCCTTTATCCCCAGTTCAAATATGGGTGTCGCCTGATTAATGAAAAACATGGAATTGATTATTCCTATTACGATGATTGAAATGGAACCTGATAAATTCTTTGACAATAAGAACTGAGACTTGTTGGCTTTGTCAATACTTGAGAAATCTTGGGATTCTTTAAATGGATATATATATATATATATATATATAGAGAGAGAGAGAGAGAGAGAAAGTCAGGCTAGCATACACTCAAGTGTACATATCACACGTTGCACTCAAGTGTTGCTTGCATATCATGACTATTTTTCTATAAAATGGAAATTGTTAATCTTTATTTTTATACTATAATCAGGCTAGATACCAATTTTGAGTCTATTTGGATGAGTGCAAGTCACTCACCCTGGGCAAAAAAATCGACGCACAAAACTAATTTGAAATGCATTATTTTTGTAGTCTTTATAACATGACCTATAAATGTCCAAACGGGTTAAAAATTGAAATATGATCTATGCACAACGTGTTTAAGAAGATCAATGGATTAGATTTAAAAAAAATATTGTATGATGGAAAACTACTTGAGTGTATTCTTCTATAGATACACTCGAGTGTAGTTTAGCCTGACTCTCTCTCTCTCTCTCTCTCTATATATATATATATATATGTGTGTGTGTGTGTGTGTGTGTTTGTGTGTGTGTGTACATGTATAGATGTATATAAGTACATGTACATATATAGTATATATATACATGTATATATATGCGTATATATATATATATATATATATATATATCTGTGTGTGTGTGTGTGTGTGTATATGTATATATATATATATACCATTCATTTACTACCCATGTGAGTAACTAAGGTTAGTTACCCATGCATCTATTTTTTAATAGGAAGGCACCTATTTATAATGAGACAGTCAATATTGTAACGAGATGTCCAAAATTATAATATAGAGACTCATTTTTCAATATTACGTAAAATGTTGTGATATATATAATTTTTACTATATTTATACAGAGAACAAAAAATTTACACTGTATTTACAAAATGAATATGTGTATTACAATTCTAATTGTCTCATTAAAATTAGGTGCCTTCCTATTACAAAGAAGATCCATGAGTAACAGAAGTTAGCTACCCGCTCGGGCAGTGAAATATATATATATATATATATATATATATATATATATATATATATATATATATATATATATATATATATATATATATAATGTAAATAGCTTTCTCTTTAATACTCACATGGGTAACTAAGATTTTTCTACCCTACATCCTCAAAATGAACTATTAGGTCAGTAAAGTATCAACCTAGACAAAAAAGTAACTATACTAATAAAAATGTAAAATGTGCAAAATACACAATAATATTTTTAGTTAGATATTCATTTTAAAAATCTTGATGTGTATTCTTCTTATTTTTACTTTTCTAGTAGAATATTTACTTTTGAAAAATAGTTACTTTTTTATCCAGGTAGTTACTTTAATGATTGAAGAGTTACTTTTTAACCTACATGGATAGCAAACTCTTAGTTATTCAAGGAGGCAATGAATAAACACCCCAATCGATATATATATATATATATATATATATATATATATATATATATATATATATATATATATATATATATATATATATATATATATATATACATATATATAGGGCTCATCTTTAATACTCGTGCGGGTAGCTACTCGCACACCCTTCCTGTCACTTTTTTTATTTTGCAATTGTAGAGGAGCATTTTATCTAGATCCCCAAAATTTTTTATCCAAAAAAATATCATTTGCCCCACTAAAATTAAAAAATACGTCCATATATTTACTGATTGTATATTTTCTGCGTAGTTACTTTTTTAGTCATATATTTACTCTTTTATCAATATAGTTACTTTTTTATCTTAAAGGTACTTTTTTGTACCATATAGTTACACTTTTGGATGTGTGGGTAGCGAAAAATCAGGCTACCCATGTGGGTAACGAATAAATGTCCATATATATATACATATATATATGTATATTTATATAAATATATATATATAGTTATATATATATATATCTGTGTGTGTGGGATTATTTTTAATACCCGCGTAGGTAGCTACCTGCGCACCCTTTCTGATATATTTTTTTTAATTTGCAATTGCAGAGGAGCATTTTTTCTAGCTCCCCAAAAAATTTAATCTAAAAATAATATCATTAGCCCCCCCCAAAATTAAAAAACCTATCCATATATTTACTGATTGTATATTTTCTA